>OU343063.1:41381462-41981462 GCA_910593695.2 Ocypus olens | reverse complement strand
TTTTTTTATTTCTTTTATTTGTTTTTGGCGTCGGCTACTTGGCCATCTGCCACTAAAGATTTATCATTGGAAATAGTTTTTTATATTTTTTTATAAGCGCCAAAATTGCTTTAATCTCCAGAATAAATATAAATTGTTTAAATCCTGTATTCAAATATTAATTAAACTCACCTCAAATAACCAACCAAAACTTTTGCTTATTTTTTTAGAGAAATTTCCCGCACCGTTTCGACACACTCCTGAATTTTTTTTTATGCCCAAATTACAATTTATAAGCCACGCTCCAAAATTTGCATGTCAGGTGCGAGGACCACCGTCCATTTCTAAAGATTTTGGGGTGTCAAAGGGCGCGCGCCTGCCGAAGCGTGTCCTCGCCTCTCTCCAGATGTACGTCTCCCCTATTCAATCAGCACAAGAAGACGAGGAAGAAATAAGAAAAAAAAAACAAATTGAATTTTAGAGGAAGAGAGGATTGAATCCGTTCAAGTAACGCGAGGGGCATGTGCGGATTGTAAGAGGTAGAGTGCGAGAGGTGCAGCCATTTCTGGGGCCCTGGCTGGGAGTCTCCGCTCAATGTCAAGGCTAGGACTTGCCCACAGCTCCACACTTTGCATGTCCAACTCCTTCGTGCGCACGTTTTTTTATTGTTATTTTGTGGAAAGTATCACCTTTTTATACGGAATTCTTGAGGATTGAGTGTGCGTGCATTTAGGAACTTTGACCTTTTTTTGGGTTAATGTAAACATTAGCATACATTATTTTGTCCAATAAAAACTTATTTTATTTTATATTAAATGTTGGAGGCGTTTATTTTTCCAGGTGTTACATCACTCTTGATTTGAAAATTATTTCTTAGCCAAATCTACTGATGCTCAATCTCCAAGGTGATTATGTCAATAAATAACCATACGTGTACATAACTTTTGGTATAAAAATCATTGTTTTATATGCACCTGTCTTTTTATTATGGTCCATCGGAGGTTGAAAAAAAAGACCCTCGTATGTATACTCTTAAATATTAAGTGGTGAGTTTGCAAATTTTAGAACAAAAATCGATGTTTCCAACTAGATTTGGGCGAAATGATTCTTTTTTGTGAGTCGACTGTGGTGCAAAACCGTCCAAAAATGTCGCAGAGCAAAGAAAAGGTCCTCACCTACAAAAATTTATATTTGAATAATAATAATAATAGATATTTATTTCCCAAAACATATATCCAATTACAGGGAAATGTAACATTTCATAAGGCATTAATTAAATTAAGATAATATATAAAAAATATAAATAATAAAAAATATATATATTTTGGACGGCTGTAGCGGCTGAACGAAGACTCCAAATCGAACGCGATTTGCAAACACGTGCAAACAAAATGGCGATTTGAAATTCTTAACGTAAACGTGAAAAACTACGCAAATTTGTTACTTTTGCTCAAAAATTGCGTTTGAAAACTTTTCCTGAAAAAACGACTAGTTTGATTCGGAGTTTCTATACGCCACCGTAAAGATCTCATCAAGACCCATCAGAAAATGTACTTGAGCAAGAACAAATGTCTATTTAAAAACCGTGACGCGTCCTCAAAGAAAACTCGAAAATGAAAAAATCGAAAAAATTATTATTTTTTTAATAATCATCGTAACTTTTTCTCATTAAAAGAATTTTGGAAACAAAAACAAAATATCTTCTGCAAGAACAAGAATCGAGGAATTATTCCTGGTATGGAAAGTTTTTAAAAATTTTCATTTATTATTTTTTATGATTTTCTTATATTCAGACGTGATTTTAAAATAAAATACAATACTATTTACGAAATTGCTTTAGAAACAAAATCAAAATATTTGTACTAAGATTAATAATCGAAGAATTATTCCTAGTGTTAAAAGTTTTAGAAAAATTTGCATTTACAATTTTTTAAAATTTTCTTAAATTCAGACGAAATTTTAAAATAGAATGCAATTTTTCAAAAATTCAATACTAATTACAAAATTGCTTTGGACACAAAAACAAATTACCTATACCGTATGATTTAAGTTTTCGTGGCAAAATTAAAAAAATACACTCTGCGTCAAAAAAAAAGCACCACTCGAAAAATCGCGAAAAAACTCGATATTTCAAACCGTCGTAACTTGATTTAATTTGGTCGAAAATCGATGAATCTTTCAGTTTGGGAAAGATTCAAGTTTTATCTTTAAGAATGTGTAGTTGATTTTGACCCCAAGTCCAATCCACCCCCGCAAAAACGCGATGGAAAAAAAATGTTTTTTATGTAAAAAATTGTCCAACTTTGACAAGCTGTACCGTGCGCAAAAAAAATCGGCGAGAAATTTCACCACAATGGCAGAAAAATGTAATCAATTTCCTTCAAATGCTTTAAAAATTCGAGTCGTTTCGATCATTTGGAGCAAAGTAATGAATTTTTGAAAAAAAATGACATTTTTCACTTTTTTGGTCATAACTTGAGTAATTTTGCACCAAAATCGATGAACTTTTGTAGTCTGAACAGTTTCAAATTTTCTCTTCAACGTCATGTAAATTGTTTTGTTGCTAAAACGATTCCACCCCTGCCACCCCCTAAAGGAAAAAAAGTTTTTAAGTTTAAATGTGCAAATTTGGTTTCTTGTACCGTGTGCAAAAAAAATCGTGGACTCAATCGGTCAGCATGGCAATAAAGTTCAATAATTTTCCTCCAATTTCCTCCAAAATTCAAGTCGATGCGATGATTTGGCGCGAAGTTATACAGTTTTGAAAAAAAAATACATTTTGCGCCTTTTTGACCAGAACTCGGCAAATTTCGCATGAAACTCGATGGAATTTTGCGATCCAAGAAGTTTTCGACTTTCGTGACCCCTGAAAACCCCTACAAAAAGTGTTTTGGATTGACAAAAATGTTAAATTTTTATTTCAAAAATTCATAACTTTGCTCCAAATAATCGAAACCACTCGAATTTTTAAGGCATTTGAAGGAAATTGATCAAATTTTTCTGCCATTGTGGTGAAATTTCCCGCCGATTTTTTTTTGCGTACGGTATAGCTTGTCAAAGTTGGACAATTTTTTACATATTTTTTTTTCCATCGCTTTGTTACAGGGGGGTGGGTTGGACTTGGGGTCAAAATCAACTACTCATTCTTAAAGATAAAACTTGAATCTTTCCCAAACTGAAAGATTCATCGATTTTCGACCAAATTGAACCAAGTTACGACGGTTTGAAAAATCGAGTTTTTTCGCGATTTTTCGAGTGACGCTTTTTTTTGACGCCGAGTGTATTATCGCCAATTGCGCCCCTTGGTAATTTTATTCGGAACTATCGTGTGGTACTAGACATGACATTTAAAAATACTTACATTTCTCTTTCAAACAAATCGGATAAGTCGTTTAGAAGATGCACCAGTGACGGTTCGCGGTTTTTTTTTCTGGTACGGCCGAGGAACAAGAGGTGGTAATACAGATAGGTAGGGTCAGTTGCAGAGACAGCACCTATCTGTATTACCACCTCTTGTTCCTCGGCCATACCAGAAAAAAAAACCGCGAACCGTCACTGAAATGCACCGATTTAAATAATTAGAGATTAAGGAGCTGCCCCCACTCTTATTAATGTCGGCACGCCAATGAGCCAGAGGCGGAAATTATGCGAAATTTTTAAGGCTTTCTAATGAAGTTATAGCTTAATAAAAGAATTTTCGGAGTAATCCTTAATTTTATGATTTACTCTATCAGTTGCGCCCCCTTATGGCAGAATGCGGAACTTAAAAATAATTTCCTGGATTTTCTCATGGCCACTATAGTATATAATTTTTCTTTTCTTGAATTTCTATGTACAGTAGTTTTTGAGATATAGCCGGTGGCCATCCTTAATCAAACACCCTGTATACAACTTGTTCATGCTGGTCCCAGTTTGACTCACATTGACAAAATTTTGCTGAAATACAAACAAACAAACAAAACCAACAAAATAACTTGCCAGAAACAACGCGAACCAAATAGAGAACATTAATTTAGAACTGAACACAAGAGAGCAAATTCGATAAACCTGAAGATATTTCATCAATTACTTGTTAACAAAATAACTTGGCAGAACAACACGAACCAAATAAATAACTAACGGTTGTTGAAATATGGCACTCGGTTGGTTTCACAATTTTTTACTATTTATTCCGACCAGTTTCGAATTTTACATCATTATTTAGAAAAATCGAAACTAGTCGGAATAAATAGTAAAAAATGGCGATGTGGCCATCATGTTACTTTCTCCGTTACGAAGTCTCCGACTTGTATCATTTATAATTTACGCTATCGTGGTTTATTTTCAATTTAAATCATATTTTAAATGTAAATCGAACGTTTGTAGACTCGGATGAATCTGACGTTTAAAACGTCAAAATTATGAAAGATGGAAATTTAAAAGCTGAGTTTACTCAAAAACCAAAGAGATTTAGAAAAAAACTTATTCTTTATAAGTTGTTCATTTTGGCATTATCTACAATTATTATTAACATAAATTTGCTGTAACTATTATTGTTTCATAATTATAAACCAAAAATGAAAAAAAAATTAATAATTTTTTTTCTTGAATAACAATAATTTTATGAAAAATATTTTCTAACCAAAGATATTCATTTCTTTATTGTCTTCAATATTTGTTTAAATGTTTTTGTGATATTTTTCATATTTAAGAAAATATTGGCAAAAAACAAAAAACAGTTAAGGTAAACACCCACTTCCGGTGTACGAAATTTTACCGAAAGCTTTTCAGTTCTTCGGATTATCAAATAAGACGTATGTTCAAAGTTTCATATCAATTGCTCTATTAGTTTTTGAGATACAGCGCGCACAGACACACACACACAACACACACAAACACAGACACACACACAATATCACGATCACAATACTTTCTCGTACTTCGTAACGGAGAAAGTAAAAAATGTGAAACCAGCCAAGTGCCTCATTTTAACAACCTTTCATATTAAAAAATGTTTCACCACGTGATAAACGAGAACCAAATTCAACAAACAAATAAAGAACATTTATTTAGAATTGAAGTCAAAAGAGTGCAAGCACAACAAACCTGAAGATTTTTCACCGATTACTTGTCATTCTCAAAGATTCCAGTGTGATTAAGTATTCTCTTTAAGAGATTAACTTCCCACATGCAAATTGCCCAAGAGAGATCAAATCGATTCAATTAAAATTCCTCATTTGCTTAAACCTCCCATTAGCTCGACAAACAGAGAAACAGGACGAGACCGCAGCAATCCCACATGCAAGGACGGAATCCGATATACATATACAAATATGTAATCATCTAGAGCAGAAATTACAGTTAACGTCAGAATTGCGTAAATCATAACAACAAATATGTGAATTCAATTAGTTAGCAATTAATAACCGGGAGTGTGTATTCGGTTGTGTGGAAACGTCGATGTTAAAAGCGGAAAACGTCTGATTTATGTTTCTTGGACAAGTGTTCGGATTTGTTATGTGGAATAGGAAAAATACGCCGCGACAAATAATGTTTTCCTTCCGCTGAAGCTTCGAGCTCAATTCAATTATGCACACACTTATACGGCGGAAGGACCTCATGATCGATGGCCAATTAGGTAAATCCTAGCAAATATTATTGAGAATAAAGAAAACGGTTAATATTTTTATTTTCTCCGTTACAAAGCACAGGAAAGTAGGGTGATCCTGAAAACTTAAAAAAAAATGGTTTGTTTTTTTGCTAAATTTAGAAACTTCTGTTTCGGAAGTTTCCCACCTGAATCATCGGTAAGAATGAAGTCCGAATTATTATCCCTTAGGATTGTTTTATTTCTTAGCACTATATATTTTTTTTAATTTGCCACCAAGTTTGCACCATCCTTAACTAAATTGTTTACACTCAATACGTTGCGGAGTCCTTGGAACGTCGAAAAAATAAAAAAAATAATTCCTTGGTCAATCTTTTTATTTAAAACAAAATTTCCATATTCAAAATTAAACTGCTTGACACACAATACATATTTGAATTTTTTTTTTAGATGGTAAAACAGTAAACTATGATGGATCAAATTTTTCGTGCAAACGACTTAATTTACAGTTACCCAATAGAGCGTGCGGTGTGGCAACAAAATAGGAAGTACCCGTAAAGCTGTAAATAAAGCGATGCGATTTCAATTTCAATTCAACGACATCTGTTCGATGGTTATATGGTTATATGGTTATTGGCTCCCTGCCATTGACTTTGAATCCGCGCTCATCTATGCCATTACAGTTATGTCTCATAACGCGCTGCATTGTCTTAATTGCACAATTTACCTCGACCAGTTACGATTAATGGCCGTCGAATGTTCGCCACAACAATGCATTCTGCGATGCCTTTATTATCGTGTCTAATTGTTCGTCGCTAATTAATAATTAAGAAAAATATGTGCCTCTGCTCGAGTGTGTGAAGGTGTGTGATTTATTGAATTTGGTCATGCGAAGTAATTTGGAATCTGATTTGCAGTGAATGTTTTTGATCACTTTTTCAAATATCCTTACTCTGGAAGAAATTACTTAGTGTGTTTAAACAAACTTTAAAGATTAAAAGCAACATCATATTCTCAAAAAATATGACTATTTTTTTATGAAATTTATCAAACAATGTCGATCTTTTGTCAAACACAAATGTACATTACATTGATCACACAAAAAATGAGATCAGCCAGAACATTATTTATTATTTCAACCTCTTTTGTAAAATGTTATCAAGGGGCTCCCTCCTGTCTTGCCTCAACCTAAATGTCATGAAGGCCCTCATCGACTACCTTATCCGTTATACATCCCAGTCTAAATAGTTATATAAATAGTATTAAGTATAAAATTGTGTATATATTGCAAACATGTCGTGATTTAATGGGTAATACCAAAGTCAAAAAAAAATTCAATTTCAATTTCAATTTACAAGCGTTTTGTAGAATCGGATGAAACATGAAAATCACAAATTTTACTTCAAAATCTAATAGTCTTTGACTATTAGATTTTGTTGGCTCCCAGAAAAATTTGAAAAACTTCATGACGGTTCTTAATGATGGGTAAAGGCGTGTAGAGTAATAATTTTTCCGAAAAAAAAAATTTTGGTCATTTCATTTTTTTTCCATAGTATTAGTCAGGAAAAAATGCATGCAAAAAATGTTGGGTCTTTTACGATTTGCGTCAGGAATTATGAATTTCGAAAAAATATCACAATTTGTATCAGGAGACTATGAACGATAAGTGGTAACTTTTCTTAATGTTCTAAAGGAGTTGTATGTCTTGGAATGCACTTTCCATGGATTTATTTATTTTTAAGATTCAGAATGTCTACCCAAAATCGATTTTGGGAAGACAATAGTTATAAGCAGTTGAAAACGTTATTTTGGCTGTTGAAAATTCTAGTTTTTGGTTATTGAAAATTCTAATATTTGGTAGTTGAAATTGTTATTTTTGGCAGTTAAAAATGTCATAGTTGGCAGTTAAAAATTGCAATTTACAAGTTAAAATAGGGCAATAATTCAATCAAATACGTGTTCTAAAATAAATTACATGGGACACCACAAACACAAGTACAAATATAATGTATAAGCCATCAAGTCATATTGCCAAATTGTAGTTTTTGGCAGTTGAAAATTGTCATTTTTGGCAGTTGAAAATGGAAGTTTTTTGCTGTTTTTGGAAGCTGAAAGTTGTCAATTTAGGTAGTTTAAAATTGTAGTTTTTGAGTTAAAAATGATCATCATTAACAGTTAAAAATTTTAGTTTTTGGCAGTTGAAAGTTGTCATTTTTTGACAGTTAAAAATAGTCATGGTAAGCAGTTGAAAACCGTCATTTTGGCAGTTGAAAATGATAGTTTTTGGTTATTGAAAATTTTAATATTTAGTAGTTAAAAATTGTTATTTTTTACAGTCAAAAAGGTCACATCTAGCAGTTGAAAATTGTCATAGTTTCCAGTTAAAATTTTTTGGCAGTTAAAAGTAGTCATTTTTGGCAGTTGAAAATTGTAGTTTTTAGCAGTTAACAATGGCCATCGTTGATAGTTAAAAATTGTAGTTTTTGTCAGTTCAGAGTTGTAGTTTTTGTCAGTTGGAAGTTGTCATTTTTGGCAGTTGAAAATTGTAGTTTTTAGCAGTTAGAAATGGCCATCGTTGACAGTTAAAAACTGTAGTTTTTGGCAGTTGAAAGTTGTCATTTTTTGACAGTTAAAAATAGTTATGCTTAGCAGTTGAAACCCGTCATTTTGGCAGTTAAAAATTATAGTTTTTGGTTATTGAAAATTCTAATATTTAGTAGTTGAAAATTGTTATTTTTTACGGTCAAAAAGGTCACATCTAGCAGTTGAAAATTGTCATAGTTGCCAGTAAATTGTAATTTTTGGCAGTTGAAAGTTGTCATTTTTGGCAGATGACAGTTGTAGTTTTTCGCAGTTAAAAATGGCCATCGTTAATCGTTAAAAATTGCAGTTTTTGGCAGTTAAAAGTTGTAGTTTTTAGCAGTTAGAAATAGCCACTGTTGACAGTTAAACATTGTAGTTTTTAGCAGTTGGAAATTGTCATTTTTGGCAGTTGAAAATTGTAGTTTTTGAGACTTAAAAATGATCATCGCTGAGAGTAAAAAATTGTAGTTTTTGGCAGTTGAAACTGTCAAAAAATGATAGTTAAAAATAGCTATGATTGAAAACCGTCATTTTGGCAGTTGAAAAATTATAAAATCACTGAATAAAACACTTACTATGTTTTTTACCACAATTTATTTGCTGTATGTACAAATATTTCATATACATACATATCACGACTTAAGTTTCGACGTTTTACTGTCATTATCAAGTGAAACAATTAATGGAAGACGTTACATTTATATCGGTACGAAAAATAGGGTGAGGGTAACAAAATGATTTACAGTGAACAGGTGCAAAAACATAATTAAGGGATTAAAGAATTTTGAAAAGCGGTGAGTACATTAGATCGGTCTGCTCGTTCAACAGATTAACGAGGGGATTATTGCTAAGTCTGAAAATTTCGGCGGATTCAAGGAAGTTAAGCTTTGTACCTTTTGTACAGTTGTGTAAAATTTTCATGTTTTGGATATCGGGGAATGAATGTTTACATTCTAAAGAATGGTTAGAGAATGAACTGGAATTTTGATTTAATCTAAAGGCGCGGAAATGTTCAGAATATCTTTTTTCAAAACTACGACCGGTTTGTCCTACATATACACTATTGCATTCGGAACAAGAAATTTCGTAAACACCTGATTTCTTTAATGGATTGATTTTATCTTTTGAATTGAATAATATGTTTGATAATTTGCAGCTAGGTTTAAACGCGATTTGATGGTTTTGTTTGCGGAGAATGTGAGCTATTTTTTCGGTAGTTTCACCATAATATGTTAGGGAAATGAATGGATCTTTGTTCGAATTTTCCTCTCTAGGATAAATGTGGGTCATTGTAATTTGATATCGTTTTTTGTTAATTAAATTTTGAATAAGTTTGACTGGATAACCATTACTTTTTGCAATGTCTAAAATTTTGTTCAGTTCTATGGCTTGATTGTTAGGAGATAGTGGAATTGAAAAAGCTCGGTGTATCATTGAATGGTAAGCAGCTAATTTATGCGACATTGGGTGATTGGAGTTATATGGGATAGTGGAATTTACGTTGGTGGGTTTTCTATATATATCAAATTCAATTTTGTTATTATTATGGATCAAGGTCAGGTCTAAAAAGTTAATTTGATTATTTTGTTCACGTTCCAGTGTGAATTTAATTTTGGGGTGTATATTATTAATTAAGTTTAAAAATTGATCTAATTGACGCAGGGTACCACTGAAACAGGCAATAATATCATCTACATATCGATGCCAAAATGATATATGTTTTTTTGTGAAATCTAGCTTAAAAATGTTTTCTTCTAAATGTGCCATGAATAATTCTGCCTTCGCCTTTGAGCCCCCTATTAGCAGAATTATTCATGGCACATTTAGAAGAAAACATTTTTAAGCTAGATTTCACAAAAAAACATATATCATTTTGGCATCGATATGTAGATGATATTATTGCCTGTTTCAGTGGTACCCTGCGTCAATTAGATCAATTTTTAAACTTAATTAATAATATACACCCCAAAATTAAATTCACACTGGAACGTGAACAAAATAATCAAATTAACTTTTTAGACCTGACCTTGATCCATAATAATAACAAAATTGAATTTGATATATATAGAAAACCCACCAACGTAAATTCCACTATCCCATATAACTCCAATCACCCAATGTCGCATAAATTAGCTGCTTACCATTCAATGATACACCGAGCTTTTTCAATTCCACTATCTCCTAACAATCAAGCCATAGAACTGAACAAAATTTTAGACATTGCAAAAAGTAATGGTTATCCAGTCAAACTTATTCAAAATTTAATTAACAAAAAACGATATCAAATTACAATGACCCACATTTATCCTAGAGAGGAAAATTCGAACAAAGATCCATTCATTTCCCTAACATATTATGGTGAAACTACCGAAAAAATAGCTCACATTCTCCGCAAACAAAACCATCAAATCGCGTTTAAACCTAGCTGCAAATTATCAAACATATTATTCAATTCAAAAGATAAAATCAATCCATTAAAGAAATCAGGTGTTTACGAAATTTCTTGTTCCGAATGCAATAGTGTATATGTAGGACAAACCGGTCGTAGTTTTGAAAAAAGATATTCTGAACATTTCCGCGCCTTTAGATTAAATCAAAATTCCAGTTCATTCTCTAACCATTCTTTAGAATGTAAACATTCATTCCCCGATATCCAAAACATGAAAATTTTACACAACTGTACAAAAGGTACAAAGCTTAACTTCCTTGAATCCGCCGAAATTTTCAGACTTAGCAATAATCCCCTCGTTAATCTGTTGAACGAGCAGACCGATCTAATGTACTCACCGCTTTTCAAAATTCTTTAATCCCTTAATTATGTTTTTGCACCTGTTCACTGTAAATCATTTTGTTACCCTCACCCTATTTTTCGTACCGATATAAATGTAACGTCTTCCATTAATTGTTTCACTTGATAATGACAGTAAAACGTCGAAACTTAAGTCGTGATATGTATGTATATGAAATATTTGTACATACAGCAAATAAATTGTGGTAAAAAACATAGTAAGTGTTTTATTCAGTGATTTTATAATGAATTACCACGTAGTAACGGTCACAACCATCACCATGATGAAAAATTATAGTTTTTGGTTATTGAAAATTCTAATGTTTAGTAGTTGAAAATTGTTATTTTTTACGGCCAAAAAGGTCACATCTAGCAGTTGAAAATTGTCATAGTTGCCAGTTAAAAATTTTAGTTTTTGGCAGTTGAAAGTTGTTATTTTTGGCAGTTGAAAATTGTAGTTTTTCGCAGTTAAAAATGGCCATCGTTAATAGTTAAAAATTGTAGTTTTTGGCAGTTAAATGTTGTAGTTTTTAGCAGTTGGAAATTGTCATTTTTGGCAGTTGAAAATTGTAGTTTTTGAGACTTAAAAATGATCATCGCTGAGAGTAAAAAATTGTAGTTTTTGGCAGTTGAAACTGTCAAAAAATGATAGTTAAAAATAGCTATGATTGAAAACCGTCATTTTGGCAGTTGAAAAATTATAGTTTTTGGTTATTGAAAATTCTAATATTTAGCAGTTGAAAATTGTTATTTTTTACAGTCAAATAGGCCACATGTAGCAGTTGAACATTGTCATAGTTGTCAGTTAAAAATTGTAGTTTTTGGCAGTTCAAAGTTGTAGTGTTTGGCAGTTGGAAGTTGTCATTTTAGGCAGTTGAAAAATTATAGTTTTTAACAGTTAAAAATGTTCATCGTTGACAGTTAAAAATTGTAGTTTTTGGCAGTTGAAAGTTGTCATTTTTGGCAGTATAAAATTGTAGTTTTTGATAGTTAAAAATAATCATCATTGACCGTTAAAAATTGTAGGTTTTGGTAGTTGAAAGTTGCAGTTTTTAGCAGTTAGAAATAGCCACCGTTGAGAGTTAAACATTATAGTTTTTGGCAGTTGAAAATTGTCATTTTTGGCAGTTGAAAATGGAAATTTTAGCTGTTTTTGGCAGCTGAAAGTTGTCAATTTAGGCAGTTTAAAATTGTAGTTTTTGATGATCGTTGACAGTTAAAAATTGTAGTTTTTGGCAGTTGAAAGTTGTCATTTTTTGACAGTTAAAAATAGTCATGGTAAGCAGTTAAAAACCGTCATTTTGGCAGTTGAAAATGATAGTTTTTAATTATTGAAAATTTTAATATTTAGTAGTTAAAAATTCTTATTTTTTACAGTCAAAAAGGTCACATCTAGCAGTTGAAAATTGTCATAGTTGCCAGTTAAAATTTTTTGGCAGTTAAAAGTTGTCATTTTTGGCAGTTGAAAATTGTAGTTTTTAGCAGTTAACAATGGCCATCGTTGATAGTTAAAAATTATAGATTTGGTTATTGAAAATTCTAATATTTAGTAGTTGAAAGTTATTATTTTTTACAGTCAAAAAGGTCACATCTAGCAGTTGAACATTGTCATAGTTGCCAGTTAAAGATTGTAGTTTTTGGCAGTCGAAAGTTGTCATTTTTGGCAGTTGAAAATTGTAGTTTTTAGCAACTAAAATTTCCATCGTTGACAGCTAAATATTGTAGTTATTGAAAGTTGAAAGTTGTCATTTTTGGCAGATGACAATTGTAGTTTTTCACAGTTAAAAATGGCCATCGTTAATCGTTAAAAATTGTAGTTTTTGGCAGTTGAAAATGGAAGTTTTTTGCTATTTTTGGCAGCTGAAAGTTGTCAATTTAGACAGTTTAAAATTGTAGTTTTTGATAGTTAAAAATGATCATCATTGATAGTTAAAAATTGTAGGTTTTGGTAGTTGAAAATTGTCATTTTTGGCAGTTGAAAATTGTCATTTTTGGCAGTTGAAAATTGTAGTTTTTAGCACTTAACAATGGCCATCGTTGACAGTTAAAAATTGTAGTTTTTGGCAGGTGAAAGTTGTCATTTTTGGCAGTTGCAAGTGGTTATCGTCGGTAGTTCACAATGCCATTTTTGACATTTGACACATTTGATACTCTTTGTTAAATCAAAAACTGTGCAAAGCAATTGGAATTACAGTTAAATGGCATTTATAAGAAGAGGCGAAGTTTAATTGTTACTGAAATGGTGAAATTTCAGTTGACTGAGATTTATAAGAACAGGCGAACCCAAAGTCGAGTTTGGGAAGACATTCCGAACAGTTTTATTGATTTACGAGAAATTTTACGGTTTGCATCAGGAACTAGGAACGAAAAGAGGTAACTTGTCTTGAAATTTACTCACAAACTAAAGAGATTTCGAAAAAACCTATTGCTGACAATTATGTTTATTTATATTCTATATATTCTATGTAATCTAGTTTCTAGTTTTATCCAAAATATTAAAGAAGTACGTAGTTTCAGTCTACCATTTTTGTTGAGTAATGTTGTTATAAATTCGCAAAGATAAAAATTGCACGTCTACCATAAACATTTCGCAATACAAACGAAACAACTAGTAACAGCAAAATGTGAAAATCCAAATTATCCAAATTCATGGATAAGAAAAAATTATTTGGAAGGGAAATACGAAAATGAATGCATTGAATAGTCTCACCTCCTGTTTTTTTCTGAAAACAATTGTTTGTTTATTTACACGAGGAATAATTTTCAAATTAACAGATAAGTAGTAATTTGCATTACAGTTACATCATTTACATAGACGTACATTGATTTGTAAATTATAGAAACACAATTTCGTAATTCATGGAAGAGTCTATATAGTCGTAAATGCTTCTCTATAAATAGTGAAATGATTTAACGACTTGTTTAATAATAATAATAATAATACTAATCATGTAACGTACATAGTATAGAAATAAAATATTTCCTTTCAATTAGAGATGGGCAACATTTTTGTGAGACGACTCGTCGTGAAGAGTCGACTGGAAATGTGTCGATTCTTGAATGACTCATAACTCTTTTGAAAAATTATAAAATATGTCGGGAAAAATGGAACAATGAGCAAAAAAAAGGTCCTCACTACGAAAATTTTATCCCCGAAACATAGAGATCCTCGCTTTTATATTTTAAAATTTCATGACACAAAATGAGTCAGGATAATTGCACAGGAGTCACTTTACTCACGACTCATTTCTAAGAGTCGTCTCACTCATGACTTACCCATCTCTACTTTTAATATACATTAAGAAACACTCCTAAAAAATAAATCTGATACAGCGATACACTTAAAAAATAATAAAAACAATTTTGAGCCTGCCGGGATACCTGCAATCATTGCTCCAATTGGTTTGTACCCCATTTGGAAAAAAACTCAAGATCCGCCACTGGCTTGTAACTGACTGATCTAGCTTTTTCAGGTCTGTGATATTGATGATGTAAAACTGGATTGTGAAAAGTCTGTGGTTGGTATTTTGGCAGCATATTTGCAAGTTAACAACTTCTAAAACTCATGAAGTGAATAATTTTCGTCAAAAATAGAGAAGAAAGGAATTCAATGAAGAATTCTTTAAATCGAAAAGATTCCCCTGAACTCGATTTTATCGCAGAAAAAGTTGAAAAGGAAATTATCGAAACTGGTTACTGGTTTAGTTTAGTTTATTAATCTTCGTTAGCATTGCTTACAAAATAAGTATGAAATAAAAATAATTAAAAAAAATAAAAAATGGTGATGTGGCCATCATGTTACTTTCTTCGACTTGATGGTATCATAGTCATTTATATTTCCATTTCATGGTTTATTTTCAATTTAAATGTACATCGAGCGGATGAAACTGACTTTTAAAACGTCAAAATTATGAGAGATGGAAAAATTATACTTCAAATTCAAAAACTCAGTTTACTCAAAAACTAAAGCGATTTCGAAAAAAACCTATTCTTGATATAATAAAATACTTTTACTTTGTTGGTATAACACAAATTTTATTTTATTGTTGACTATAGTTTCGGCAACTCAACTTGCCATTAACAAAATATAAAGTGTTTATAGTCAACAATAAAATAAAATTTGTGTTATACCAACAAAGTAAAAGTGTTTTATTATATTTACAACATGTATAACGAAGTAGAAGCCTCCACCATAAACAATATTCTTTATAAGTTGTTCATTTTGGCATTTTCTACAATTATTATATAAATTTGATGTAATTATTATCGTTTCATAATTATAAACCAAAAATAAAAAATAAAAAATTATTTTTTCAAAAAGTCCATTTGAAGAATTTACTTCATAAGATGTGTTTTCGAAACACTACAGTTCGAAAAATTTACTTTCCAAAAAATTGTTTCAGATAAAAAAGTAACCTAACTTAATCTAACCCAACCTAACATAACCTAGTTTTAGTTAGGTTAGGTTAGATTAGGTTATTTACCGGAGCGGTGATCCAAATTTTATTTTTTTATATGTTAGCATGGTTAATGTTCAAACTATTCATGTGCTTATATTTTGTATGGCAACATGCGAACTTATAGAAATTTTCCATTTGTTAGGACTCTGCGCGAATTCGTGGCGCGACGGTGGAAATTAATAATTTTTAAATTGTTCCGGGGGTGGTGATCCGAATTTTATTTTTTTATATGTTAGTAGGGTTAATGTACAAACTATTTATGTGCTTATATTTTTTCTGGCGAAATGCGAACTTATAGAAATTTTCCATTTGTTAGGACTCTGCGCGAATTCGTGGCGCGAGGGACGAAATGAATTATTTTTATAATGTTTCGGGGGCGGTGATTAGAATTTTATTTTTTCATATGTTAGCATGGTTAATGTGCAAACTATTCATGTGCTTAAATTTTTTATGGCGACATGCGAACTTATAGAAATTTTCCATTTGTTAGGACTCTGCGCGAATTCGTGGCGCTACGGTGGAAATTAATTATTTTTATAATGTTCCGGGGGCGGTGATCCAAATTTTATTTTTTCATATGTTAGCATGGTTAATGTGCAAACTATTCATGTGCTTATATTTTTTATAGCGACATGCGAACTTATAGAAATTTTCCATTTGTTGGGACTCTGCGCGAATTCGTGGCGCGAGGGTGGAAATTAATTATTTTTATAATTTTCGGGGGGCGGTGATCCGAATTTTATTTTTTCATATGTTAGCATGGTTGATGTGCAAACTATTCATGTGCTTATATTTTTTATGGCAACATGCGAACTTATAGAAATTTTCCATTTGTTAGGACTCTGCGCGAATTCGTGGCGCGACGGTGGAAATTAATTATTTTTATAATTTTCGGGGGGCGGTGATCCGAATTTTATTTTTTCATATGTTAGCATGGTTAATGTGCAAACTATTCATGTGCTTAAATTTTTTATGGCAACATGCGAACTTATAGAAATTTTCCATTTGTTAGGACTCTGCGCGAATTCGTGGCGCGAGGGTGGAAATTAATTATTTTTATAATGTTCCGGGGGCGGTGATCCGAATTTTATTTTTTATAAGTTAGCATGGTTAATGTGCAAACTATTCATGTGCTTATATTTTTTTATGGCGATATGCGAAAATTAACGAGTCGTACATTTTAAAAATTAATTAATCACATAAATTCATTCCAGATATAGCGGCGACATCGTAACAATAATACCATTTATTTCCAATGTACGAAAAGTAACAATTAATCATACAATAATACAGTCAATTGGCACAAACATGGAAACACGTCAAGAGCAATTTGCAATAATAAGAGCATTATTAAGAAACACCACACCAACCTTAAAACTTCCAAATGCAGCTTCCAACAGTGAATTCTGTGTCCATAGTATCAGCACGGTGCCACATTCACAAACATTACTTGCACTGTTAATCACTCGATATATTTACAATAATTAACACCCGTAATTATTACTCCAGCGTTACAATGGAACCGAGAAATAAATAAATGCTTTGAAGACTAGCAGGCCGCCGCCGTCTCGATGCACGGGGCGCTGTTAAGTTTGGCGAGAGCGAAAAAAACAAAAACGTATCGCCGGCCCTCCGCCACTCGACCGTAATCATCGATCATCGTCATTTTGTAACGCGGTGGCCTCTCGCTATTTTCAATGAATTTCGGGTATTTTTTGGATATAATCGTGAGTGTGTTAGGTGAACGTGTAGTGTAAATGCGGAAGAAAAGTACTGTGTAAAAATTGACGCTGGTTATACATTGCAAAGTGAAGAAATCGTAAATAATAGTTGTGGCGTCGGATGTTCGTCGACCGGGAGCGACAACGGGCAGATATTTAGGAAACGAAATGCGGCGGACATTTGAAAAAGGTTAGTACTTTTGATACAATACAATACAACGTGTAATAATAATTGGTTAGTAATCGTGTTTATAATCATAAGAAGAAGTGATGTGTACAAACACACAAACACATACGCACACACAGACAACAAGGGTAATAAAAATGGTGATGTGGCCATCATGTTACTCTCTCCGACTTGATGGTATCATTTATATTTACGCTTCCATCGTTTATTTTCAATTTAAATCATATTTTAAGTGTGCATCACGATCACAATACTCTCTCGTACTTCGTTACGGAGGAAGTAAAAATGTAATCGATTTCTGTTATGTGCGTTATTCATAAAATGCTGGAAAAATGGGATTTTTTATTGAAAATTATCCGAGTTACCATATGCAAAGGTATGCAAATTATTGCCCAAAATTTACAAAAACCACAGCATGTGGGCAACGACCGCACCATTCACCACCCGCTTCCCAGAAAAATACAAGAGCCCTTAACGAGACCCGTCCACGCTTTTGCAGCACAAGCACGCGCAATAAAACAAACCCGGACGATCGTAACTCACCGTGACATTACCCTCAAAAATATTTACCCATCCCTCGTTACCTGTTTGCGCAATTTTCCAAAAATCCCGACCGTAAATCATCGTAAAACCTCTGGAAAGATAACGGAATATATTACAGCGTCGTGTCATCATCGAGAATAATGATTACCTTTCCGACCTGATGCTGCCGCACAGTATATTTCAGGTAATTTTTAGACCTTGTAGTAATCGTGTAAAAGCTGAATATAGATGGCTTGTAATAATACGCCAATTAGAATAAATCAGAAGAAAATAAATGCATCTAAATGCGGGCCGAATGATCGATTTATGGTCGTTCTCATATGCAAATAAATATCCGATGATGGAAAATTAAGTTAATTAATAATAAATTTCTAGCAATTAAAATATGTTCGCTTTTGAAATAATAATAACAACCCTGTATTTTATTCAGAAATATTTTTTGATGTGTTATGTATCTTATCATGGAGTGTATCAAGTTGAAAAGTTCTGATAGTTTTGAATAAAGTTCTCAATTCCTTTTGATGTATCTAGAAGTACTATCAACTTTTTAAAAAGAGTTCTGTTAAATTGGGCTGTCGGGAATTTTTTGAAAAATGGGGTGCCAACTTGACACCGCACCCCAACATTATTATCGAATAGTTATGAACTAGTTTTAAGATGTATTTGGATTAGTAGAATAGTTCCTGACATTTAAAAAAAAGAGTTCTGTTGAATTTCCAGAGATAAAAATTTTCAAATTTATTCAAATTCATATTACTCACTTAATATTGGTTGAATCTAAATATTTCATAACAACTATGGATATAACTACAGGAAACACCAATCAGAACTATCCGGAACTATCAAAAATATTTTTTAAGTCCCAAAGGCAAAAAAAAATTGAGAGTTCAATGAGTTCTGAGTTAATTTTCTATTTCTACTTATTGAGTACAATAATTCTTTCTTATAAACAAATTCGATACAATCATGATTTATGGCATTTTTAAATAAATTTAAAATTCGAAAATGGAAAATTTAATTTTGAAAATACCCATTTCCTGTCATTTAATCGCAATTTGCCATTAGAGTTTTTGTTTTCGTTAGAATTCCTCGAGTAAAACCCATAAGTCAAATCAGAACTCCCAGAACTATTAAAAAAATCAATATTTTGAAAAAAAAAGTCCGAGAAGAAAAAAAAAAGAGAGTTCTAGGAGTTCTGAGTTAATTTTCTATTTTGACTCATTGAGTACAATAATTCTTTCTTATAAACAAATTCGATACAATCATGATTTATGGCTTTTTTAAATAAATCTAAAATTCGAAAATAGAAAATTTTATTTTGAAAATACCTATTTCCTGTCATTTAATCGCAATTTGCCAATAGAGTTTTTGTTTTCGTTAGAACTCCTCGAGTACAACCCATAAGTTCTCCCAGAACTATTAAAAAAATCAATATTTTGAAAAAAAGTCCGAAAAGAAACAAAATTGAGAGTTCTACGAGTTCTGAGTTAATTTTCTATTTTTACTCATTGAGTACAATGATTCTTTCTCATAAACAAATTCGATACAATCACGATTTATGGCATTTTTAAATAAATCTAAAATTCGAAAATAGAAAATTTAATTTTCAAAATACCTATTTCCTGTCATTTAATCGCAATTTGCCAATAGAGTTTTTGTTTTCATTAAAACTCCTCGAGTACAACCCATAAGTCAAATCAGAACTCCCAGAACTATTAAAAAAACATCAATATTTTGAAAAAAAGTCCGAAAAGAAAAAAAATTGAGAATTCTAGGAGTTCTGAGTTAATTTTCTTTTTCTACTCATTGAGTACAATAATTATTTCTCATAAACAAATTCGATACAATCACGATTTATGGCATTTTTAAATAAATCTAAAATTCGAAAATAGAAAATTTAATTTTGAAAATACCTATTTCCTGTCATTTAATCGCAATTTGCCAATAGAGTTTTTGTTTTCATTAGAACTCCTCGAGTACAACCCATAAGTCAAATAAGAACTCCCAGAACTATTTTAAAAAATCAATATTTTGAAAAAAAGTCCTAAAAGAAAAAAAAATGAGAGTTCCAGGAGTTTTGAGTTAATTTTCTATTTCTTCTTATTAAGTACAATAATTCTTTCTTATAAACAAATTCGATACAATCACGATTGATGGCATTTTTAAATAAATTTAAAATTCGAAAATAGAAAATTTAATTTTGAATATAGCTATTTCCTGTCATTTAATCGCAATTTGCCATTAGAGTTTTCGTTGGAACTCCTTGAGTACAGCCCATAAGTCAAATCAGAACTCCCAGAACTATAAAAAAATCAATATTTTGAAAAAAATTCTAAGTCTGGAAAGAAAAAAAAAATTAAGAGTTCTGAGTTCATTTTCTGTTTCTACTTATTGAGTACAATAATTCTTTCTTGTAAACAAATTCGATGCAATCACGATTTATGGCATTTTTAAATAAATTTAAAATTCGAAAATCGAAAATTTAATTTTGAAAATACCTATTTCCTGTCATTTAATCGCAATTTGCCATTAGAATTTTCATTGGAACTCATTAAGTACAACCCATAAGTCAAATCAGAACTCCCAGAACTATTTTAAAAAATCAATATTTTGAAAAAAAGTCCGAAAAGAAAAAAAAAATCTAGTTCTAGGAGTTCTGAGTTAATTTTCTTTTTCTACTCATTGAGTATAATAATTCTTTCTTATAAACATATTCGATACAATCACGATTTATGGCATTTTTAAATATATCTAAAATTCGAAAATAAAAAATTTAATTTTGAAAATACCTATTTCCTGTCATTTCATCGCAATTTGTCATTAGAGTTTTCGTTAGAACTCCTTGAGTACAACCCATAAATCAAATCAGAACTCCCAGAACTATTAAAAAAAATCAATATTTTGAAAAAATTCCAAGTCTAAAAAGAAAAGAAAAATTGAGAGTTCTAGGAGTTTTGAGTTAATTTTCTATTTCTACTCATTGAGTATTTCTCATAAACAAATTCGATACAATCACGATTTATGGCATTTTGAAATAAATTTAAAATTCGAAATTTTTTAAAAATATTGATTTTTTTAATAGGTCTGGGAGTTCTGATTTGACTTATGGGTTTTACTCGAGGAGTTCTAGCGAAAACTCTAATGGCAAATTGCGATTAAATGACAGGAAATGGGTATTTTCAAAATTAAATTTTCTATTTTCGAATTTTAAATTTATTTAAAAATGCCATAAATCGTGATTGTATCGAACTTGTTTATAAGAAATAATTATTGTACTCAATAAGTAGAAATAGAAAATTAATTCAGAACTCATAGAACTCTCAATATTTTTTTTTTGGCTTCGCGACTTTTTTCAAAAAAAATATTTTTGATAGTTCTGGACAGTTCTGATTGGTGTTTCCTGTAGTTCTCTGTGAGTTCTATCCATAGCTGTTATAAAATATTTAAATTCAACCAATATTAAGTAAGAAATGTGAATTTGAATATTTCAAATTTCCAACTTTGAAAATTTTTATCTCTGGAAATTCAACAGAACTCGTTTTTAAAAGTATTAGGAACTATTGTACTAATCCAAATACATCTTAAAAGTAGTTCAGAACTAAATAGAAAATTATTCCAGAACTCATAGAACTCTCAATATTTTTTTTGGCTTCGCGACTTTTTTCAAAAAAAATATTTTTGATAGTTCTGGACAGTTCTGATTGGTGTTTCCTGTAGTTCTCTGTGAGTTCTATCCATAGCTGTTATAAAATATTTAAATTCAACCAATATTAAGTAAGAAATGTGAATTTGAATATTTCAAATTTCCAACTTTGAAAATTTTTATCTCTGGAAATTCAACAGAACTCTTTTTTAAAAGTATCAGGAACTATTGTACTAATCAAAATACACCTTAAAAGTAGTTCAGAACTAAATAGAAAATTATTTCAGAACTCATAGAACTCTCAATATTTTTTTGGCTTTGCGACTTTTTTCAAAAAAAATATTTTTGATAGTTCCGGATAGTTCTGATTGGTGTTTCCTGTAGTTCTTTGTGAGTTCTATCCATAGTTGTTATAAAATATTTAGATTCAACCAATATTAAGTGAGTAATTAAATATGAAAAATATCACAAGAACATTTAAACAAACATCGAAGACAACAAAGAAATGAACATCTTTTGCTTGAAAATATTTTTCATAAAATCATTGCTTTCGAGAAAAAAATTTATTAATTTTTTTTAATTTTTGGTTTATAATTAGGAAACGATAATAGTTACAGCAAATTTATGTAAATAATAATTGTAGAGAATGCCAAAATGACCAACTTCTAAATCTCGTTAGTTTTTGAGTAAACCGAGTTTTTGAATTTGAAGTATAATTTTTCCATCTTTCATAATTTTGACGTTTTAAACGTCAGTTTCATCCAAGTTTACGCAACGCTCGATGTACATTCAAAATATGATTTCAGTTGAAAATATACACATGAAAACGTTAATATAAAGTCGGATAAAATGGAGCAATTGATTTGAAACTTTGAATATAAGTCTCATTTGATAATCCGAAGAACTGACAAGCTTTTTATTTATTTAGTACACCGGAAGAGGTTGTTTCCTTAACTTCACCATTTTTTAAAGATTTTTTTATGAATTCAAGTTTGACATCCTGTAAACAGTAACGTGCTGTTAACTCGATACTCGATTTAATTAGTTAGTGGTAAATGATCGGTGTTCCAGGCTGAAAATGGATGTGCGTTTAAAAGGCGTGGATAATATGGCACGTCTTGCCAATTTGTAGATGGCATGATTATAGTCTTTTAAGGGAATGCTGCGTTCGCTAGTTTTCCTCATACTTTACACGCTAAATGTCCTGCAGATAGTACACCATTCCTGGGAATGTTGCACATGCACGTTTACAATTATAAATGGCTTGTAAATCCTAGTAAACACTTTTTAAATTTCCATAATCAAGCAAGTTTTGCTCATACAATAAGTATTTCTTTAGCAAAAAAATCAATCAGGTTGATGGCCATTTGTAGATCTTATGTATTAGAGTTTCAATAAACTGTATTCGTTTTACTATTAAATAAATCTACATTGATTATATGTATAATTTAAATTTTTCATATGTGCAAAAGTTGAAGATTTTGAAACTGGTTGAACCATAAGACTTTGCTAATTTTAAGTTTTGTTCTAGGTAAGTTTCTTCACTCTTTTTCGACATCATTAAAACATCAGCTTTGGAAGTTGAGGTAAGATTAAATGGTATTTATTCTACTAATATAAACCATCAGGTAAATTTTTCTTTCAAAAAAAAAGTGCGATATGCTGTACTTAAAAGGTAGTTGTAGCATATTTTTATGCCTTTAAGTGAAATAACTGCCGCAAAATATCATTTCAAACCATAATCTGGAATTTCCATTATCAAAGCAAATTTCGAAGTAATCTTCGTAGAATATCAAAACCATAAAAAGTGCACTTGAACCGTTTTGTACGTCTAAGCCCTTAAATTACCACTTGGACGCCTTAACCATGGCCACCTAGACGTGCAATGATTTTAATTGCATAATCCAATTTCTCAGGATTACGACCAATTATCTCATATAATCCTGGCATTAGCGCAGATCGCTAATTATCTGGAGTAATTTAAAAAGCAAATTGCAATCGTTGGATAATACACTTGTCGGGCATTATACAGCCGGTTAGGTTAACAGCAAATAAATAGGACGAAACGTCCGTGACGCTCGAAAGGATCCGAAACGAACGAAACAAAAATAAAAAGTAACGAACACACGTCGACAATGGCTTCAATTTTAAACGCGTTCGATTAAATAATTAACAATTCAATCCGTTGTTGTTGTATTCTGTAATTAAAAGTGTTTATTTTTGTAAATCTACTACTTTAATATTCAAGTTATTTTCTTTTGTTGATTGATGTTTCTATTTTTATTTATTTCCTCATAATTTGTTTTATTAAATCATTTAGAAATGATTGATTATTTAAACTGTATTTGCTTTGTAATTGGGTTTATCCTGTTGGCAATAAAGTGTATTATTATTAGTATTATATGAAATTCGTAAGCCATTAATATGATCTACCTGATGAAACCGCTTATCTTAGTGAGTCTATAGTAAAAACCATGGGAAATCTTTCAATTTTGATCAATATTTAATATTTTGAATCAATTACCTCTTAAAAACTAGACCGATTAGCGCCAGAGCACGAATTGGCCATTACCTACGAATATTGGGAACTTGATCACGATGAAATCCGAGCTTACAATAATCGCCATGCTAATACCAATAATAATACACTTACCCGCATGCGATCCAATACATTTTTATTTTTTATTTTCCGATTACCGTTATAATGGCGTGCTTCTACCGGCGTTTGTATTGGATTTCCATTGGTAAACAACGTACCGTAATATCGGAATGGCAACATCCAATATGTTCATATCATTATTATTCAACAGAATTACGATAATAAAACATATTAGAGATGATATAACTTTATTCGAAAATTATTCATCAAAACATTTAAAGGAATTAAAGGCATTCTTTCTTAATTAACCGCGATTGATTAAATAAGTTTAGTTAAAATACAGATTACTTTAAAACTCAAATATTCAGGCTACTTTTTGTCTTTATTTAATTTATTTGTTGCAGAAGCAACAAGTAAGGGTTTTCAATTTTCATAAATTTAAGCAATGACGAAACACATCATTTATTCAAGACAAATTAGAACAATGATTGCAAGAAAGTATATTAATAATATATTTCAATATGTATTACAAGTCAAAGCTTCAATTAAAAAAATATATATAGTGCGGTTATTTTTGAATGACTTCACGCTTCAATAGATTCTCTACAAAACATATATTTAGGGTTTTGGTCTAAAACAATTAGAGTACTAAATATTTACATGTTGTTGCTCGAAACAATTCATCCGGCCAAACCAGTGACAACTCATTCAAATTTTCAGAGTGAAAGAAAAAGTGTTTCAAAAATTATTTTGTTGTTAGAGTAAGTGGTGCAGTGTGATTGGCTGTCATGAAGACGTATGCAACATCTCTTTTATCGCTTCAACTACGAACATTTATTGGCTCCAAGATATTGAGATCGCTCGAAACTATTTGAAAAAATTGTGGGTCTGCCGATTTTTCTTGCCAAAACCGAGATAAGATTTTTTTTTCTTTCCAATACAATTCGAAAACTGAATGTTAAAAATAATTATCTTGACAATCAAAAACAATTTGTTGCTGGAGAAACGATGTGTTTTAAATGGTTTTCACAATTTTCTCTCTTAGAAAAATATCTTCTTCAATTTGTATCTTCAACGTCCCATTAAAACGTCCCATTAAAAAGTTAAACAATTTTAACTCGCTTAAATATAAATTAATTAAATTAAATTATTAAGTACAAAACACTATATGTAATCGAGAACTGTCACAAAATGCCGATAATTTTTTGAAAAATTTCTTTTTATGTGTATAAAAAAAAATTATCAAGTTGAAGTTAGTATGTCACAGTACCTCAATATAATTCAGAAGATTTGAAAATATTCAATTAATTTTAATTATTATTTCGCTTAAATCACAATTTCAGTTACTACAAAAAATTTATTAACCTCATTAGTGGTGAAATTAATTTACTTCTCACACTTGTTGAGGAAAATAAATAAATGTTTCCAATAATGGATTTACTTTTCCCACAAGTGATGGAAACGTTTACTTTTCTCTCCAAATTACGGAATGAAAATGTCATTGTCATTTTTTATTTTAAAAAATAAACAACTTACCACACATTATTTATTAATTATTCATTAGTCACGCAAGACTGGCAAAAATGACTCTTAAAAACGGTCCAAACTGACAATTAAGGACTAAAAATTGAACTTATTTAGTTCAAATTTGCATTTATCAAATATCAAATACATTAGAACTGTCATCAATGATATTTCTCAACTGCCAAAACACTCATTAAAAATGATGATTAAGTCGACAGCAAAAAATGTCATTTTTAAACTGTTGGAAATGACTTTTTTCATTTGTCAAAGAAGATTGACAAAAATTGCACTTATAACTGAGAATTAAGGACTGAAAACTATACTTATTTAGCTTCAAATTGGCATTTGTAACTGTCAAATATATTTAAACTGTCAAGTCATTAAAAATTATTTAAGTCGACAGCCAAATTTGGCACCTGTAAACCGTCGAGTATGACGTTTTTCATTTATCAAAGAAGACTGGCAAAAATGACATTTATAAACTGTCAAAACTGACTAACAGAATTAAAAATTGCCAAAAATGACACTTATAAACTGACAATTACAGACTAAAAATTATACTTATTTGGTTTCAAATTGCCATTTGTCAATTGTCAATATATTTGAACTGTCATTAATGATATTTTTCAACTGCCAAAACAGACATTTGTCAAGTCATTTAAAATGATTTAAGTTGACTGTCAAAAATGGCATCTTTAAACTGGCGAGAATGACGTTTTTCATTTATCAAAGGAGATTGCCCAAGATTACACTTATAAACTGTCAAAACTGACAATTAAAGGCTGAAAATTATACAGATTAAATTTAAAAGTGGCATTTGTCAACCCTCATATACGTTTGAACTGTCATTAATGATAATTCTCAACTGCCACAACAGACATTTATCAAGTTTTTAAAAATTATTTAAGTCAACAGCCAAATTTGGCATTTGTAAACTGTCGTAAATGACGTTTTTCATTTATCAAAAAAGATTGAGAATTAAGGACTGAAAACTATACTTATTTAGCTTCAAATTGGTATTTGTAACTGTCAAATATATTTAAACTGTCATTAATGATTGTTCTCAACTGTTAAAACAAACATTTGTCAAGTCATTAAAAATTATTTAAGTCGGCAGCCAAATTTGGCACTTGTAAACCGTCGAGAATGACGTTTTTTTAGAAGACTGGCAAAAATGACATTTATAAACTGTCAAAACTGACAATTAATAATTGTCTGAAATGACATTTGACAACTGTTAAAAATAACATTTTTTACGATAAAACTATTAAAATTACGTTTAAAACAACTATTAAAAATGCCACTTTAAACTATCTAAAATAACATTTTGCAATTCTCAAAATATCATTTTTTAACCATTAAAAATAATAATTTTTAACTGTTAAAAATTCACATTTGTAAACCGTCGAAAATGACGTTTGTATACTGACAGAAATGTATCTTGCAACTGTTAAAAATAGCATTTAGTAACTGTCAAAATGACATATGACAACTGTTATAAACGACATTTGATTTTACTAAAAAATGTAACTTCTGCCGTCAAAAGAAAAAAAACTTTAACTGTCACAAAATGTTTACTAATTAATCATAATTATTGATGCTCATCTATCAAAAACGAAAAATAAGAAAAATTATGCTTATTTAGCTTAAAATTGGCGTTTGTTAACTGTCAAATATATCTGAACTGTCAGCAATGATATTTCTCAATTACCAAAACAGACATTTGTCAACTGTCAATTCAATAAAAATGAATGATTCTGCTCGACAGCCAAAAATAGCACTGTCGAAAATGACGTTTCTCATTTTCCAAAGCAGACTGCCAAAAATGGCACTTATAAACTGTCAAAACTGTTAATTAAAAATTGTCTAAAATGACACTTACAGATTCTTAAAAATGGCATTTAACAACTATTTAAAATTACATTTTTTACGGTTAAAAAAATTACATTTGCAAGTTTTATTGACGAGTATTAAAAATTACATTTTTTTCCGTCTTAAATGACATTTGTAAACCGTCGAAAATGACGTTTGTATACTGACAAAAATGTATTTTGCAAGTGTCAAAAATAACGTTTGGTAACCCTCAAAATGACATATGACAACTGTTATAAATGACATTTGATTTAACTAAAAAATGTCACTTTAACCGTCAAAAAAATTAACCAAAATGTTTACGAATTAATCATAATTAATCAAGAAACAACATTTTTCAACTGTTTTGACAACTATTAAAAATTACATTTGTTAACCGCCTCAAATAACATTTTGTAACTGTCAAAAATAACATTTTTAAACTGTCAAAAATATCATTTTTCAACTGTTAAAAATGACAATTTCTAACTGTTAAAAATTCACATTTGTAAAAAGTCGAAAAAGACGTTTGTATACTGACAAAAATGTATTTTGCAACTATCAAAAATATCATTTGCTAACTGTTAAAATTACATATGACAACTATTATAAATGACATTTGATTTCACTAAAAACTGTCGAAAAAAATAAATTTAACTGCCACAAAATGTTTACGAATTAATCATAATTAAATTTAAATTTAAAACAGTTTTATTAAATTTATTTATTAATCATAATTATTTCAACAATGAAAAATAAAGAAAAATGATAAATATTTAGTTTTAAATTGGCATTTGTTAACTGTCAAATACATATGAACTGTCAGCAATATTTCTCAACTGCCAAAACAGACATTTGTCAAATGTCAATTCATTAAAAATTATTTAAGTCGACAGTCAAAAATAGCACAGTCGAAAATGACGTTTTTCATTTACCAAAGAAGACTGAAAAAATGGCACTTATACACTGACAAAACTGACAATTAAAAATTGTCCAAAATGACACTTATCGACTCTTAAATATAACTTTGACAACTATTAAAAATGACATTTTTACGGTCAAAAAATTACACTGTTCAAGTGTTATTGACAACTATTAAAAATTACATTTTGAACCCGTGTCAAATAACATTTTGTAATTGTCAAAAATTACATTTTTAAACTGTCAAAAACATCATTTTCCAACTGTTTAAAATGATTTTTTTTACATATGCAAACCGTGAAAAATGACGTTTATATACTGATAAAAATGTATTTTGCAACTATCAAAATAGCATTTTGTAGCTGTCAAAATGACATGCCAACTATCCAACTGTTAAAACTGACAATTAAAAATTGTCTAAAATGACACTTATCGATTCTTAAATATGGCAATTGACAACTATTAAAAGTGACATTTTTACGGTCAAAAAATTACACTGTTCAAGTGTTGTTGAAAACTATTAAAAAATACATTTTGTAACATTGTGAAATAACATTTTGTAACTGTCAAAAATAACATTTTTAAACTGTCAAAAACATCATTTTCCAACTGTTTAAAATGTTTTTTTTTTACATTTACAAACCGTGAAAAATGACGTTTGTATACTGACAAAAATGTATTTTGCAACTATCAAAAATAGCATTTTGTAGCTGTCAAAATGACATGCCAACTGTCCAATAAATGTAATTTTATTTTACTTAAAATAACAACCCTCAAAAAATTAACTATAACTACTGCAAAATGTTTACGAATGAATTATAATTGTGATTGCTCATTTATTTATTTATTCCTAACAGACAAATGAATATTCTTAGATAATGAATTTTTCGGTTAATTTATAATCCATTTTCATTTCATATAATTTCTTATTCTAGTGTATAGTAAATGTAAATTTTGACGTGTCACTGTATACATTAATAGGCAATAAATATTATTATTATTATATTATAAAATAGCATCCCCCCAATCGCTGAGCCTAGAAAAAAAAGTCATGAAATTTCAAAAATGTCAGTAGTGGCATTTAAAAAATAAACGTTAATTTTGTGTTATTCAGTTTTTTATTAAATTCTTTTCAATAATTTATTTCGGGTGCTTCGAGTGCTCCGCCCTCTAGAAATCGTCTGGATCCGCCACTGTACGAGAAACGGGATTATGATTTTAGTGCAATCTTAATAATATTTTAATAAGCCAAAGGCGAACTGAAGATAAGAGGTGTAAAAACAGAAAACTCTAACAAATCTGGTAATTAGCCCTTAGATAACGAGTTAGTATATGTAAGTCGGAACTATAACCTAGCAAACAACTAAAATGGGCTCGTTTATGAATTGATCTTGTGGTGGCTGCGCCGGGAACCTAAAATTAAAAATGACTAATTTTGTCGCGAATATGGTGAATATTTTTTGTTATCGCATTCGTTAGGTAAGGGTTCACAAAGACACTACTTTATGTTCAACTGATTGGAGCATGAGAACACCACATCCGACAATTCTACGAGCAAAACCGGAAAGAAGGGTGTCCCAGTTGTAGAAAATAAAGAAAAGAAATGTGCAAATGTTTATTTGGTGAATGTTGACTTTGATTTTGCCAATTGGAGACTTTGTAAAATCACCATTTTATATGTAACTCCTTGAAGGGTGGTTTAGGGCCCGCCCGCAGCACCCGGTAGGGTACGGCCCACCTGCCGCGCCCCTTATTTCAACTTTAAACAAAAATTGTAGGGAATACCAAAATGAACGTTTCAAAACCCCACTAGTTCAAAGAAGAAATTGATAAATGCAAAAAGTCAGAAAAATTCCATTCATACCATCAAATTGAAAAAAGCTACTTTTTTTTTGGATTTTTGATAACAACATAAATTAATGACCTTGGACTCCTTTACAGCGATTATTCACGTATGATGCGTATGCAAATAACGATCAGTTCATCATCCTCCCACCATGGTCCACGCGGGTTCTTCCTCCCGCGTGAGACCGCCATATCGTAAGAACAATTAAAACGCAAAAGCGGGCATTCGAATGCAAATAAGGAGAGGCGCGATGATCGTAACCAGCCACTCGACTGCCTGCGAACAGGCAGGAGAGATAGGCAAACCCGCGCAAATGGCACAACAGCTCCGCCAGAGGTTAAAGTCCTGAGTCTAGTAGGCTCTGAAAACTACGTGAACTTCCGGTCGCGGATTCACCGTTACTCCTTATTCTTACTCATGGTGTATGTACCATTAGATCAATGCCCCATGCCTTTCTTCTTCTTCTACTGGAACGCGTTGGTCGGAGGAGGACGGAGCGCGCGGTTCTCGGTATTCAATTAATGTAATTCCTCCTCGGGTTTGCTTCGTAGATTCCATCGGACGTTGCGACTTCGCATTTTCAATAATAATAATAATGATAATGGATCGGACGGTTTTTCTTTTTGGCCGGACCGCCGAATCGTGACCGAAATGGATTGATTGAAATGTTGCGTCGTGGTTTTGATTCGGTCGGTGGGTTCAGGTGGGCCGAATTGTCTGAAATTAATAACATCGGTATCAGTTGATCGCAAAAGAGAGTTTTACAAGTCTAATTTAAAAACTCCACTCTGAGTACTTGGTGGTACCGCAAGGGTCTATATTAGGTCCAATTCTGTTTCTTATTTATTTAAATGATTTAGGGAACTACGTCTCAGACGACCTGATCGGTTATGCAGATGACACATCATTTATTTTCTCGAACAAATCATTTTCTCGAAACAGAACGCAATCTGCCGTTCCAACACATCAAATAAACAAAAAAAAATGGTGATGTGGCCATCATGTTACTTTCTCCGACTTAATGGTATCATTTATATTTACGATTTCATGGTTTATTTTCTATTTAAATCATATTTTAAATGTCCATAGAACGTTCCGTAGACTCGGGTAAAACTGACGTTTAAAACGTCAAAATTATGAAAGATAGAAAAATTATACTTCAAATCCAAACACCCAGTTTACTCAAAAACTAATGGGATTTCGGAAAAAACTTATTCTTTATAAGTTGTTTATTTTAGCATTCTCTACAATTGTTATTAACATAAATTTGCTGTAACTATTATCGTTTTATAATTATAAAATTAAAAAAAAATAATAATACATTTTTTTCTCGAATAAAAATGATTTTATGAAAAATATTTTCAAGCAAAAAATGTTTATTTTATTGTTGTCTTCAAAGTTTGGTTCAATGTTTTTGTGAAATTTTTCATATTTAAGAAAATATTGGCAAAAAACAAAAAAACAGTTAAGGTAAACGCCCACTTCCGGTGTACGAAATTTTACCAAAAGCTTTTCAGTTCTTCAGATTATCAAATAACACGGATGTACAAAGTTTCATATCAATTGCTTTATTATTATTATTATTATTATTTAAGTCTTTATTTTCAAAAATTAGTATACAAAATTGCAATACAAATTAGTGAAATAGTGTCAAAAGATAGTACAGTACAGTGTAATAACCACAGATTAATAATTAATTAGTTTTTGAGATACAGCGCGCGCAGACAGACACACACACACACACAATTTTTTTTTCCAGAAATTGTTGAAATGGCATCTAGGGACCCCAAAAGGGATATTTCCGTAAAAAAAATTTTTGAAAAAAAAATCACGATCACAATACTTTCTCGTACTTCGTAATGGAGAAAGTAAAAAATAGAAAAATTGAACACTTTGTTATTAAACGTTTTTACTTTCTCCGTTACGAAGTACCAGAAAGTATTGTGATCGTGATTTTTTTTTCAAAATTTTTTTTTACGAAAATATCCGTTTTGGGGTTCCTAGATGCCATTTCAACAATTTCTGGAAAAAAAATTGGTGTCTGTGTGTGTGTGTGTGTGTGTGGTGTGTATGCGTCTGTGCGCGCTGTATCTCAAAAAACTAATAAAGCAATAAATATGAAACTTTGAACATACGTCTTATTTGATAATCCGAAGAACTGAAAAGCTTTTGGTAAAATTTCGTACACCGGAAGTAGGTGTTTACTTTAATCGTTTTTCGTTTTTTTTTTAAATATGAAAAGTACTATAAAAGCACTCAAACAAATCTTGAAGAAAGCAAAGAAATTAACATTTTTTGAATTCTGGCTATATTTCGTTTTTTTTTTAATTTATTTAATACTTTCTGCAACAAGTAAGGTTGTTTCTATTTTATTTATTTTATTTAACATTGTTTGCTTGAAAATATTTTTCGTGAAATGTAGGGATTTTGAAAAATATTAGCAATTAATTTTTTTTTTGTAATTTTTGGTTTCAAATTATGAAACGATAATACTTACAGCAAATGTATTTTAATAATAATTGTAGAGAATGCCAAAATGAACAACTTATATAGAATAAGTATTTTTCTAAATCTCTTTGGTTTTTGAGTAAATTGACTATTAGAATTTAAAGTATAATTTGTCATTTTCATCTTTGTCTGCCTGTGTGCGCTGTATCTCAAAAACTAATAGAGTAATTGATATGAAACTTTATACATCCGTCTTTTTTGATAATCTGAAGAACTGAAAACCTTTTGGTAAAATTTCGTACACCGGAAGTGGGCGTTTACCTTAACTGTTTTTTGTTTTTTGCCAATATTTTCTTAAATATAAAAAATATCACAAAAACATTTAAACAAACTTTAAAGACAATAAAGAAATGAATATCTTTTGCTTGAAAACATTTTTCATAAAATCATTTTTATTCGAGAAAAAAATTTATTATTATTTTAATTTTTGGTTTATAATTATAAAACGACAATAGTTACAGCAAATTTATATTAATAATAATTGTAGAGAATGCTAAAATGAACAACTTATAAAGAATAAGTTTTTTCTAAATTCCTTTAGTTTTTGAGTAAACCGAGTTTTTGAATTTGAAGTATAATTTTTCCATCTTTCATAATTTTGACGTTTTAGACGTCAGTTTCATCCGAGTCTACAAAACGTTCGGTGTAATTTTAAAATATGATTTAAATTGAAAATAAACTATGACAGCGTAAATATAAATGATACCATCAAGTCGGAGAAAGTAACATGATGATCACATCACCATTTTTTTGTAATTTTTGATTTAAAATTATGAAACGATAATACTTACAGCAAATGTATTTTAATAATAATTGTAGAGAATGCTAAAATGAACAACTTATATAGAATAAGTATTTTTCGAAATCGTTTTTGAGTAAATTAACTATTAGAATTTAAAGTATAATTTGTCATTTTCATCTCTTATAATTTTGACGTTTCAAACGTCAGTCTCATCTGATTTTACTAAACGCTCTATGCACATTTAAAATTTGATTTCAATTGAAAATAAACCATGAAAGTGTAAACATGAAGTATTATACCATCAAATCGGAAAAAATAAAACTATTTTTTTATTTTTTTTGCCATTATTTTAGAGTTTCGGATCGTATCTTAATTTGAGCTTGTGTTATTTTTGGGGCAAATTATTTTTGTGCTCGTATTTTATATTTTTTGCCTGTTTCCTCGATTTTTTTCCTTTAAATTCTTGATTTTTTTTCATAAACATTCTTTATGTTGGTTCCAATTTTAAAATGATCTGTTGAAATTTTCGACTGTTTTGGTCAGTATTTTGATTTTTAAGCTAGTGCTTTCGATTTTTGGTCTAAATTTTTGATTTCTTGCCACAGTTATTGAATTTTTATTTGTATTTTGGATTTTTTTGGTCTAAATTTTTGATTTTATTTAGAATTTGTTTATTTCCATTAAGAATATTACATTCATGGAGGAGTCAGGTTAAATACAATAATAATAATATGCATGTGGATTGTGATAAATGCAAGAGGCATCCTTATTAGATAATAAATACCCTAATCTAGATCTTAAAGCTAGAGATGAATAATTTTCCTAAAGTTCACGACAGATTTAAAAAATGGTGATGTGGCCATCATGTTACTTTTCTCCGACTTGATGGTATCATAGCCATTTATATTTACGCTTTCAATTTAAATCATATTTTAAATGTACATCGAGCGGATGAAACTGACGTTTAAAACGTCAAAATTATGAAAGATGCAAAAATTATACTTCAATTTCAAAAACTCAAAAAAGGGACACATTACCATTGGACCCGACGGTGCTTAAATTGTTCTTATTTATTTAGTACAAATCTTAAACAGTTTGAGAACCCTGGCCTGACCTTAATTAACCTTTCGAAGCAAATCCATGCCTAGCTGTTAATTTTAAGATAACTAATTAATGATTCAAGATATACATGTCAAATAACTCTTTTTTAAATATTAATAACTTATCTGATCAGATTTAAATTACTCGATAAACGACTATTTTTTTTGCCCGGTTCTATTTTTTCCAAAACTCTTTTTTTAAATATTAATAAATCGTCTGATCAGATTTAAATTACTCGATGAACGACTATTTTTTTTTGCCCGGTTCTATTTTTTCCAAAATCGATTTGCTCATAAACAATCGGTTATTAAATAGTAGGCGTGGCGTGTCTTAAGCATTAAAAAAAAGCACGATGAAATGATTAGGCAGTTCACACGGCTAGCTGGATTGACGAGAGCGGAAGTGCACGATGTAGTGCACTAAATGATGGGGTAATCGCACCATGACTACTACAACTACATCGGGTACCGTAACGAAGGCAAAAGACAAAACTAGCTCGGGAACACCTCTTGACACAATGTTTGCCGCCGATGGTAATTGCCGGCGGTAAACCGGAGTAAAACGCACCCAAGATAGGATTTATCAATCATCCGGTAAGCTTACGGTGAACTCTATCTTGAGATGGTCATATCAGATATCGTTCCGGATGTGGCGCGGAAGATTAATAAAAATGTTTGGCCTGGTGTAGTGGTGCAGTGTGTCTTTATTTTATAATGAAAAGTTTACAAAATGAATATAAAAACGTCAAAATTACAAAGATTTTTAAAAATAAACATCTAAATACTAAATATACATACAAAATAAAATTAACATTTACTGACATTTAATTAAAAGAGATAAAAATTGAAAATTTTACGTGAGAATCCCCTACGATGCGATGCGTCTTGAAACGGAACACACTGTATAATAATTTTGCCAGTAGTTTTAAATAATAATAATAATATTTATTTATTGTTATCAACCTACATAGGTTATACAATTGTCATTCCCCCCAAATGTTAGATATAAATATATCACGTCATCATCATGAAATGACCAATGCAATCGGACGCTTTTGACAGATCTAGAAAAACACTACACGTGACTTCACGGTCTTCGAGAGCTGCTAAAATCCAGGTAGTGTAATCAAAAAGCGCCCTTTTGTTTCAGGAAACTATTTTGGTTTACTGAGAATAGATATTTATGCATAAAGAGAGATATGGAATGTTTTTTTTTTCCAAGGTTGACAGGGTTACAAACTGAGGGCCTCTGGCCCGAGGTTTGTAAGTTAACCGAGGGCGAAGAACATGAATATCTCCCGCGGTGTATACAATATTTTATTTTTTAGTAATTCCTAAAAATATTCAGTATATCGATCTGCAATATGTATTTGCATAGTTGCTATGAGTTTGTTTTAAATCAAATCGCCCGCATTTCATGAACTGACGTTTATTTATTTTGATTTGATTTGACGTTAATGCTTTAGGACAAACGTACAGTTGTGAATAAAATAGTGAACAAACCTGGGAGAAAAGTTTAATTCCTGTCTCGCTATAAAGTTGGTCGTGAGCAGACGCAAGATTGTCTATCTTCAACCATCATTTTGAGCGGAGAATTTGGAAATTGTACATACTATTTGTCAGGTAAACAGGAGCAGACCTCATATCACCCTCGGGAAATATAACTCGTATCTCCCGTGGGAGTTATGAGTACGCTGTCATGCCTTGTATCCACGACGATAATAGTAAATATCATACTACTAAAAAATAAAAGTTTTTATTTAGAAAAATAATTATAATTTTCAAATATTTTTGAAAACGCAAGCAAAAGACTTACCGGATGGTAGTTCCCCAATCCGTTCGAGTTGCCTGTTTTTATAAATGGGGATTATCTTTGCGAGTTTAAAATTATCAAGTAACATAACCTCAAAATTTAAGCGTTTTCGAAATATTTGACATTTTTGATAAAAATTCATAATTCACTTTAAAAATACATCTCCGAACAATAAAAAATTGAAGGGATGTAATGTTGGCCATAAAAAGCCAATATTTGAAGGTAGTGGTGATTGATTTTTGGAAAAATATAATTAAGTGTGTTCAAAATTTCATACCACATTTACTCAACTTTAAAGCATCAAATCTCGATTTTTTTAGACGAAACACCCTGTATATTTTTACATATTCCGACGAAGAATTCAATTCTGCATTGATCTATATCAGCATTCCCTATGCCTATCTTCTTTCGTTTCCAAGATATTAACATGTTTGTAAAAATATGTCAATTTTCTGTGCAAGAGAAAAACAATAGGAATGTATTTTATCAAGTGGGCCTAGAAATAAAATTAAAAAAAAACAAGTGTTGATTTAAACAGTTGTGTCAAACGTATTGTTGTATTGTTGTTATTTGGTTGTTATTAACGAGCGAGTACGCTTCCACCCGACGCGTATAATACAGTGCGATCGAATAAAAGTTAGTGAAAGTTGGCCATTAGCCAAAATTCCTAAACTTATTGGCAAGTGTCAAGCTGGCGCATATTATATTTTCAAATTTGAGAACTAAAAAAATACATTCGGCGGCTTTTTCTTCATGACCTGCTTTGACTAATTTTTTATTCGATCTTGCTGTATTATTACTGTACATTTTAGTAGAAATTACTAATTTTTGACAGTTGTAAATTGTTATTTTTGACTATTAAAAATTTATGTTTTTACTATTGAAAAATGCCGTTTCTGACAGTAGAACTGCACAATTTTTGACAATTTTGGCCGTTGGAAATTTCCCTTGTTACTGCCAACGAGCCATTTGTGATGATAGAAATGTGCGATTTTTGACAGTTGTCATTTTTAGCAGTTGAAATTTTCTTTTTTCTTTTAATATCAAAAAATGCCATTTTTGATTGTAAAAATCCACAATTTTTGGATGCTACCAATTTCTTTATTTACTATTGAATCGTGCCGTTTGTGGTGGTAGAAATGCAGAATTTTTGACAATTTGTAATTGTTACTTTTGAGGGAAATTTCCCTTTTTTTAATATTGAAAAATGCCGATAGTGATAGTAAATATGCTCAAATTTTCACAGTTAAAAAAATTTGGCATTTGGAAATTTTTTCAGGGGCCGCGGTGGCCCCGTGAGTAGAGCGCCTGCTTACGGGCCTCGTGGTCGTGGGTTCGAATCCCATCCGCGCGGTCACTTTTTCGGAACGAAAAATGGCCGTGCGGGTCCATGGATGTTCAGTGTATGTCCCTTTCATCATTATAAATGATTATTGTACAAATTACCGGTTGTGACAGAGAATGCCGTAGTTGGCTACGTCAATTCCCAAATCATCCGCGCTTCCTTAACTCGAATTCCTGTCAACCATTCTTCCTTTAAAATAAAAAAAAAATTGTTGAAACGTGCCGTTTTCAGTAATGAGCAATTTTTTCAGCAATTGAAAATTTCCTTTTTTCTGCTAAGTGCCATGTGTGATAGTAGCGCTATTTTTGACAGTTCGAAATTGTCATTTTTAGCAGTTGAAATTGACTTCTTTTTTAATATCAAAAAATGCCGTCTTTGATAGTAAAAACCCATAATTTTTGGATGCGACTAAATTTCTTTATTTTTTACTGTTGAATAGTGCCGTTTGTGATGGCAGAAAGGCTGAATTTTTGACAATTCAAAATTGTCATTTTTGGCGGTTAAAAATTTATCTCTTTACTATTGAAAAATGCCGTTTCTGACAGTATTTTTAATATTGAAAAATGCTTATAGTGATAGTAGCAATGCTCAAACTTTGACAGTTGGCAAATTCGGCATTTCGAAATTTTCTATTTATTGTTGAAACTTGCCGGTTTCTGTAATGAGCAATTTTTGACAGTATTGTATAGTTATTTTCAGCAATTGAAAATTTCCTTTTTTCTGCTAAGTGCCATTTGTGATAGTAGTGCTATTTTTCACAGTTCGAAATTGTCATTTTTAGCAGTTGAAATTTACTTCTTTTTTCATATCAAAAAATGTCGTCTTAGATAGTAAAAAAAAACATAATTTTTGGATGCTACTAATTTCTTTATTTACTGTTCGATCGTGCCGTTTGTAGTGGCAGAAATGCAGAATTTTTGACAATTCGAAATTGTCATTTTTGACCGTTAAAAATTTATCTTTTTACTATTGAAAAAAATGCCGTTTCTGATAGTAGGATCGCACAATTTTTGATAATTTATAATTGTTACTTTGGCCGTTGGAAATAGAAATGTTAAAATTTTGACAGTTAAACATATTTGGCATTTCAAAATTTACTATTTATTGTTGAAACTTGCCGGTTTTAGTAATGAGAAATTTTTGACGGTACTGAATAGTTATTTTCAGCAATTGAAAATTGCCTTTTTACTGCTAACGTGCCATTTGTGATAGTAGTGCGATTTTTGACAGTTCGAAATTGTTTTAATATCAAAAAATGCTGTCTTTGATAGTAGTAAAAAAAACACAATTTCTGGCAGCTACAAATTTCTTTATGTGCCATTTGCGGTGGCAAAAATGCAAAATTTTTAACAATACAAAAATGGTAATTTTCTTTTTTATTATAAAAAAATGCTGTTTTTGGTAATAAAAAACCACAATTTTTGGATGCTACTAATTTCTTTATTTACGGTTGAATCGTGCCGTTTGTGCAGAAAGGCAGAATTTGTCATTTTTGACGATTAAAAATTTATCTTTTTACTATTGAAAATTGCCGTTTCTGACAGTAGAATTGCACAATTTTTGACAATTTATAATTGTTACTTTTGGCCGTTGGATATTTCCCTTTTTTAATATTGAAAAATGCTGATAGTGATAGTAGAAATGCTCAAATTTTGACAGTCTAACATTTTTGGCATTTGGATTTTTTTTATTTATTGTTGAAACTTGGCGGTTTCAGTAGTGCGATTTTTGACGGTTCGAAATTGTCATTTTTAGCAGTTGAAATTTTCTTTTTTTTTAATATCAAAAAATGCCGTCTTTGATAGTAAAAAAAAACACAATTTCTGGCAGCAACAAATTTCTCTATGTGCGGTTTGCGGTGAAAAAATGCAGAATTTTTAACGATACAAAAATGGTAATTTTCTTTTTTAATATCGGAAAATGCTGTTTTTGATTGTAAAAATCCACAATTTTTGGCAGCTGCTAATTTATTTATTTACCGTTTATGGTGGCAGAAATGCAGAAATTTTGATAATTCGAAATTGTCATTTTCTTTATTTAATATCAAAAAAGGCCGTTTTTTGATAGTAAAAATCCACAATTTTTGACAGCTGCAAATTTCTTTATGTGCCGTATGCGGTGATAAAAATTCAGAATTTTTGACAATCCGAAATTGTCATTTTTGACGGTTATTTATTCGAAATTTCTGCATGAAAGTTTTTCCGGCTTGTAGCTCTTACGTTTGGTCACTCGGTTTATACTCCAGCAGCAGTCCGCCATTATATTCCTGTCCAACCCCCTTGATAGGGCTCTTCCATGATCATCAGGTCCTGGTGGAAGTGTTCATCTTGTTCGTTACTTAAAGCCTCAAAGTTTTCTGGTAATTTATCAATGAACCTTAATATTCATGTTGCACCCCAGTTCGCGGAAAGACACGTTCCAGTAACTAGAACGCCGTAGTTTAAACACAAGTCACACATCTAATGATTGTTTTTCTTTCGGCACATTCGAGAAGAACTATGTGTTTTCGATGCGAAGAAGGTAACTAATTTCTGAATATTTGCGCGTCAACTAATGATGCGCCCGAACACCTATTCAAAATATCAACAAAAGAAAAACAGCAGGTTATTTGTGAGGTTTCTTGCTACAAAAGTATGGTAAACTAAATTTAAGATAACAGAAAATGAGGCAAAATTTTTAGATGTCCAAATTGACCGAATTCGTGTGATTAGGCACCTGTGAAAAATATAAGAACACGAGAATATGGAGGTTATTTATGAAATATTTGGCTCACAAAGTAGGCCAACCCCATCACTCTGACGTTATTAATTGACGAGCAATTAAATAAATTCAATAATTATAAGTCAAAATCTCAAATTGCATAAACTGTAGCTTGCAGAAGACAACTGATTTCAGATTTGAAATCAGTATTACCAAAATACTCAGGAATCAGTTGGAAAATCTCATGCAACAGGAGTTTTTTTTTGTTGCCCAGTGTTATTATTCTCCATACATGACAACTGGTCTCAGGCTTTTCTGCCTTATCAGTACAGTTTGGAATTACTATGAGGATTTACCAAAAAGCAACTACATTTTTTTATACAATTTGATTTTTATTAATCACTATTTTTGACTAATTTTGACCTATAGGTTAGGACTTTTGTACTATTTTTTTAATGTTTATACAACTACTACTAAATTGATGAAAACTCTAATCTGAAGTCACAGTATATTCAATTTTATAATTAACTTTCTTAACAAAATTGGCTGGAAAATTCATTTACTGGTATATTTGTTTATAATTTGTCCAATATTATGATCATGCGTTAAATAAACTCCTCAAGTTACGTACGAAAGGCGGTGCGTGTTTTTGTTGAAGAATCAACAATCCGAAACGTTTGTTCCATCCAATTTGCCATAACGGTATCCAAGTCGCACACAGAGCAGAAAGAAAATATTACTATTTTATAAAACATAATATTCAACCACAAAGTAATAATTTCTTGCAGACTGCTTTACATTTAACGCAATCTAGTGGATACCAAGAATCATCAAGATATATCTTGATTTTATAAGAAGTGCATCTTCGTTTGTATCGAAGGCTTTCTTTATACAATTTATAAATTTATCAAAATTAATAGTTGTAAATGTTGCATTTGTGGAATTATCGTAAGTGTAGAATCTTTATTTTTTGCTAGTAACTATGGAAACACCAATTGTAGACAGTGTATAATTATTCATAATTATAGACTCTCTGTCGAACCTTTATTCTTTGTTAGTAACTTTAGTAACTATGAAAAAACACGTTTTTCTATTATTGCTTCTTCGTTTAAAAGTTTTAAGAAATATTTTTTTGCGATAAGAAAGGAAATTGGGGGATGCAACTTTCAACTTGCAAATCCTTTGATGGTGCAGATCTCATGCCACCAAGAATAATACAGAGAGAGGAGGATTTTAAACGATCAAGCGGTGTTTGATAAAGAAGACATTGTCTTATTAATTGCCTCCTCGTTTAAAAAAAAAATGCGATAAGGAGACACTTAAGGAAAGAGGGAAATGCAGCTTTCAACTTCCAAAGCTTTTTATGGTGCAGATTTTATGGCACAATAAAGAAGACATTGACTTATCAATTGCCTTTAAAAGTTTTTGGAAAAATATTTACGATGAGCATTTGATGGTGCAGATCTTATGCTGCCAAGAATAATGCAGAGAGAGGAGGATTTTAAAATACTCAGAGAACTAGAGAGGATGTTTGATAAAAGATGCATTGACTTATGAATTGCCTCGTCGTTTAAAAGTTTTTGAAAACATTTTTGCGATGAGAAGGAGACACGTAAGGAAAGATGGGGAATGCAGCTTTCAACTTCCAAAGCATTTGATGGTGCAGATCTTATGCTACCAAGAATAATGCAGAGAGAGGAGGATTCTAAAATACTCAGGGAACTAGAGAGGATGTTTGATAAAAGATGGATTGACTTATCAATTGCCTCGTCGTTTAAAAGTTTTTGGAAATATTTTTTGCGATGAGAAGGAGACACGTAAGGAAAGATGGGGAATGCAGCTTTTAACTTCCAAAACATTTGATGGTGCAGATCTTATGCCACCAAGAATAATGCAGAGAGAGGAGGATTCTAAAGTACTCAGGGAACTAGAGAGGGTGTTTGATAAAAGATGCATTGACTTATCAATTGCCTCGTCGTTTAAAAGTTTTTGAAAACATTTTTGCGATGAGGAGACACGAAAGGAAATATGGGGAATGCAGCTTTCAACTTCCAAGGCATTTGATGGTGCAGATCTTAAGACATCAAGAATAATTCGGAGAGAGGAGGATTGTAAACGATTAAGGGAATTAGAGATAAAGGAGACGTTGCAATAAGACTATTCAATCCGAGATGTGATGATGGATGAAGAGTGAGGATAGTTTTTGGATCTGATCCTCACTAGGTGTATGCCAAAGTTTCTAAACTATTATGTATTTTATAAACATATTTTTTTAGTAGAACTTTCAAGAACTTTGACTGTCAAGTGTCAGACCTGGATATGTAATAATTTCATATTTTGGATTGGCTTTACTATTAAAGTACAATTGATACATTTACTGTTGATCCATATTTTTTTTTATTACAATGATCCTGGTATTGGATTTTCATCCGAAGGCACATCCAAAAATATTTAATGTTTTTAAATGTAAAATCTGTAAAGTTTCTTTGCTTGATTTTCAAGCGCCCACTTACCAGTTTTCTCTACCTTTACTTTAAAGTACTCGGGTATGATATACCCATAAATTAAAACACATTCGACTAGAAAGACTGGTCCCAAAACCCGCAGTGTTGATGTATTCCCAAATCATATGTTATCCTCGTACTCGTACCTCGCTTAACGGAGTTTTCCCACAATTTCAATCCTTTTTAAAAACGCATTAAAGTCGCACAATTAAAAATTTACGAGACGGCCTCGCCGGCAATTTTGCTCATTTAAATACGTAAATAATTACGAGAGCCAAAGATGAGGGTCAATGTCTCCGCAATGTTTAGTTCAAGTTTAATACCCAGCCATTGTTCGTCTAGTGTGTCGAGTGAGATTTTGCAACAATCGCCTTGCCCTGACATTTCGAACGATTCCTTACGCAGACACTGCATTATGTAATTGCTGTAAAAAGTTGTTTTTCTAATGGTATGCAATAATTGCGCGATTTTCTTAAAATGTAAATCAAGTCGGAATTTTTGATTTATTGTTATTATAGGTGGAAATATTTGCAAGAGGTATAAATGGAGCACTGTTATTTATTATGATGAATGTGTTGTCTTGCTCGATAATACATTTCCTTGAATATGTTGTGGTAATTTCTTTTGCCAGTAAATATACGTCCCAAAATTTGGCGTCAACTGGGGGTGAAGTTTGCGCAGAGTGAGAGAACGCGATAACAAATGTACGCGTGGCCGCATCACCCAATTAAAGACGTGACGATTATGTGTCTATATTTACATTATGTTCACTGAATAATTATGAGTTTTCGACATCTCCTCTCTTGAAATTTAGGATATTCGCCGCGCATTGTGTCACCAGATTTTGGGACGACTCTATACACTGTTATTATTAATACTAATAATATATTTATTTGCATTAATAACATAGTCTTACACATGTTCAGTAATATAAAGTCACCTTCGTCTAACAAAGTATATAATAATTACGAGATGTAGTATTTTTTTTGTCAGCAGAAAAAATCACAAAAAATCGATTTGAGCATTACCTGATATTCAGTGGCGGCTCGTGGAACATTTTATTGGTAGAGCCACTTAGCATACAATACATCTTGAAGAAAGAATGAAAATATTATTTGATTTTCGTGTATTTTAATTTTGTCCCTGATGTGCACTAAATCTGTAATACCGTTCTTCGTCCACGTAACCCCACCCAAAAAAAAACACATGAAAAACAAAAAATACATTTTCTACCTTACACCCTTAAAGCCAATTGTTTTTTAAGTGTATATCTCGATTAAACTTTCTAGTTCGTATTTATGAATTTTCGAAATCGACGCACTAAAGCTGGAAGCTATTGCACCAACAAAGAGTGATGCAAATCACTTCAAACTTCTCAAATCCATCTAGAAGTATTGCATTTTTGACATACTGAAAAATGATTGATATACCCCGACAGGAAACAAAATGTCAGCACTTGAAACTTAATTTTTAGAAAAACGAAATTTGCATCTTGTGATTTAAAAAAATCTAAAAAAAATATTGGCTACCAGAATTAGCTTCAAATTTCCCAAATGCATCCAGAAATATTGTATTTTTAACATACTGAAAAATGATCGACGTACCCCCACAGGAAACAAAATGTCAACACTCGAAACTTATTTTTTAGAAAAGCAAAATTTGCATCTTTTGAGATAAAAAAATCTAAAAAAATTTTGACTATCAGAATTAGCTTCAAATTTTCAAAATGCATCCAGAAATATTGTATTTCTAACATACTGAAAAATGATCGACGTACTGGAAACAAAATGTCAACACTCGAAACTTCATTTTTAGAAAAGCGAAATATGCATCTTTTGAGATAAAAAAATCTAAAAAAATATTGACTATCAGAATTAGCTTCAAATTTCCCAAATGCATCCAGAAATATTGTATTTTTAACATACTGAAAAATGATCGACGTACGCCCACTGGAAACAAAATGTCAACACTCGAAACTTAATTTTTAGAAAAACGAAATTTGCATCTTGTGATTTAAAAAAATCTAAAAAAAATATTGACTACCAGAATTAGCTTCAAATTTCCCAAATGCATCCAGAAATATTGTATTTTTAACATACTGAAAAATGATCAACGTACCCCCACAGGAAACAAAATGTCAACACTCGAAACTTAATTTTTAGAAAAACGAAATTTGAATCTTGTGATTTAAAAAAATCTAAAAAAATATTGACTACCAGAATTAGCTTCAAATTTCCTAAATGCATCCAGAAATATTGTATTTTTAACATACTGAAAAATGATCAACGTACCCCCACAGGAAACAAAATGTCAACACTCGAAACTTAATTTTTAGAAAAACGAAATTTGAATCTTGTGATTTAAAAAAATCTAAAAAAATATTGACTACCAGAATTAGCTTCAAATTTCCTAAATGCATCCAGAAATATTGTATTTTTAACATACTGAAAAATGATCGACGTACCCCCACAGGAAACAAAATGTCAGCACTTGAAACTTGATTTTTAGAAAAACGAAATTTGCATCTTGTGATTTAGAAAAATCTAAAAAAAATATTTCCCACCAGAATTAGCTTCAAATTTCCCAAATGCATCCAGAAATATTGTGTTTTTAACATACTGAAAAATGATCGACTTACCCCCACTGGAAACAAAATGTCAACACTCGAAACTTGATTTTTAGGAAAACGAAATTTGCATTTTGCGATTTAAAAAATTCTAAAAAAACAGTGACTACCAGAATTAGCTTAAAACTTTTCAAATCCATCCAGAAATATTGTATTTTTGAAATTCTGGAAAATTTTCGACATTTCCCACAGTATTTTTTTACGATTTCATTTATGTACTCGATAGTACATGAGAAAAAATGCTGATTCCGTAATGAACTAATTTTACTCATCATGTATGGCGCGGAAAATACGACAAGTGTCGTCGTCGTCGCTCGCACGAGATGAGACAGAATTTATTTGGCTCCAAATGCACGCGTGTAAAACACTATTTAATTAAAAATTCTTCCGAAGATCGAAACTAGAGGTAGTGCCATGGCTCCTTGGCTCTATATGACGAGCCGCCGCTGACCTGATTTGCTGTGAGTTAACGAAAACTTTTAAAATCAAAGAAAACTTTATTTACTTACAAAATATTCTATTCTTACAACATTGGCAAACGTGCATTTAGCGTATAATCAAATATTTGCAGGGCAGAAAAATCTATGGTGTACAGTTTTCGTTGGTCATTAATTTGTTGTAATTTTTAAAACTATTTCTGTAAATAAAGATTTGTTATATATCAAGTACTTAGTACAGTTTTGGGAATTAAATAATAATTAACGTTAGAAACTACGAACGAGATGTCTTCTTCCCAAAATTTTACGTTTTAGATTTACAACATGTTTACCGTGACAACTAGCGAAGGAGCAAGATTATAATCTACCATGACTTTTGAAATAATGCAACGAGTTCCAGAAGACGATTTAAAAGTGCAATTTATTTTAATGTTTTTGTTTGCTCCTACGGAATGACTCAATCTAAAAATATATTTGACTAATCCAACAAACTCGACATTAAAAATTTCAGCCTAGCAACAAAACGTGGACTATAAATTCGAAATGGGAAACTCTTACTTGCTGCAGATTCTTTAATAGTACATCAAAAAACGAGTTCAATAAGCGCGATTTTTTCGCACGCGTCCAAGTTTAGAAAACGACGAGCGTAACGAGTGCGAAAAAGTGCCTTATGAACGAGTTTTTTACAGTATTTTTTCGATTTTGCCCCTTTTATTTCATTTCTAAATTAAAAAATCGCCCATACATATTTAGAAAATTGTATGGTGGTTGGTAACAGTGATAACTGACATTTCAATTTGACATTAGTTTGCGATTTCCACACATCACATAACCTCAGAACTATCTCGCCGAAAATTTTGCACAGGTAGACAGCTCTAAATTTCAACGGTGCCAACCTTAAAAATTAGATTATTAAAACATTCGGCGAGCCATTAACGAACCCATATGAGTGCGTTATTGACTTTGTTTTAGACGCAAAATAGAAAAATTAATTTAATTTAATTGAAGTTGCTCGCGATCTAATGGTTTAAAAAATATAAAACAATCGCCACCAACGTAAAACTATTCAAGATTACTAAAGATAGGTTCTGCTTTATATTGCAATCAAAAAACAGTTTTTCACCTTTAATTTTAGTTTAGACGAACACATCCGCCGCAATGAAAAAATATGTATTTCATGTTTATTTAATTGTATATGGTGGCCAAAAGTGCAAATAAATAAATAAATAAATAAGTTCTACACCAAAGTTTATGATAATCACAAGAGAACACAACTTGTAGCTATGTCAAAGTTCTCTATTTATAGGTTTTAGAAAATATGCGAACCAACTTGAAACTGTTCAAAATTACCAAAAATAGATTCTGCTTTATATTTCAATCAAAATGTAAAAACTCCCCTTCGCAAAAGTACGAGATCATCGTGGGAGAACACAGCTTGTAACTATGTCGAAGTTTTTCCCTTTCTTTAGGTTTTAAAAAAATATAAAAACAATTGCCATCGACCTAAAATTTTTTTGAATTTTCCCAAAATAGATTCTGCTTTATAATTCAATCGAAATATCGAAAATTTCCTTCACCAGATTTTGAAATAATCGCAATGGAAAATAACGTGTAGCTACGCTAAAGTTACTTACTCTCCGACGGTTTAAAAAAAGATACCGCCGCAGTCTTGAAACTTTCCAAATTTACTAAAAGTATATTCAGCTTCATAGTTCAATCAAACTTTCAAAACACCCCATTACTAGATTTCGAGATAATCGCACGAAAACGCATCTTGTAGCCATGCTGAGGCTGCTCACTGTTTAATGGTTTAAAAAATATAGAAACAATTGCCACCAACTTGAAACTTTCCAAAATTTCTCAAAATGGATTCTGCTTTATATTTCAATCAAAATCTAAAAACAACCCTTCACTAAATTACGAGATAATCGCTTGTAGCTATGTCGGAGTTTCCCTGTTCTGCCGGTTTAAAAAAATATTTAAAAAAATTACCATCGGCTTAAAACTTCTCGAATTTTCTCAGAATAGATTTTGCTTTATAATTCAATCGAAATATCAAAAATTTCCTTCACCAGCTTTCGACATAATCACATGAGAATACACCGTGCAGCTATGCTAAAGTTGATCACTGCCCGACGGTTTAAAAAAAAAAGATAAAAACAATCATCACCAATGGCGGCTCGTAGAACGATTTGATGGTAGAGCCATCTAACATACTCATTTTTGAGGAAATAAAAAAACGATCATTGGAAACCTTTACTTGCTGCAAAAGCATTCTAAAAATTAAATTAAGACTGAGAGTAGCCTGAATATATAAATATTGAAGCTGTTCGTAACTCTGCAAAATTGCAATATTCATTAAATATGTAATGCCGTTCTTGGTTCATGTTAAAAAAAAAGAAAAAATCAATTAAGGAAAGAATTTTATTTTGTAGCCTTATCTACATCTTTTTTAATGAACGCAATACTTTAAGAGTTTGAAAACTCTGTTTTTGGTTAAGAAACGGAAAACAATTACACTACGAATTTATTTTTCGATAATAATGATAATAATAAACTTTCTTCTCATTACAGAAATTAATTTAATCTATACACAAAATAAAAAAACAAAAATAGAACCCTACGGTGGGATCTAAATCTCTTTAATGAGTACTGAAAGATTTTGTAAAATATGTCCTTTCGCTTAAGAGTTATCCTCAAAAAAAAACAATTTTTTACAAATTTTAGTTTTTGTCTTTTTTGTACTTAATTGCTGAAATTGTAGCTTTTTCTGCTATAAAATTTGATATATTCACAAATTAAAATGCTTGGAATGTTTTCACTGCGGATAAAATAGCTTTGAGCCATCCGTGAGCATTTTAATAAATAAACTATATCTCTGTGTAGCTTGATGTATGATTACATTATTTTGATCAACTAAAACCAGATGTCGCTGTTTTTAATACTAGATGACCCCCTCTACAACTGAACTTTTCATCACCAGATTCCGCAGTTTATTCTCGTTCTTTTCAACATCAGATGGAGCCGTTTACAATTTTGAACTTTCCAACACCGTATAGGTCCATTTATAGTTGACTTTTCCAATGCGATATGGCGCTTTTCATAGCTGAACTTTTGAATTAATTGTTGACCATTTTAACACTATGTGACGCTGTCTGTAGTTAAACTTTTCAACACCAGATGAGACCGTATATAGTTGACCTTTTCAATACGAGATGACGTTATTCATAGCTGAACATTTGAACATCACATGGCAAAATTAATTGTTGGCCATTTTAACACTATGTGACGCTGTCTTTAGTTGAACTTTTCAACACCAGATGAGACTGTATATAATTGACATTTTCAACACGAGATGACGTTATTCATAGCTGAACATTTGAACATCACATGGCAAAATTAATTGTTGGCCATTTTAACACTATGTGACGCTGTCTTTAGTTGAACTTTTCAACACCAGATGAGACTGTATATAATTGACATTTTCAACACGAGATGACGTTATTCATAGCTGAACTTTTGAACATCACATGGCAAAATTAATTATTGACCATTATAACACTATGTGACGCTGTCTGTAGTTGAACTTTTCAACACCAGATGAGACCGTATATAGTTGACCTTTTCAACACGAGATGACGTTATCCACAACTTAACTTTTAAACGTAGATACCGTAGTTTATTGTTAATTTTAACACCAGGCGAGGCTTTGCTGAAAGAATTTGCCAAATTTGGTCATCTGTTCAAAAATTATCTTCAAAAATATTTTTTTTTGGTCCTCTCAACTGTTTATTCGTTGAGTACAATACTTTTCAGGAAGGATTTTTAAAATCGATCACAGAATATTTTTTATCTTATCTGCATCTATTCGGTGAGTACAATGCTTTACTGAAAGAATTATCAAAATCTGGTTATCCGTTCAAGAATTATCCTCAAAAATCAGAAAACAATTGAAGGACAGATTTATTTTTTTAAATCTCATCTGCATCTATTCGATGAGTACAACACTTTGCTGGAAGAATTTACCAAATTTAGTCACCCGTTCAAGAATTCTCCTCAAAAAACAAAAAAAGGTTAAAGATGAATGAACATTTTTGGTCCCATCTACATTTATTTAACGAGCACAACACATTTCGGGGCGAAATTTTGAAAATCTGTTCAATTTTGTTCAAGAGTTATCTTCACAAAACCACAAAATAATTGAACAACAAATTTAATTTCTTGAGACTTTGTTGAAAGAATTTTACAAATCTGGTCATCCAAAAAACCAGAAATTAATTTATCGACAAATTTATCTTTTTACTTTCTCCGTTACGAAGTACGAGAAAGTATTGTGATCGTGATTTTTTTCAAAAATTTTTTTACGGAAATATCCGTTTTGGGGTCCTAGATGCCATTTCAACAATTTCTGGAAAAAAAAATGTGTCTGTGAGAGTGTGTGTGTGTGTGTGTGTTTGTGTGTGTGTGTGTGTCTGTGTGTCTGTGTGTCTGTGTGTCTGTGTGTTTGTGTGTCTATGTGTCTGTGTGTCTGTGTGTCTGTGCTCGCTGTATCTCAAAAACTAATAGAACAATTAACATGAAACTTTGAACATAAGCTTTATTTGACAATTCGAAAAACTGAAAAGCTTTTGGTAAAATTCTGTACGCCGGAAGTGGATGTTTACCTCAACCGTTTTTTGTTTTTTTCCAATATTTTTTTAAATATGGAAAATTTTACGAAAACATTCAAATAAATTTTGAAGACAACGAAAAAATGAACATGTTTTGTTTGAAAATATTTTTCATAAAATCATTTGTATTGGAGAAAAAAAATTATTATTTTTTTTTCATTTTTGGTTTATAATTATGAAACGATAACAGTTACAGCAAATTTTCTTTGATTAATAATTGTAAAGAATGCCAAATTGAACAACTTATAAAGAATAAGTTTGTTCTAAATCTTTTTGGTTTCTGAGTAAATTGACTATTAAACTCACGTGCCACAATTTTAGGTTGTCACAGACGAGCGATATAAATTAAAATGCGCAAAAACTACTACATCAATTAACATCAAACTTTGAATATAAGCCTTATTTGATAATTCAAAGAACCGAAAAGCTTTTGGTAAAATTTTGTACACCGGAAGTGGGTGTTTACCTTAACCGTTTTTTGTTTTTCTCCGATATTTTTTTAAATATGAAAAATACTATAAAAGCACTTATACAAAACTTGAAGGCAACAAAGAAATTAACATCTTTTGTTTGAAAATATTTTTCGTAAAATGTCTGGTTTTTGAAAAATAATAGTTATTAGTTTTGATGTTGTCATTTTTGGTTTATAATTATGAAACAATAATAGTTACAGCAAATTTATTTTAATAATAATTGCAGAGAATGCCAAAATGAACAATTTATAAAGAATAAGTATTTTTCGAAATCTCTTTGGTTTTTAAGTAAACTGAATTAGAATTTAAAGTATAATTTGTCATTTTCATTTTTCATAAAATTGACGTTTTAAACGTCAGTTTCGTCCGATTCTACAAAACGCTGTATGTGAATTTAAAACATGATTTCAATTGAAAATAAACCATGAAAGCGTAAATATAAATGATACCACCAAGTCGGAGAAAGTAACATGATGGCCACATCACCATTTTTTATAAGACACTTTGCGAAAAGAATTTGAAAACTTTTTTGTTTAAGAGTTATCTTCAAAATTATAGAAAATAGTTGAACGGCGAGTTTATTTTTTGATCGTATATAGATTTGCCCAATGCGTACAAAAAATTATAAAAATCTGTCCTTCGTTCAAAAATTATTCTCAAAAACCAGAAAATAATTCAAGTACAAGTTAAATTAGTTGGGTCCTATCCACATCTATTTCTCGTCCTCTGGTAAACGTTTTTTATATATAGAAACTCTAGGGTGTGTTCAAAGGGTTGGAGGGTTAAATAGGGTCCACCCACCACCTTTTGCTTTCATTTTAATATTGCCCACGATTCCTCTTTCTTTAAGCTTTTGAAATTATTAAATCTCTCGTGATCTGAATAAGAAATTAGTTTCATCAAACATGGTTTTTCAGGTTAGGTTTAGGTGAAAATTAAGGGCGATGGGTGGGCCCTATTCCACCCTCTAATTCTTAAAATATAAACGAGAGTTTCGCAAATGTAAATTAATTAATAAGAAAATAATCAGACAAGACAGTTTTTTTGGACATTTGACAACCTTTTTCATTTATTGAAACTCTGGGGCGTGTTGAAAAGGTTCTAAGGTGGGATAGGGTCCACCCTCTGTTTTATTTAAATTTTCGCTACAAACGCTCTTTCTTTACGCCTTTTAAAATTATTGCATCTTGCGTGATTTCACTAAGAAATTAGTTTAAACAAATAGTGTTTTCTAGGTTAGGTTTAAGTGAAAACAGTACAGCATAATTCCAAAAACATCTATTTATATTAATGATTATCTACCCATAACTGTTAGTACTTAATATCCATGACGACCAACAATTGACACACGGCAAGTAATGGAAATGCCCTCATAAATCCTTGCATGTATAAACACACATACAACAACAGGGCACGTGTCAGTTCATTCACAACAAAATCTAAATTCGTAAAAGTGGGATATCTAAAGTGGCCACACACACACATCATCCACTATGCTGGTACTAACTTTGATAATTCAAATATGTGTGCCTACATGAAAAACACCTTTATTTTCTCCAGAGGTTACAAAGTCACCGATTAGATTGTGACTTCGGCACGTGCCTTTGTGCATCACCTTTATCGTTGACATAACCGACACGTGGGCGTATTTACTGTACTCCGTTGAGTTTGTAACAAATGCATTTTAGAGATGGTTGCTATCGTTACTGAAGAGTAATCCATAATTAAACAAAGTTGAAATGTTCATTTTTTGATCGCGAATTTATAATATTTATTAAAGCTATAAATCGTTTATTCAGTAAATTAACTTTACTGTTATTGTTTCATATTGATATTCCTAATAATATAAACTATACATTCGTAAATATCTTGTATAAAAATTGAAAAACAATTGCGACTCGAATTCGTTTTTTAAATTAAAAAAAAAAAAATTTATCAAAACATTTTCAAGAGTAGAGTAAAATTCTGAGCGAATTTTCGAAATTTATTGAATTATTTGAAAGTTATAGCCAAAAAAACTCGATTTTTTTGGCTGGAATCAAAAGAGCTCCAAGGGGAGAGTAAAATGGCGAACGGAATTTTTGCCAATGATGTTAGGTACGGCCTTCAGCAATACGATTACGATAAAATATTTCCAAAACATCGTCTCCCCCCGAAAAAGAAAATGATTAAAGCCCTGATATTGATAAGTGATTTTGAGTGACAGTCGGTTATAATTTCCTTTGATTTTAACCGAAATTTCACTTTTTCCCAATATTTGTTACAATAAAACTGATATTTTCGAGTTTTTAGTTGAATAACTTAAAATCAATCTGCAGAACGTTTTGATCTTCCGCAAAAATATTGAAGCCCTGATAACGATAAGTGATTTTAAGTGACAGATCATTGGACTTTGCTTTGATTTTAACCGAAATTTCACTTTTCCTCAATATGTGTTTGATTTTTTCAAGTTTTTTGTTGAATAACTCTAAAACCAACTACGGAATGTTTTGATCTTTTGTTTGAATATTAGAGCTTTTTATTTATTTTAGCTTTCCCAAATATTCGTTCCAAAAAATTTTGAGTTGAATAACTCAAAAACCATCTGCAGAATGCTTCAATATTTTGCATAAATATTGAAGCCTTGATATTGATAAGTGTTTTTGAGTGACAGTTCACAAAAAATTGATATTTCCGACTTTTCTGTTGAATAACTCAAAAACTATCTGCAGAATGTTTTAATATTTTCAGTGAATATTATAGCCCTAATGTCGATGAGTGATTTTAAGTGACGGTTAATTGCGATTTGCTTCGATTTTAAGCGAATTTTCTTAAAATTGTTTACAAAAAATTGACATTTTTGACTTTTCCGTCGATTAACTCAAAAACCATCTGCAGAATGTTTTAATATTTTGAGTGAATAATATAGCCCTGATGTCGATGAGTGATTTTGAGTAAGAGTTAATTGCCATTTGCTTCGATTTGAAGCGAATTTTCTCAAAATTGTTTACAAAAAATTGATATTTCTGACTTTTTTGTTGAATAACTCAAAAACCATCTGCAGAATGTTTTGATATTTTGAATGGATATTATGGCTCTGATGTTGGTAAGTGATTTTGAGTGACAGTTAATTATAATTTGCTTTAATTTTAAGAGAATTTTCTTAAGATTAATTAGAAAAAATTGGCTTCTCCGACTTTTCTGTTGAATAACTCAAAAACCATCTGCAGAATGTTTTGATATTTTGAGTGAATATTATAGCCCTGATGTCGATGAGTGATTTTGAGTAAGAGTTAATTGCCATTTGCTTCAATTTTAAGCGAATTTTCTCAAAATTGATTAGAAAAAATTGATATTTCTCACTTTTCTGTTGAATAACTCAAAAACCATCTGCAGAATGTTTTGATATTTTGAATGGATATTATAGCTCTGATGTTGCTAAGTGATTTTGAGTGACAGTTAATTATAATTTGCTTTAATTTTAAGCGATTTTTCTTAAATCAATTAGAAAAAATTGATATTTCCGACTTTTCTGTTGAATAACTCAAAAACCATCTGCAGAATGTTTTGATATTTTGAGTAAATATTATAGCCCTGATATTGATGAGTGATTTTGAGTACCAGTTAATTCCGATTTGCTTCGATTTTACGTGAATATTCTCAAAATTGATTACAAAAAATTGACATTTCTGACTTTTTTATTGAATAACTCAAAAACCGTCTTCAGAATGTTTTGATATTTTGCGTAAATATTAAAGTTCTGATATTAGAAGGTAATGTTGAATGACAGTCCGTTCGGATTTGTTTTGATTTTAGGCGAAATTTCACTTTTTCACAATATTTGTTCCAAAAAATAATATTTTTGAGTTTTTAGCTGATTAACTCAAAAGCCATCTTCAGAATATTTAGATGTTTTGCTGGAATATTAAAGTCCTGATATTGATAAGTAACAGTTAATTATAATTTGCTTTAATTTTAAGCGAATTTTCTTAAAATTAATTAGAAAAAATTGATATTTCCGACTTTTCTGTTGAATAACTCAAAAACCATTTGCAGAATGTTTTGATATTTTGAATGAATATTATAGCCCTGATGTCGATGAGTGATTTTGAGTCAGTGTTAATTGCGATTTGCTTCGATTTTAAGCAAATTTTCTCAAAATTGGTTACAAAAAATTGATATTTCTGACTTTTCTGTTGAATAACTCAAAAACCATCTGCAGAATGTTTTGATATTTTGAGTGAATATTATAGCCCTGATGTCGATGAGTGATTTTGAGTAAGAGTTAATTGCCATTTGCTTCGATTTGAAGCAAATTTTCCCAAAATTTATTATAAAAAAATTATATTTCTGACTTTTCTATTGAATAACTCAAAAACCATCTGCAGAATGTTTTAATATTTTGAGTGAATATTATAGCCCTGATGTCGATGAGTGATTTTGAGTAACGGTTAATTGCGATTTGCTTCGATTTTAAGCGAATTTTCTCAAAATTGATTACAAAAAATTGATATTTTCGACTTTTCCGTCAAAAACTCAAAAACCATCTGCAGAATGTTTTAATATTATGAATGAATATTATAGCCCTGATGTCGATGAGTGATTTTGAGTAAGAGTTAATTGCCATTTGCTTCGATTTTAAGCGAATTTTCTCAAAATTGATTACAAAAAATTGATATTTCTGACTTTTCTGTTGAATAACTCAAAAACCATCTACAGAATGTTTCGATATTTTGAATGGATATTATAGCTCTGATGTTGGTAAGTGATTTTGAGTGACAGTTAATTATAATTTGCTTTAATTTTAAGCTAATTTTCTTTAAATTAATTAGAAAAAATTGATATTTCCGACTTTTCTGTTGAATAACTCAAAAATCATCTGCAGAATGTTTTGATATTTTGAGTGAATATTACCGTGATGTTGATGAGTGATTTTGAGTACCAGTTAATTCCGATTTGCTTCGATTTTACGTGAATTTTCTCAAAATTGATTACAAAAAAATTGACATTTCATGTAGTCGCCTAATATGTGGCTCTGCCATCAATACGTTCCACGAGCCGCCACTGCCACGTAGTACCGTTCGTAGCCATCCTCTCCAGTACCACTTTTGGGGATGAATGAAAGATATGAGAAAATTGTGTTGTGAAAACTTATTTAATGTTTAAAAAAATCATCATTTGAACGTTCGCTGAACTCTTACGAATTACATGAGTTATAGCTATTTGATTCGCCATATATAATTCTTGATCCTACCAACTAAGGCAGTTGATAATAGTACCGCATTAAAGCAAACAAACAATCTGCATGAAACACACTCTAAAACCATAAACGAAACGATAAAACCCCGGCGAAGCGCATTCTGTTCCGGCCAATCAAGCGCCCATATAAAGCCGCCGTCGCACGCCTGAACTTGAACCGATCACCGGCAATGGATTTTATTTTTCAATGCCTAGGCCATCGTTTCGTAATGATTGCTTAATTGGCCGAAGATCGAAATCCGTCACGTTCTGCATGCAAACGCCCACCCCACCGCGCCGCACCGCCCGTTACGTAAGAAGACTGAAAGTAGCGGCGAGATGGCGGAGGTGTGGAGAAAGGACTTTCTTTCTTTCCTCGCCCGGCACGAAGAAAGAAGAAAGGAAGCGAGCGCTGATGTAAGAAGAAGACCGAGACCTTTCGGATAGCGGTTATATTGTGCAAGAAACTCGAACTCCGACGTCATCCGGGACGTGTTTGTGTGAATAACATGCCTACACATAGAGTGTACGCGTTTTGAATAGGAATAAGGCTGCGTTGGGTTAAGTTGATGTAAGAAAAAAAGAACTGGTTGGTTAGATTATCTACTTGCAATTGAAGCGAAGATTTATTTGCTTTTTTTGGAGTAGGTTATTACGAAAATATGTAAAATATTTATGATAATCAAAAGTAACTGTCCAAGAGATTTTGATAAGTGTTTCATATAATATTACATTTTGGTAAAGAATAAGGAAGTACATCAGTGACGGTTCGCGGGTTTTTTTCTGGTACGGGCGAGGAACAAGAGGTGGTAATACAGATAGGTGCGGTCACGCAGCCAGCCGTCTCTGCAACTGAGCCTACCTATCTGTATTACCACCTCTTGTTCCTCGGCCTTACCAGAAAAAACCCGCGAACCGTCACTGAAGTACATTATAATAAAGATTTAATCCATAGCTCGCAATGCAAACTTATAAATTATTAATTGGAAAACTTCATCGTGCTCACTATTTTTATTTTCTACAATATTTTCATGTATTAAAGCACTAAATCTTCACGCGTGATACTTTAGAATCCGCTCTATTCTCCAATTGAACATTAGTCCTACATCAACATATTTCAAGTCCTTAAGCTGGGTAACACGTCTTCTGGAAACTTGCAGAGCAATGTGAAAAAGAATACACTGCAAACAGTAAAAAGTGACGAAGATAAGGGAATGCAAAAATCTTCTTAAAATGTTAACGACAATGACGATATCTAGAACTAGCCCATCACTTCCTCATTAAGGAAAACTGTGGAGGGTTGGTACGGGTTTTTTGGTTTTCCTTTTTTGATACAGAAAATTTTCTGTCGACTCTTGCTGCGTCTTCCAAAAATCATGGAGCAGTAGACGTTACTACCAGCTCTACTGTTTGGCAAAAGCTGACACCGATATCATCGTCAGGAAAAAACAAAAAAATACCCTGGTTACTTTTTCCTTAAAAAAGTGGCAAATTACTCCTCAGAACTAACCTCAACATCTAAAACTAGTGCCATGTAGTGTATGGCATTTTTTCTTGTAAATTTAACAAGGATACCATTTTCAGTCGAGTTACGAATTTTTGAAAATTTCTTTTTTTCAATGTCGAATTTTCAAGCGCAAAAAAAATAAAATTAATATGAAACGTAAAAATAAAATTCTAGACAAATTCAGTTCACTTTAAAAGACGTCGGTCTTTCAAAATAATTGTGGTTTTTAAATATGCAACCATTTTCAGTCGGGTTACGATTTTTTTTAAATTTTCTTCTTTTTAATGTCGAGCACTAGAGCGCAAAATTTAAAAATTAATATGAAACATAAGAATAAAATTCTACAAAAATTCTATTTACTTCACAAGGCGTCAATATATCAAAATAATTTTGGTTTTTGAATGTGCAGCAATTTTCAGTCGAGTTATGAATTTTTGAAAATTTATTTTTTTCAATGTCGAACTCTCGAGCGCAAAAAATTAAAAATCAATATGAAACGCAAAAAAAATTCCACCGAAATTCAAAACACTTCACAAGACGTGGTTCTTTCAAAATCATTTTAATTTTTGAATGTGGCGCAATTTTCAGTCTAGTTATTTTTTTTTTTTTCAATGACGAACACTCGAGCGCAAAAAGTAAAAAAAAAATATTTGAAACGCAGGAATGAAATTCTACAAAAATTCTATTTCACTTCACTTTTCTAAATAATTTTGGTTTTTGATTATGCAGCCATTTTCAGTAGGTTACGAATTTTTGATTTTTTTTTAATGTCGAACACTCGTGCGGAAAAATTATAAAAAATAATATGAAACGCAAAAATAAAATTCTACAAAAATTCAGTTCCCTTCACAAGACGTCGATCTTTCAAAATAATTTTGGTTTTTGAATGTGCAACAATTTTCAGTCGGGTTACGAATTTTAAAAATTTTCTTTTTTAACACTCGAGCCCAAAAAATAAAAAAAATAATATAAAACGCAAAAATAAAATTCTACAAAAATTCAATTCACTTCACAAGAGACGTCGATCTTTCTAAATAATTTTGGTTTTTAAATGTGCGGCAATTTGCAGTTGAGTTACGAATTTTTAAAAATATCTATTTTTTTATGTCCAACACTCGAGCGCAAAAATTAAAAAAAATAATTTGATACGCAGGAATAAAATTCTACAAAAATTCTGTTCACTTCACAAGACTTCAATCTTTCAAAATAATTTTGGTTTTTGAATATGCAACTATTTGCAGTCGACTTACGAATTTTTGAAAATTTAATTTTTTGCAATGTCGAACTCTCGACCGCAAAAAAATCAAAATTAATATGAATCGGAAAAATAACATTCCACAAAACTTGAATTCACTTCACAAGAGGTCGATCTTTCAAAATAATTGCGGTTTTTGAAAGTGCAGCAATTTTCAGTCAAGTTATAAATTTTTGATAATGTATTTTTTCAATGAGAAACATTCGAGTGCAAAAAGTTAAAAATTAATATAAAAGGCAAGAATAAAATTCTACAAAAATGCAGTTCACTTCACAAGACGTCAATCTTTTAAAATAATTTTAGCTTTCGAATGTGCAGCAATTTTCAATCGATTTACAAATTTTTGATTTTTTTTTCAATGTCGAACTCTTGTGCGCAAAAAAATTAAAAATCAATATGAACGCGGGAAAAAAAAATCAAACATTCAGATCACTTCAGAAGACGTCCATCTTTCAAAATCAAAATTTAGGTTTTTGAATATTAACCATGTTTAGATGGTTACGAAGTTTTTTTATTTTCTATGTTTTCAATGTCGAACACTCGAGCGGAAAAATTTAAAAATTAATGTAAAACGCAAGAATAAAAATCCACACAAATTTAATTCACTTCACAAGACGTCAATCTTTCAAAATAATTTTGGTTTTTCAATGTGCAGCAATTTTCAATCGGGTTACAATTTTTTTAAATTTTCTTCTTTTTTAATGTCGAACACTCGAGTGGAAAAATTTAAAAATTAATATAAAACGCAAGAATAAAATTCTACAAAAATTTTGTTCACTTCACAAGACGTCGATCTTTCAAAATAATTTTGGTTTTTAAATGTGCAGCTGTTTTCAGTCGAGTTACGAATTTTTTTAAATATTTATTTTTCAATGTCCATCACTCGAGCGCATAAAGTTAGAAATTAATTTTAAAAGCTGCAATAAAATTCTACAAAAATTCAATTTACTTTACAAGTAGTTGGTCTTTCAAAATAATTTTGGTTTTTGAATATGTAACCATGTTCAGTTGAGTTACGAATTTTTTTAATTTTCTTTTTTTCAGTATCGAACCCTCGAGCACAAAAAAATAAAAATTAATATGAACCACAAGAATAAAATTCTACAAAAATTCAATTGACTTCACAAGATGTCGATCTTTCAAAATAATTTTGGTTTTTGAATATGCAAGTATTTTCAGTCGGGTTACGAATTTTTTTAAAAATTCGAGCCCAAAATTTAAAACTTAATATGAAGCGTAAGAATAAAACTCTACAAAAATTAAAATTACTTAACAAGACGTTGATTTTTTTAAATAAGCTTCTTTTTTGAATGTGCAGCAATTTTCAGTCGAGTTACCAATTTTTGAAAATATTTCCATTTCAATGTTCAACTCTCGGGCGCAAAAAGTTAAAAATTTATTCGAAACGCAAGAATAAAATTCAGTTCACTTCACAAGACGTCGTTCTTTCAAAATAATTTTGATTTTTGAGTGTGCAGCAATTTTCAGTTGAGTTATAAATTTTTGAAAATATTTTTTTTTCAATGACGAACACTCGAGTGCAAAAAATTAAAATTAATATGAAACATAGGGATAAAATACAAAATACAAAAAATCAGTTCATTTTACAAGACGTTGATCTTTCAAAAAATATTTGGTTTTGGAATGTGCAGCAATTTTCAGTCAAGTTATGAATGCCTCAATGAATTATCCTATAACGCACTATGGATAGAAAAGTTGCATAATACACATTCACTAATGTAACATGTGACACGTTTCCTTTTAGTGTTCTTAAGTTATAACATTTGCTTACTAAGTTTAGTGCAAACGTTTTGAATTTGTTCTGTGCACGCCAATGTATTGATATTGACTGATGTGCAGCCCTAAGAAATTGAGACTTTTTTTTGATATTCGGTGAAGCTGTAAAAAGTCTTGATGTACAGATATGATTGTGATGATGATGGTTTGTGGAGAGCGACCAAATGGTCGCAGCACTTAGACCATTCGTTGGTCCGTTCCTTCGATATGATTGTAGTATAGTCTTTATTTTTCTTGAAAAACATGTTTTAACAGAGCTTTAAATACACTTAACAACATTTAATTGGTTCCTAGTTGCGATTTTTTAAAACGAATTTTATTTGAACCGACAAGCTGTTTATTTCTTTAATAATTAGTTTATAGTAAACATACAACTAATCGAACTGGCGGAGCCACTTTTGGAGGAACACCTCTAGAATATGTGTAGATTTTTGACGTTAACTTTTGATGGTCGGCGTGAGAAGCACTCAACAAAAAATACGACAATTGCAAAAAGCATTCCAATCGCGTATATCCAAAAAATTGCCAACAAGTGCTCAATTCTAATTATTAAATAATCAGGCTCCGCATCATACTTGATGTTGAATAAAACATTTCGGGATCCAAACCGTGTAATCAATCCAGCTTCATGATGCCTCACAACAAATTCATTAATTCTTGCAGTGAAAGGAGAATTCTTATTGAGAAGCAATACAACCCAGGCGATATATACCCAATCAATAGCCAGGAAATTATTGATGGTATGGTCGTGAAGCAAGTTTTGACTTACGCGAGGATCGAAAAAAAACACGGAATCGCCTCTGTTAAATTTTTCAAAATTTTCCCGGGTGAACGTTTCGTTTTTTTCCGCACGCCTTCCGATTGCGTTGTGGAATGTATTGTTAAGAACAAGGAGCACGTAGACGCCACTTGGTATTGTGATGACGGTAAGCTCGGAAGCTGCTAATTCTGCAACCGTGGTTATTTGTTTGGTGGTTCCTGGTAGGAACAGGTAGGATGTTAGAAGGGATTGGTAGCTGCTGATTAAGATGAATACGAAGAAGATCCACAGTAAATAAAAACAGCGCAGCAGGCTTGTGTTTGGCTTCCAGGGATGTGATGATATAAACGTAGCTAGAATGATAAACATCGATTCCACAAAAAATACCTTCATTTCCCTTTGCATGAGAATGTACCAAAATGGTGAGATTATTATATAGGCGACAGAAAGTAAAATCCAGACCTTAATGTCAAAAACCTTAAAAATATTTTTCCAAACTGCGAATGTTTTGGCCAAGGGAACGTAGTATTTTGCTTCAATTACAAAAATAGGATACGAGGTGTCAAATTCTTCTACTGAGCTTGTTGACATGGTAATTAGTACGGCATTAGCATCTCCGCTATATAAATCATCAACAGCACCTAAATACCTTCCACCGGGCTGTTTCACCAGCATGCTTTGAACAGTACCATTAACTATGACCGCTTCTGAAGTGTAGTTATGATCTATTCCAATAATTTTCAAGCGCAAATATTTACCAATCTCTTTTATTACTATAACACCTGTCCCTTGGTTGATATCAAACGGCGTAGAATGGACGAAATCGTGCAGTGGTAAAGCGTATACACGGAATTTGCAATTGTTAAAATGCTTAACATGCAAATCACTAGCGAATGGTTTCGGTTGCTCTTTCAGGCAATTAAACAAAAGCTCCGGATGAAAATCTTCGCATCCACCACGTGATATTGGATAGTAGGTGTACACATCGAAATCTTGAACGAGGATTATGTTTATAATATATTTCTTCCAAAGTTTCTTCAGTATTTCCGAAATACCTCCATTATCCAGTAAGATTAGAAGTGTTGTTTTGCTGGAGTCGAAAACCATTTTACTACGGACGTTATTTAAAGTTTCTTCAAGATTCGCGCCCGTGGTTTCAATCGCGTAATAATCTGGTTGTATCCGAGGAAAAAAACTGATAAAATCTTCACCGGTGTTGTATAAAACATTCACCACATTCCGGTTCTGGTAGTGCTGGTGATTTTTGTAAACGTAAAGTACATTCGTTGCGTTTGTATGCTGAAAAATTGTATCCACACATTTTCGAAGATTATTGCGATATTCATTGTCATCGTCAGAATTTAATAATTTTGCATTTTGATTGATCGAAGTGGCAATTTCTTCTTTGGAGTACATGACTAGCGTGGTTAAGAAAATTTTGAAGGTAATCAGTTTGTACGATTTCGGATGTTTCATTCTCACTTGCCTATGTATTTATACGAAATCCATATTTTTATTCGGTAATTAGTTTTTGATGTAATTGTATGCATTTATCTTCATATTAATTGCATCAATTTATAATAGAAGGTATTGATTTACATTTTATACATGAATCATTAGCAGGCGATTATATTTATTATAAAAAATGGTTCTATTACATATTTAAAAAAACAATTAGTCACGTTGTGTATGTATAATACAATTATCACGCTAACACATTGCTTAGCAACAAACTCTCTCAATAACAACAAGCTCGTAAACAAAATGGCAGCACTTTGAACTTGAATTTGAGAGAGCGAAATGTCCACCACGCATCTTGCTTGTAAACAAAATGGCAGCACTCAGAACTCGAGAAAAAGGTCCGTCAATTATCCTTTGGCATGTCGAAAATATGTTATTTCCAAGCAAATTTGGAAATGTTGAAGCCAATTCCGCGATCGATATTTTTTTAAAGAATATTTTTGATCAAGTGATGCACACTTCACACACTCAAATATTACATAACGGTCTCCAATGGTTATTAACAAAGTTGATTTTTTCTTTTTTTTCTATTTTCGAGTTCTCTTTGCTGTGGCGTCGCGGGCTTCAAATTGACATTTGTACTTGCGAAAGTACATTTTCCATGGCGTCTTGAAGCGATCTTTCCAGTAATGTGTAGAAACCGGGAATCGAACCAGTGATTTCTCCAGGAAATGATTTCAAAGCCAATTTTTGAGTAAAAGTAAGAAGGGGGGGCCCTTGTGTACATTTTCAAGTTTTCATCAAAACATAAAAATCACCAATTTTAATTGGATCCGACTAATTGACGTACGAGGAGCTCAGATTTGTAAACCACGTTCAACTTGGAGTTTTCCTTTGGCCGCTACGGCCGATCAAAGTCTGAAAAATCAATTATTTTCGTAAATTTTCAAAAATGTTCACTGTGACTGACTAATTTTTTTGAAATTGAAGTTAGCTGAAATTTTTTAACGGCAATCAATTTCTCTCGTCTTTCTGATGAAAGAAAAGTTAAATTCAATAGTCTACGATGATTATCAAGAAAGTTGCATTTTTTAACAAATTTCCAAGGGGTTTACTCATGTCTTTTTTTCATGTTTTCATCAAAAATTGAAAATCTCTAATCCGACTAATTGACGTACGAGGAGCTAAGATTTGCAAACCGCGTTCAATTTGGAGTTTTCGTTTAGCCGCCACGGCCGATCAAAGTCTGAAAAATCAATTATTTTTTTAAATTTTCTAAAATGTTTATGGTGGCTGGCTAATTTATTTGCTATTGAAGATAGCTGAAATTTTTTAACGGCAATCAATTTCTCTCGTTTTTTTGATGAAAAAAACGTAAAATTCAATAGTCTACGATGATTATTAAGAAAGTTGCATTTTTTAACAAATTTCCAAGGGGTTTACTCATGTCTTTTTTCCAAGTTTTCATCAAAAATTGAAAATCTCTAATCCGACTAATTGACGTACGAGGAGCTCAGATTTGCAAACCGCGTTCAATTTGGAGTTTTCGTTTAGCCGCTACGGCCGATCAAAGTCTGAAAAATCAATTATTTTTTTAAATTTTCTGAAATGTTCATCGTGACTGGCTAATTTATTTGCTATTGAAGATAGCTGAAATTTTTCAACGGCAATCAATTTCTCTCGTTTTTCTGATGAAAAAAACGTAAAATTCAATAGTCTACGATGATTATTAAGAAAGTTGCATTTTTTAACAAATTTCCAAGGGGTTTACTCATGTCTTTTTTCCAAGTTTTCATCAAAAATTAAAAATCTCTAATCCGACTAATTGACGTACGAGGAGCTCAGATTTGCAAACCGCGTTCAATTTGGAGTTTTCGTTTAGCCGCTACGGCCGATCAAAGTCTGAAAAATCAATTATTTTTTTAAATTTTCTGAAATGTTCATGGTGACTAGCTAATTTTTTTGCTATTGAAGATAGCTGAAATTTTTTAACGGCAATCAATTTCTTTCGTTTTTCTGATGAAAAAAACGTAAAATTCAATAGTCTACGATGATTATTAAGAAAGTTGCATTTTTTAACAAATTTCCAAGGGGTTTACTCATGTCTTTTTTCCAAGTTTGCATCAAAAATTGAAAATCTCTAATCCGACTAATTGACGTACGAGGAGCTCAGATTTGCAAACCGCGTTCAATTTGGAGTTTTCGTTTAGCCGCTACGGCCGATCAAAGTCTGAAAAATCAATTTTTTTTTTAATTTTCTAAAATGTTCATGGTGACTGGCTAATTTATTTGCTATTAAAGATAGCTGAAATTTTTTACCGGCAATCAATTTCTCTCGTTTTTCTGATGAAAAAAACGTAAAATTCAATAGTCTACGATGATTATTAAGAAAGTTGCATTTTTTAACAAATTTCCAAGGGGTTTACTCATGTCTTTTTTCCAAGTTTTCATCAAAAATTAAAAATCTCTAATCTGACTAATTGACGTACGAGGAGCTCAGATTTGCAAACCGCGTTCAATTTGGAGTTTTCGTTTAGCCGCTACGGCCGATCAAAGTCTGAAAAATCAATTTTTTTTTAATTTTCTAAAATGTTCATGGTGACTAGCTGATTTTTTTGCTATTGAAGATAGTTCAAATTTTTTAACGGCAATCAATTTCTCTCGTTTTTCTGATAAAAAAAACGTAAAATTCAATAGTCTACGATGATTATTAAGAAAGTTGCATTTTTTGACAAATTTCCAAGGGGTTTACTCATGTCTTTTTTCCAAGTTTTCATCAAAAATTGAAAATCTCTAATCCGACTAATTGACGTACGAGGAGCTCAGATTTGCAAACCGCGTTCAATTTGGAGTTTTCGTTTAGCCGCTACGGCCGATCAAAGTCTGAAAAATCAATTTTTTTTTTAATTTTCTAAAATGTTCATGGTGACTGGCTAATTTATTTGCTATTAAAGATAGCTGAAATTTTTTACCGGCAATCAATTTCTCTCGTTTTTCTGATGAAAAAAACGTAAAATTCAATAGTCTACGATGATTATTAAGAAAGTTGCATTTTTTAACAAATTTCCAAGGGGTTTACTCATGTCTTTTTTCCAAGTTTTCATCAAAAATTAAAAATCTCTAATCTGACTAATTGACGTACGAGGAGCTCAGATTTGCAAACCGCGTTCAATTTGGAGTTTTCGTTTAGCCGCTACGGCCGATCAAAGTCTGAAAAATCATTTTTTTTTTTAATTTTCTAAAATGTTCATGGTGACTAGCTGATTTTTTTGCTATTGAAGATAGTTCAAATTTTTTAACGGCAATCAATTTCTCTCGTTTTTCTGATAAAAAAAACGTAAAATTCAATAGTCTACGATGATTATTAAGAAAGTTGCATTTTTTGACAAATTTCCAAGGGGTTTACTCATGTCTTTTTTCCAAGTTTTCATCAAAAATTGAAAATCTCTAATCCGACTAATTGACGTACGAGGAGCTCAGATTTGCAAACCGCGTTCAATTTGGAGTTTTCGTTTAGCCGCTACGGCCGATCAAATTCTGAAAAATCAATTATTTTTTTAAATTTTCTAAAATGTTCATGGTGACTAGCTAATTTTTTTGCTATTGAAGATAGCTGAAATTTTTTAACGGCAATCAATTTCTCTCGTCTTGCTGATGAAAAAAAAGTTAAATTCAATAGTCTACGATGATTATTAAGAAAGTTGCATTTTTTAACAAATTTCCAAGGGGTTTACTCATGTCTTTTTTCCAAGTTTTCATCAAAAATTAAAAATCTCTAATCTGACTAATTGACGTACGAGGAGCTCAGATTTGCAAACCGCGTTCAATTTGGAGTTTTCGTTTAGCCGCTACGGCCGATCAAAGTCTGAAAAATCAATTTTTTTTTTAATTTTCTAAAATGTTCATGGTGACTAGCTGATTTTTTTGCTATTGAAGATAGTTCAAATTTTTTAACGGCAATCAATTTCTCTCGTTTTTCTGATAAAAAAAACGTAAAATTCAATAGTCTACGATGATTATTAAGAAAGTTGCATTTTTTGACAAATTTCCAAGGGGTTTACTCATGTCTTTTTTCCAAGTTTTCATCAAAAATTGAAAATCTCTAATCCGACTAATTGACGTACGAGGAGCTCAGATTTGCAAACCGCGTTCAATTTGGAGTTTTCGTTTAGCCGCTACGGCCGATCAAAGTCTGAAAAATCAATTTTTTTTTTAATTTTCTAAAATGTTCATGGTGACTGGCTAATTTATTTGCTATTAAAGATAGCTGAAATTTTTTACCGGCAATCAATTTCTCTCGTTTTTCTGATGAAAAAAACGTAAAATTCAATAGTCTACGATGATTATTAAGAAAGTTGCATTTTTTAACAAATTTCCAAGGGGTTTACTCATGTCTTTTTTCCTAGTTTTCATCAAAAATTAAAAATCTCTAATCCGACTAATTGACGTACGAGGAGCTCAGATTTGCAAACCGTGTTCAATTTGGAGTTTTCGTTTAGCCGCTACGGCCGATAAAAGTCTGAAAAATCAATTATTTTTTAAAATTTTCTAAAATATTCATGGTGACTAGCTAATTTTTTTGCTATTGAAGATAGCTGAAATTTTTTAACGGCAATTAATTTCTCTCATCTTTCTGATGAAAAAAAAGTTAAATTCAATAGTCTACGATGATTATTAAGAAAGTTGCATTTTTTAACAAATTTCCTAGGGGTTTACTCATGTCTTTTTTCTAAGTTTTCATCAAAAATTAAAAATCTCTAATCCGACTAATTGATGTACGAGGAGCTCAGATTTGCAAACCGCGTTCAATTTGGAGTTTTCGTTTAGCCGCTACGGTCGATCAAAATCTGAAAAATCAATTATTTTTTAAAATCTTCTAAATTGTTCATGCTGACTAGCTAATTTTTTTGCCAATGAAGATAGCTGAAATTTTTTAACGGCAATCAATTTCTCTCGTTTTTCTGATGAAAAAAACGTAAAATTCAATAGTCTACGATGATTATTAAGAAAGTTGCATTTTTTAACAAATTTCCAAGGGGTTTACTCATGTCTTTTTTCCAAGTTTTCTTCAAAAATTAAAAATCTCTAATCCGACTAATTGACGTACGATGAGCTCAGATTTGCAAACCGCGTTCAATTTGGAGTTTTCGTTTAGCCGCTACGGCCGATCAAAGTCTGAAAAATCAATTATTTTTTAAAATTTTCTAAAATGTTCATGGTGACTAGCTAATTTTTTTGCTATTAACGATGGCTGAAATTTTTTAACGGCAATCAATTTCTCTCGTTTTTCTGATGAAAAAAACGTAAAATTCAATAGTCTACGATGATTATTAAGAAAGTTGCATTTTTTAACAAATTTCCAAGGGGTTTACTCGTGTATTTTTTCTCGTTTTCGTCAAAAATTAGAAATCTCTAAGGCGAAGAATCGTATAATTTATGAGGAAGTACTCCATGGTCCATGGAGCTAATCGTGATGCGACGACGACTCCAACTACTTATCACGTTCGGAGATCGTGAAGTCGTGACGTTGCACCCTCGCGTGGAATTGGTATTTCCAATAAATCTTACCTGTAAAAATAACATTCCTCGAAGTAATGAAAATACTAAACAATGATAATTACTTCACATAAAAACACAGTGAGCTAAAAGCAAAAGTAATGGTATTTGATGGACAATTTGCCCAACAGGCCGCCGATCGCAAGATCCTTCAGGTTTGTGTATTTGTGCTATAATATTTCTTCGAAACAATTTTTGAAAAAGCACTCAATTTTCTCAGAAACTGCGATGAATGCCGTCAAAAATTCGTTCGCATAATGAAGGCACATGTCGTCGCAGCAAGAAAATAAAGCCGTTCCACAGTTATTCCAGCACATACAATGCACATAATGGGCTGCAAACACCGAGAACACATGTTTGACGCCCAAGAGAACGCCAATAGGAGCCATTAGTGACCATACGTACATATACGCCATGTGGAGAGCCTCCGCGCGCTAAAACAAATTAAACCAATGTCATTACGTAATGGCGGAATTAATAAAATTAACCATATGCCGGATTCCCTTTCTTACCCGAGGATCGTTGGCTCCGGTTTGAACTTTTCACTAGTTGTAACTGTAATTATGCATAAAGGTGGTTTTCCTATCGGCAAGCTGACTCTGATTATGCGCGGTATTGGAGGTAATTGCGGTGGTTAAAATTTCTGATTGCAAAATTGAGATGTTCGCTATCGATTTTTGATTATTACATGGTCCGTACGATAATTAAGGTAAATTATATATTGGTTTTGCTAAGCATTCTGCCAATTATCGGTGGGTTATTATGTAAAATACTCATTTTTAATGATATTTTTAGTCTTGAATGCAATTTTTTTGGCCTCCGGTGCAAATTTCGAGTGTTGCCATTTTGTTACCGGCAGGGATAAATTAATTGTTTTAATGGGAAATCAAAAATACACTATTTCTGGATTAATTTACAATTTTTGAAGCTAATGCCACAAGTGGTTAATTTTTTATAATATTTCTAGTCTTGAATGCATTTTTTTGGCCTCCGGTGCAAATTTCGAGAGTTGCCATTTTGTTAACAGCTGGGATAAGTTAATTGTTTTAATGGGAAATCAAAAATACACTATTTCTGAATAAATTTACAATTTTTTAAGGTCAGGCCTCGAGTGGCTAATTTTTTATAATATTTCTAGTCTTGAATGCAAGTTTTTTGGCCTCCGGTGCAAATTTCCAGAGTCGCCATTTTGTTACCAGCTGGGATAAGTTAATTGTTTTAATGGGAAATCAAAAATACACTATTTCTGGATAAATTTACAATTTTTGAAGCAAATGCCACGAGTGGTTAATTTTTTATAATATTTCTTGTCTTGAATGCAATTTTTTTGGTCTCCGGTGCAAATTTCGAGTGTCGCCATTTTGTTTCCAACTGGGATAAGTTAATTGTTTTAACGGGAAATCAAAAATACACTATTTCTGGATAAATTTACAATTTTTGAAGCAAATGCCACGAGTGGTTAATTTTTTATAATATTTCTTGTCTTGAATGCAATTTTTTTGGTCTCCGGTGCAAATTTCGAGTGTCGCCATTTTGTTTCCAACTGGGATAAGTTAATTGTTTTAACGGGAAATCAAAAATACACTATTTCTGGATAAATTTACAATTTTTGAAGCAAATGCCACGAGTGGTTAATTTTTTATAATATTTCTTGTCTTGAATGCAATTTTTTTGGTCTCCGGTGCAAATTTCGAGTGTCGCCATTTTGTTTCCAACTGGGATAAGTTAATTGTTTTAACAGGAAATCAAAAATACACTATTTCTGGATAAATTTACAATTTTTGAAGCTAATGCCATGAGTGGTTAATTTTTTATAATATTTCTAGTCTTGAATGCATTTTTTGGCCTCCGGTGCAAATTCCGAGTGTCGCCATTTTGTTACCAGCAGGGATAAGTTAATTGTTTTAATGGGAAATCAAAAATACACTATTTCTGGATAAATTTACAATTTTTTAAGGTCAGGCCTCGAGTGGCTAATTTTTTATAATATTTCTAGTCTTGAATGCAAGTTTTTTGGCCTCCGGTGCAAATTTCCAGAGTCGCCATTTTGTTACCAGCTGGGATAAGTTAATTGTTTTAATGGGAAATCAAAAATACACTATTTCTGGATAAATTTACAATTTTTGAAGCAAATGCCACGAGTGGTTAATTTTTTATAATATTTCTTGTCTTGAATGCAATTTTTTTGGTCTCCGGTGCAAATTTCGAGTGTCGCCATTTTGTTTCCAACTGGGATAAGTTAATTGTTTTAACGGGAAATCAAAAATACACTATTTCTGGATAAATTTACAATTTTTGAAGCTAATGCCATGAGTGGTTAATTTTTTATAATATTTCTAGTCGTGAACGCATTTTTTTTTGCCTCCAGTGCAAATTTCGAGTGTCGCCATTTTGTCACCAGCTGGGATAAGTTAATTGTTTTACTGGGAAATCAAAAATACACTATTTCTGGATAAATTTACAATTTTTGAAGCTAATGCCACGAGTGGTTATTTTTTTATAATATTTCTGGTCTTGAATGCAATTTTTTTGGCTTCCGGTGCAAATTCCGAGTGTCGCCATTTTGTTACCAGCAGGGATAAGTTAATTGTTTTAACGGGAAATCAAAAATACACTATTGCTGGATAAATTTACAATTTTTGAAGCTAATGCCACGAGTGGTTAATTTTTTATAATATTTCTTGTCTTGAATGCAATTTTTTTGGTCTCCGGTGCAAATTTCGAGTGTCGCCATTTTGTTTCCAACTGGGATAAGTTAATTGTTTTAACGGGAAATCAAAAATACACTATTGCTGGATAAATTTACAATTTTTGAAGCTAATGCCACGAGTGGTTAATTTTTTATAATATTTCTTGTCTTGAATGCAATTTTTTTGGTCTCCGGTGCAAATTTCGAGTGTCGCCATTTTGTTTCTAACTGGGATAAGTTAATTGTTTTAACGGGAAATCAAAAATACACTATTTCTGGATAAATTTACAATTTTTGAAGCTAATGCCATGAGTGGTTAATTTTTTATAATATTTCTAGTCTTGAATGCATTTTTTGGCCTCCGGTGCAAATTTCGAGTGTCGCCATTTTGTCACCAGCTGGGATAAGATAATTGTTTTACTGGGAAATCAAAAATACACTATTTCTGGATAAATTTACAATTTTTGAAGCTAATGCCACGAGTGGTTAATTTTTTATAATATTTCTAGACTTGAATGCAATTTTTTTGGCCTCCTGTGCAAATTTCCAGTGTCGCCATTTTGTTACCAGCTGGGATAAGTTAATTGTTTTTAAGGGAAATCAAAAATACACTATTTCTGGATAAATTTACAATTTTTGAAACTAATGCCACGAGTGGTTAATTTTTCTGGTCTTGAATGCAATTTCGGATGCGGAAATATTAAACATTCCTATTTTGATGATTGCCTACAATTTATTAGTTAATTTTCCTTCAAATATTATTTAACATTTAATTTTATGGCAATAGATTCTTGTTGCGCAAGAGGTATCACTTTAAATGTTAATTGAAACGGGTACCGCTATTGTTTTTAATTAACTCCTGTATGAATATTAAATTGCACGCTCCGTTCATCTATTCCACACCAGTTACATCATTTCGCGCATGTTTTCATTAATTGCTAATACCACTTCGAGTTTTCCTTTTGGCGAAGCATTTCAAGATCATTTGAATAATGTAATATATCATATATTTATACATTTATATCATGTGGATAATTATTAATAAACTGATAGAGAAGATAGAATAATTTTATTGGGTAGTTATAAAGGTACATTAAGTACGACTACTCTGCCAATTTTTTAACGATCATCAAAATTTGGTTTGGGACTGGCAACAGATTTCCCAGAAAAAGTCAATTTTTCGTAAGCAAAATCTAATTTCTAGCACCACCATTTTTGTTCAGGTAAAGATATAATAATTTTATTGGGTAGTTGTAAGGGCACATTAAGTACGGTTACTTTTCCAAGTTCTTAACGATCAGTCAAATTTTGTTTGGGCCTGGCAACAGATTTTCCAGAAAAAGTCAATTTTCCGTAAGCAAAATCTAATTTCTAGCACCACCATTTTTGTTCTGGTAAAGATAAAATAATTTTATTGGGTAGTTGTAAAGGCACATTAAGTACGATTACTTTGCCAAGTTTTTAACGATCAGTCAAATTTGGTTTGGGCCTGGCAACAGATTTCCCAGAAAAAGTCAATTTTTCGTAAGCAAAATCTAATTTCTAGCACCACCATTTTTGTTCTGGTAAAGATATAATAATTTTATTGGGTACTTGTAAAGGCACATTAAGTACGATTACTTTTCCAAATTTTTAACGACCAGTCAAATTTGGTTTGGGATTGGCAACAGATTTCCCAGAAAAAGTTAATTTTCCGTAAGCAAAATCTAATTTCTAGCACCACCATTTTTGTTCTGGTAAAGATATAATAATTTTATTGGGTAGTTGTAAAGGCACATTAAGTACGATTACTTTGCCAAATTTTTAACGATCAGTCAAATTTTGTTTGGGACTGGCAACAGATTTCCCAGAAAAAGTTAATTTTCCGTAAGCAAAATCTAATTTCTAGCACCACCATTTTTGTTCTGGCAAAGATAAAATAATTTTATTGGGTAGTTGTAAAGGCACATTAAGTACGATTACTTTGCCAAGTTTTTAACGATCAGTCAAATTTGGTTTGGGCCTGGCAACAGATTTCCCAGAAAAAGTCAATTTTTCGTAAGCAAAATCTAATTTCTAGCACCACTATTTTTGTTCTGGTAAAGATATAATAATTTTATTGGGTAGTTGTAAAGGCACATTAAGTACGATTACTTTGCCAAGTTCTTAACGATCAGTCAAATTTTGTTTGGGACTGGCAACAGATTTCCCAGAAAAAGTTAATTTTCCGTAAGCAAAATCCAATTTCTAGCACCACCATTTTTGTTCTGGTGAAAATATAATAATTTAATTGGGTAGTTGTAAAGGCACATTAAGTACGGTTACTTTGCCAAATTTTTAATGATCAGCCAAATTTTGTTTGGGCCTGGCTTCAGATTTCCCAGAAAAAGTCAATTTTTCGTAAGCAAAATCCAATTTCTGGCACGACCATTTTTGTTCTGGTAAAGATATAATAATTTTATTGGGTAGTTGTAAAGGCACTTTAAGTACGATTATTTTGCCAAATTTTTAACGATCAGTCAAATTTTGTTTGGGCCTGGCAACAGATTTCCCAGAAAAAGTCAATTTTTCGTAAGCAAAATCTAATTTCTAGCACCACCATTTTTGTTCTGGTAAAGATAGAATAATTTTATTGGGTAGTTATAAAGGCACATTAAGTACGATTACTTTGCCAAATTTTTAACGATCAGTCAAATTTTGTTTGGGATTGGCAACGGATTTCCCAGAAAAAGTTAATTTTTCGTAAGCAAAATCTAATTTCTAGCACCACCATTTTTGTTCTGGCAAAGATATAATAATTTTATTGGGTAGTTATAAAGGCACATTAAGTACGATTACTTTGCCAAATTTTTAACGATCAGTCAAATTTTGTTTGGGATTGGCAACAGATTTCCCAGAAAAAGTCAATTTTTCATAAGCAAAATCTAATTTCTAGCACCACCATTTTTGTTCTGGTAAAGATAGAATAATTTTATTGGGTAGTTGTAAAGGCACAATAAGTAGAATTACTTTGCCAAGTTTTTAACGATCAGTCAAATTTTGTTTGGGACTGGCAACAGATTTCCCAGAAAAAGTTAATTTTCCGTAAGCAAAATCCAATTTCTAGCACCACCATTTTTGTTCTGGTGAAAATATAATAATTTAATTGGGTAGTTGTAAAGGCACATTAAGTACGGTTACTTTGCCAAATTTTTAATGATCAGCCAAATTTTGTTTGGGCCTGGCTACAGATTTCCCAGAAAAAGTCAATTTTTCGTAAGCAAAATCCAATTTCTGGCACGACCATTTTTGTTCTGGTAAAGATATAATAATTTTATTGGGTAGTTGTAAAGGCACTTTAAGTACGATTATTTTGCCAAATTTTTAACGATCAGTCAAATTTTGTTTGGGCCTGGCAACAGATTTCCCAGAAAAAGTCAATTTTTCGTAAGCAAAATCTAATTTCTAGCACCACCATTTTTGTTCTGGTAAAGATAGAATAATTTTATTGGGTAGTTATAAAGGCACATTAAGTACGATTACTTTGCCAAATTTTTAACGATCAGTCAAATTTTGTTTGGGATTGGCAACGGATTTCCCAGAAAAAGTTAATTTTTCGTAAGCAAAATCTAATTTCTAGCACCACCATTTTTGTTCTGGTAAAGATATAATAATTTTATTGGGTAGTTATAAAGGCACATTAAGTACGATTACTTTGCCAAATTTTTAACGATCAGTCAAATTTTGTTTGGGATTGGCAACAGATTTCCCAGAAAAAGTCAATTTTTCATAAGCAAAATCTAATTTCTAGCACCACCATTTTTGTTCTGGTAAAGATAGAATAATTTTATTGGGTAGTTGTAAAGGCACAATAAGTAGAATTACTTTGCCAAGTTTTTAACGATCAGTTAAATTTTGTTTGGGATTGGCAACAGATTTCCCAGAAAAAGTCAATTTTTCGTAAGCAAAATCCAATTTCTAGCACCACCATTTTTGTTCTGGTAAAGATAGAATAATTTTATTGGGTAGTTGTAAAGGCACAATAAGTAGAATTACTTTGCCAAGTTTTTAACGATCAGTCAAATTTTGTTTGGGATTGGCAACAGATTTCCCAGAAAAAGTCAATTTTTCGTAAGCAAAATCCAATTTCTAGCACCACCATTTTTGTTCTGGTAAAGATAGAATAATTTTATTGGGTAGTTGTAAAGGCACATTAAGTACGATTACTTTGCCAAGTTTTTAACGATCAGTCAAATTTTGTTTGGGCCTGGCAACAGATTTCCCTGAAAAAGTCAATTTTTCATAAGCAAAATCTAATTTCTAGCACCACCATTTTTGTTCTGGTAAAGATAGAATAATTTTATTAGGTAGTTGTAAAGGCACAATAAGTAGGATTACTTTGCCAAGTTTTTAACGATCAGTCAAATTTGGTTTGGGATTGGCAACAGATTTCCCAGAAAAAGTCAATTTTCCGTAAGCAAAATCCAATTTCTAGCGCCACCATTTGCGTTCTGGCAAAGATACAATAATTTGGTTAGGTTTTTGTAAAGATACATTATGTGAGAATAATCTTCCAAATTTAAAATAATCTGCTAGTTCGTGTTTGACGCATTGAAAAAGTAAATGTTTGATAAATAAAATTCAATTTCTTGTCCCCTCTATCTGGTTCTGGCAAAGATATAACATTTTTACTGGCTTTTTGTAAAGATACATTATGTACGATTAATCTGACAAATTTTTAATTTTACATCAAATTGAGCATTGAATCCTTAAAAGCTTAAAATTACATGATACATGATAATAATTTTTTTTTAAATAATGTTCGCGATCACAATACTTTTCCGTACTTCTTAAAGGAGACTACACATTATAATTTACACATTACATCAAGGAGTGTATAGCCAAATTTTTTTTGTCAATGCAAATACAACATACATGTTCGAATCGAGGTCACAAACTCCAATTTACAAACACCAATAACTGTTAATAATATCTGTAACAAAGACGGTCTTGCTTGCTTAAAAAAACTAGGAAGTAATTTGCGTGCACCTTAAACAACGACAAAGCAAAATAAATGATTAAAAAAAAAACGCCTTCATTACCTTGCATGAATAAATAACTAGAATCGTTTATAACTTCATTAAGCCAATTGCGCAACGCAGAAACAGAGCACCGTCTTGAATAAATATCTCGGGAGCTGTTATGCAAAAGGTTTACTGTTAATTTTTATGAATGTGCAACAAGTAGATTTATGTCGTTTGATAAATAAATGATTAATAATTAATAAATTCCTTAAAGGACAATTTGCGGGCGGGATTGCGTAATGTGGAATTGCAGATTTTCCTTAACCTTTTCCGAGCCGCTTATCCGGTTGCTGGTTTTTCTGATTTGTCGATTACATAAGGCAATTTCAATTTGCTCGATTGTTATTGACACTTACAGGTATTGTAATGAGGTAATTACTGGACGCGTTACTTTTACTTGGTGGTTTGTAAAGGTCTGCGTTATTTTTATACGGATTCTTAATGATGATAAATGGTAAACTGATTTCAAGTACGTGCGAATAATGTTTCTGTTGTATAGGCTAAGCTACTGAGACTTATAAAAAAATAGAAAGGTAATGTTGGCAATTGTTACATTATCTTGGCTAACAAAATTCCTCCTACTGGCTTAGCCAACCTATAACCACATCCAACGGCAGGGCCGCACCAAGCTGGGGTGTTAGGGGTGCCCAGCACCCGGGCGGCAGGTCCTAAGAGGCGCCGGTCATTAGCCCGAAGTATCGATGCTAAGAGCTCTCTTAGTTTGGCGCCCACCAAATCTTATTGGGTTCTACAATTTTCAAGCAATTTATTAAAAATCGGTATCGTAAAAAAAATTAAATCTGGGGGATTTATAATGACAACGTTAGATCTTGAAGTTCTGTAGCATTGCTAGAAATTAGACGACTCAAATTCAGATCACGGGGGATTTTAACTCAAAACAGCCGCCAACCATCAAAATCTTTGGGATTTTCACAACCCTTCAGGGAATTTCATGGCGGGAAACTCAAATTCGGAATCGAAGGTACTGATAACTATCAAAAACGTGAGGATATTAATGGCGGGAAATGTATAATAGCAACGTTGTAGAACCTGAAGTTCTGCATAATTGCTAAGAAGTTATCCGGCTCCACCATCCGACTTCCAGTTTTGGCAACACTGTTGAGCATCCAGTTTTACAGGTACACCAACTGGCGAGTAAAGTCAAGTACTATCAACTGGCACCACTGGACGCTCAAAAGTGTTGCCAGCTGAAGTTACCTTCCATCAAAATCTTATGCATTTTCTCAACCCGAAAGATCTGCCAACTGTCAATTTCAGGGCGGGAATCTAGAACTAAACGCAAAAAGTTGTGTGGCGGAAAATTCAAATCCGAACTGTCAAAAATTTGAGGTTATTGATGACGGGAATATTTAAATCTGGGGGATCTATACTGCCAACGTTCTAGAGCCTGAATTGCTCCACCATCCGACTTCCGGTTTTCGTAACATTATTGAGCATTCAGTTTTACAGATACACCAACTGGCAGGTAAAGTTTAGTACTGTCAATTGGACGCTCAAAAGTGTAGCCAACCGTAAAAAAATATACGGACATTTTGTGTCGAGAAATTCAAATCTAGGAAAATTTTAACTCTAAATAGCAGCCAACCGTTAAAATTTTTCATAACCGTCAGTGCTGCCAATTTTAGTGCGGAAAGCTAAAATTCAGACTCAAGGGTACTCCACCATCCTACTTCCGGTTTTCGTAACATCATTGAGTATTCAGTTTTACAGATACACCAACTGGCAGGTAAAGCTTAGTGTACTGTCAATTGGACGCTCAAAAGTGTTGCCAACTGTAAAAAAAAATATACGGACATTTTGTGTCGGGAAATTCAGATCTGTGGGAGTTTTAACTCTAAATAGCAACCAATCTTCAAAATTTTTCATAACCGTCAGTGCTGCCAATTTTAGTGCGGAAAGCTAAAATTCAGACTCAAGGATACTCCACCATCCGACTTTCGGTTTTCGTAACATTATTGAGCATTCAGTTTTACAGATACACCAACTGGCAGTTAAAGTTTAGTACTGTGAATTGGACTCTCAAAAGAGTTGCCAACTGTAAAAAAAATATACGGACATTTTGTGTCGGGAAATTCAGATCTGGGGGAATTTTAACTCTAAATAGCAGCCAACCTTCAAAATGTTTCATAACCGTCAGTGCTGCCAATTTTAGTGCGGAAAGCTAAAATTCAGACTCAAGGGTACTCCACCATCCGACTTCCGGTTTTCGTAACATTATTGAGAATTCAGTTTTACAGATACACCAACTGGCAGGTAAAGTTTAGTACTCTCAATTGGACACTCAAAAGTGTTGCCAAATGTAAAAAAATATACGGACATTTTGTGTCGGAAAATTCAGATCTGGGGGAATTTTAACTCTAAATAGCAGCCAACCGTCAAAATTTTTCATAACCGTCAGTGCTGCCAATTTTAGTGCGGAAAGCTAAAATTCAGAGTCAAGGGTACTCCACCATCCGACTTCCGGTTTTCGTAACGTTATTGAGCATTCAGTTTTACAGATACACCAACTGGCAGGTAAAGTTTAGTACTGTCAATTGGACGCTTAAAAGTGTTGCCAACTGTAAAAAAAAAATATACGGACATTTTGTGTCGGGAAATTCAGATCTGGGGGAATTTCAACGCTAAATCGCAGCCAACCGTCAAAATTTTTCATAACCGTCAGTGCTGCCAATTTTAGTGCGGAAAGCTAAAATTCAGATTCAAAGGTACTGCCGACTGTCAGAAACTTGATATTGATGACGGAAAATTTAACTGCAGTATTGCTAAGAAGTTATCCGGCTCCACCATCTGACTTCCGGTTTTGGCAACGCTGTTGACATTCTGTTTGCATGTACTCCAACTGGCAAATAAAGTTTAGTATTGTCAATTGGCACCACTGAACGCTCAAAATATTGCCAATGATAAAAATTCTGGGACATTTTGTGGTGGACAATTCAGATTTGAGGAAATTTCAACTCAAAGTAGCTGCCAACTGTCCACATTCTAGCGATTTTCGTAACCGTCACTGCTTACTGTCAATTTTAGTGTGGGAAGCTGAAATTCGGGGTCAAAGGTACTGCCAAAATATTTGAGGATAATGATAGCAAGAAATTTAAATCTGGGAATTTTTTTTTATAATTTATAATTTTTTTTTGCAACGTTGTAAAACCTGAAATTCTGCAGTAGTTATCCGGCTCCACCATCTGACTTCCGGTTTTGGCAACGCTGTTAAACATACTGGCTTACATGTATTCCAACTGGCAAGCAAAATTTCAATTCAATTGGCACCACTGAACGCTCAAGTATTGCCAACTGAAAAAATCCGGGGACATTTTTTGGTGAAAAATTCAGATCTGGATTAATTTCAACTCAAAATAGCTGCCAACTGTCCGAATCTGGTGGATTTCCACAACGCAGCTGTCAAAACGAGCGCGGAAAATAGAAGTTCGCATGCAAAAAAAAACGCCAACTGTTAAAGTGACATTAACTATAAAAAATTTGTAGAATTTGTATGAAAAAAATTTAAGAAAAATAGAAGGCAAGGTCTACGTTGAGTAATTAGGTTTTCATTTAAAAACATTATCCAAGTTTTTCACATTTAACAGAACTTTTGAATTTGCCGCCATACAAACAGTCGGCAGAACTTGCGTGCAAATTTCTATTTCTTGTCCTGAAAATGACAGTTGCGTTGTGGAAATCCCGACGGCTGGCAGCCTTTTTGAGTTAAAATTAATCCAGGTCTGAATTTTTCACCAAAAAAAGTCCCCGGATTTTTTCAGTTGGCAATACTTGAATGTTCAGTGGTGCCAATTGAATTGAAATTTTTGAGATTTAGATTTGAGTTTCCGCCACTACACTCCCGAGATTTGAATTTTCCGCCACCACTGTTTCTGACAGTTGGTAACACTTTTGCGCGTACACTGTTGCCCTTTTAATTTAAACAAATTCCCCAAGTTTTTGACAGTTAACAGCACTTTTGAACTCGAATTTGAATTTCCCGCCGTACAAACTGCCAGTCGGCAAAACTTTTGGGTGCGAATTTCTATGTCCTGCCCTGAAATTGACAGTTGCGTTGTGTAAATCCCCCAGAATCGGTCCACATTAACAGCCATTTTTAGTTGAAATTCTCCTACATTTGAGTTTAATGCCGGTCCACTTCTTGAAATTTGAATTTTCTTCGAAGTTTTTGACAGTTGACAACACTTTCGCGCGTACACTGCTGCTCTTTTCATTTAAACAAATTTCCCAAGTTTTTGATAGTTTACAGGACTCTTGAACTCGAATTTAAATTTCCCACTAAACAAACTGACAGTCTGCAGCACTTTTGTGTGCGAATTTCTATTCCCCGCCCTAAAATTGACAGTTATGTTGTGTAAATCCCCCAGATTCGGACAGTTGGCAGCCATTTTTAATTGACATTCTCTTAGATTTGTGTTTCCCGCCACTCCACTTTCCAAGATTTGGATTTCCCGCCACCAAAGTTTTTGACAGTTGGTAACACTTTTGCGCGTATACTGTTGCCCTTTTAATTTAAACAAATTCTTCAAGTTTTTGACAGTTAGCAGCTCTTTTGAGCTCGAATTTGAATTTCCTGCCATACAAACTGACAGCCGGAAGCACTTTTGCGTGCGAATTTCTATTCCCCGATTTGAAATTGACAGCTGCGTTGTGTAAATCCCCCAGATTCGGACAGTTGGCAGCCATTTTTAGTTAAAATTCTCCTAGATTTGTGTTTCCCGCCACTACACTTTCCAAGATTTGGACTTCCCGCCAACAAAGTTTTTGACAGTTGGTAACATTTTTGCGCGTACACTGTTGCCCTTTTCATCCAAACAAATTCTTCAAGTTTTTGTAGCTAACAGCGCTTTTGATCTCAAGTTTGAATTTCCTACCGTACAAACTGACGGCAGCGCTTTTGCGTGCGAATTTCTATTCCCCGCCTTGAAATTGATATTTGCGTTGTATAAATCCCCCAGATTCGGACAGTTGGCAGATATTTTTAGTTGAAATTCTCCTCCCAATTTTTGACAGTTGGCAACACTTTTGCGCATTCGCTGTTGCCCTTTTAATTTAAACAAATTCTCCAAGGTTTTGACAGCTAACAGCACTTTTGAACTCGAATAATTTCCCGCCATATAAACTGACAGTTAGCTGCACTTTTGCGTGCGAATTTCTATTGCCCGCCTTGAAATTGATATTTGCATTGTATAAATCATCCAGATTTGGACAATTGGCAGCTTTTTGAGTTGAAATTCCCCTGGAATTGAATTTCTCGCCATGAAATTTTTTAACAGTGGGCAACACTTTTACGCCTACGATGTTGCCCTTTTCATTTAAACAATTTCCCCAACTTATTGACAGTTTGAGCACTTTTGAGCTCGAATTTGAATTTCCCGCCATTCGAACTGACAATCGGCAGCACTTTTGCGTGCAGATTTCTATTTCCCGCCTTGAAATTGACAGTTGCGTTGAGGGAATCGCCCGGTTTCGGACAGTTTACATCCACTTTGAGTCAAAATTCTCCTTGATTTAAATTTCTCGCATTACAATGCGCGTACAATGTTGCCCTTTTTACTTACGGTTTTCAAGGTCATTACTTCCGGTTTTAAAATCGGCAAATATACTCTACTTGCGTTAGTGCAGCAAATGTATTTTTACTTTCTCCGTTACGAAGCACGAGAAAGTATTGTGATCGTGAAAATTTTTCAATTTTTTTTACGGAAATATCCGTTTTGGGGTCCCTAGATGTCATTTCAACAATTTCTGTAAAAAAAAATGTGTGTGCGTGTGCATGTGTGTGTTTAGGTTTCCGTATATTTGTGGCGACTTGTATGTGAATCAGCCTGAACTGTGGCAAATTCTCAAATTGTGGTAACTTACATACGATGCCACAATTTTAAACTGAAATCTTAATTTTGAATAATTGTACCGATTTTTTTTTCCGATTATATATATTTTCCCAAGACGTCGATCTTTCAAAATAATTTTGGGTTTTGAATATGCAGCAATTTTCAGTCGAGTTAAGAATTTTCGAAAATGTGTTTTTTTCAATGACGCACACTCGAGTGCAAAATTTTTTTTAAAAATAATATAAAACGCGGGAAAAAGATTCTAAAAAATTGAAATCACTTCAAAAGACGTCAATCATTCAAAATCATTTTGGCTTTTGAATGCGCAGCATTTATCAGTCGAGTTACGAATTTTTGAAAATGTACTTTATTTAATGACGAATTCTCTAGCTCTCTATTAAAAATCAATATGAAACGCGGGAAAACAATTCTACAAAAATTCAAATCCCTTCACAAGACGTCGATCTTTTGAAATAATTTGGGTTTTTGAATTTGCAGCAATTTTCAGTCGAATTATGAATTTTTGAAAATATATTTTTTTCAATGACGCACACTTGAGAGCAAAACCTTAAAAATGAATATGAACCGCAGGGATAAAATTCTACAAAAATTCAGTTCACTTGACAAGGAGTCGATTTCTCGAAATCATTTTGGTTTTTGAATATGTAACAATTTTGAGTCGAGTTACGAAATTTTAAAGATTTATTTTTTTTTAATATCGAGCCAAAAATTCAAAAATAATAATAAAACGCGGGAAAAAAGTTCTACAAAAATTCAAATCACTCCACAAGACGTCGATCTTTCAAAATTATTGTGGTTTTTGAATAAAATGAGTTTTTTAATTTGAAGTATAATTTTTCCATCTTTCATAAATTTGACGTTTTAAACGTCAGTTTCATCCGAGTTTACGCAACGCTCGATGTACATTTAAAATATGATATAGCGTAAATATAAATGATACCATCAAGTCGGAGAAAGTAACATGATAGCCACATCACCATTTTTCATTATAAATATATAATTTAATAAACATTTAAAATCAATTTCCTTAATATCATTTACTCTTCCTAACCAGCGTTTCCATCAAACATTCATCCTTAAAAAAAAATTGACAGTGATATGGGCTAGAGGTAATACTAACCATTCCTAAAAAGTGTAATTTCACTATCGAATAAAAGACTGTTGATAGTACTGTTGTACAGTTTTACAAGTATAAGTGGTACGTATGATCGAAGGCTATTAAAGGGAACCCCCTGTTCTGGTGTTACAGTGACCAATTTGCGATGAGCGCATATTTGCGGTTTAAGTCACCTGCGAAAGACCTTGGCCGCGGTATCACCGTACCACGGTACCACTACCTGTATATACGAGTATTAGGCGGTAGGCGCGCGGAGGGGCCGAGAGGGGGGCACCCGGTATTCCTGGTGTGTTCTGGCGTTGAGTTAAGCACACAAGGTTCATTGCACCTGACGGAATGGCGACTCTCGGCCACTGACGTGCTGAGCGTACCGTTACATTGCGCTAATGGGTTCCGCTAATGCCATTCTGCATCTGCCGCCAACTATTATAATACCAAGTACCAAGTACCACTTTTCGTGCCTATGCATGTACCCACAGTGCGTTATTTACCAATACAGATCGTAACTTCTACTTCTTCTTCTTCATCTTCTTCGCACCGCCAATCATCTGGATAGTATAATTTGCTCGTACGAACAACCGGCCGCAAGAAAGTAATTGCCGTTGGCGTTGCGTTAAAGAACTGTACTATATGAACGTTTTTTGCTGAAAATTGCTTATCAGAGGAAAGTTTTACACAATTATTTTCCTAGTTTTCGATCAAACGCATAGATTTAAGCTCTTGTATATTTCTTCGAACAAGTTTGATGAGATTACGCCATCAATAATTATGCATATTCAATCGGTACCTGTTGGTTAAAATTCGAACGTGTCAGTTTGTTGGTAAAAATTTATTTTTAAGATTTTGGCAATGCGTAAAGTCCTACTGGTATGCTATAGTTCATGATTAAGAAAGACAGCTTATAATATTAACCCTTTGAGGCTTTGAGCGAATGCGTTGTCGAGATTTTTTGTCGGCCTTCTTCGCAATCGACAAAGACAACCGCTATTACGCTCTTTGGCATTTTTCGATCATGTGCTTCCAGCGATCTCTGGAACCCAAAGGGTTAAGATTATTTAATTTAAAAGTGAAAACTATCTCCTTCTCAATTCATTATGTTCATCTATTGCTAAAATCGAATACATTTCTTGGCGAATCTTTATTTTATTTCCATAAACAGTTATGAATGTATTCTGCACTGTTAGAATATCGGTCTTATCTTTGATGCAAAGTAGGATAAAGGTGTGTAAAGTTTTATCGAAATATCGTATGATTTATACGCGCAGTTGTGCAATAACTTAATGGAATTTCGATTCTTTTCCGAAGTTTCCTGAAAAATCATTGGTTGGCTCGAGCTTGGGAGCACACGTACACCAACAGATATGGATCTGTATTGGAGTAATAAGCTCCGTCCATATACAGAAACCGTAACTCATCTAATAAATCTCGGCTCGCTAAGTACAGTTTTCTTTTGGTTTTGATAAAGCCGGAACTGAGAATGTGTAACGCGATTTTTTTTTAATTGTCTGAAAATTAATAATTGGTCATGAGGTAGTAACTTAATCAAGTAATTATAATAGAAGCTGAATATTGTAAAAATGATTTTATGAAAATTATTTTCACACACAAGATGTTCATTGTCTTCTATATTTGTTTCAATATTTTTGTGATTTTTTCATATTTAAACCTTTCGAGCCTTTTTATTCATTTTTACTCAATTTTTGAGGTTATATTTACATTATTCAATGAAAATTTGTTTTAAAAATATAACATCCCTATCCTACAATCCGCTGCTCACGCGTCCAAGTTTTTACTAATAAATAATTGAAACAAATAAGAAAAACAGTGAAGACCTTATTTTTTTTATTCTCTTATTAATTATTGAAAAAAAGGGCGCGTGGCCCACAGATTGTATTATGGGATAGGGCCCACCCGCCAGCCCCGATTCCACTTTTATTTAAACTACAAAATCACGTTTCTTATTATTTCTAAACTTTTCACCTCTCCAATAAATTGTTAAAGAAAATTCTTCAACCAAACAGAGTTTTGTAGTTTAAAATAATGTTGATTCGATGGGTGGTGGGTGGGCACTATCCTACAATCCGATCCGTTGCTCACGCGTCCAAGTTTTTACTAATTAGTAAGTTAAACAAGTAGGAAAGACAGTGAAGACCTTATTTTTAAATTAACTTATTAATTTGTGGAAAAGGGGCACATGAGACACAGGTTGGATTGTAGGATAGGGACCACCCACCACCCCCGGTTCCACTTTTATTGAAACCACAAAATCACGTTCCTTATTATTTCTAAACTTTACACCTCTTCAATAAATTGTTAACGAAATTTCTTCAACCAAACAGTTTTGTAGTTTAAAATAATGTTTTATTCGAGGGGTGATATAACTACAGATTAAATCGGGTCAAGTAGGTCCTGTCAGACTTGATCAGTAATGCTGTGGGACATGTGTGAAAGGGTTAAAAAATTATAGGAAAAAACAAAAAACAGTTAAGGTAAACATCCACTCCCGGTGTATGAAATTTTACCAAAAGCTTTTCAGTCCTTCGGATTGTCAAATAAGCCTTATATTTAAAGTTTCATATCAATCGCTTTATTAGTTTTTGAGATACAGCGCGCAGGCAGACACACACACACACTGACACAATGATTTTTCAAAGACTCCTCTAGGGACGCCTCAAATAGATATTTCCGTAAAAAAAAGTTTACGATCACAATACTTTTTCGTACGTAATTATAAATATGTTAATTGTTTATTAAAATAATAATTTTCAATACCAAACAAATATTGTAAAACAGTATTAATTTTGTAAAATAAAAGGAAAAAATTAGACATTTGTCTATTTTGAGTTTGCTACGGTCCGGCCATGATTTTAGCGTAAAACTGTTTCAATTTGAAATAAAAAATTGCATTAAATCTTTGAGATTTTTGCCGGCGTAGTCTAGTTTACACATCGATTTTATCGTATTACATATTTAATTTATTTTTTACTTAATGACGTCGTGGATCAATTTTAATCTGTTTTTCTGTATTCTCGTCTTAAATTATTCATATATAGAGACTTATATTTTCCTATTTTTTTTCTCTGAAATTGTAATAACCTGACATTTGTAAACTCTGTATTAACAAGAAATAAATTATTATTATTATTATTATTATTATTATAGTTCTGGGGAGTTTCAGGTAACATTTTGTGGTCCAGATGTGTTTGTTTACCCTTTGTTAAGTAGATACGCCTCATGAACACTTTAGGAAGAAAATTTTGTTCAAATTTTTATATTGAGGAATCACTCGCTGAAAAAAGAAGTGAAATTTAAATGTTGGCTCATTCCATATATTATTATTATTATTATTCCATCTTACACAGTATTTACGGTACTTTGTTGAAATTTTTGACAAAAAAAGTCCAAGAATGTTGCTGGACTTGTTAATATTTATTTTTCTCGAAAATAGTATTTTAGAATTAAATGGTGTAAAATAATTAATTACAGAATGTTCAATGTGTTTTTTTTTCGTTATAGATTCGATAATTCTAAATATAGAAAATTATTTTGAAAGAATGATCTTTCCTAAACTAAATCAATTTTTGTAGAATTTTACTTTCACGATCTATATTTATTTCAATTTTTTTCGTTGTAGATTTAACAATTTGAAATTTTGAATTTTAAAAAAATCGCAACTCTCAAGAAAATTGTTGGATTTTTAAAAACCAAAATTGTTTTGAGACAATGATGTATTCTAGACTAAATCAAATTTTATTTTTGTAGAATATTACTTGCACGATATTTATTTCAATTTTTTGTTAGATAGGCTACGACGAAGTTTAGGATATTGTTCAGTAGAGGAACGGGGTTTATATGAGCATTTTTTTCACAAATGCATTAAAGACGAAAAATAGCCTAAATATACAGAGCTTTTATTTTAACTCTGAACATATGATTGTTAATGTCTATGTTCAATCGTAAAATAATCACATCAACACATGGAATTTAATTGAAATTGTATGCAACCAAGTACAAAAAAGTGACAGTGACACAACTTAACGCATTACGAGTAAAGTTAAACAAAAAAAACATAAAAGCCCTATATAGATATTCAATCTGTTCGTGACTTGCAAATAAATTTAAATTTAATTTTGCAGAGTTACGATCAGATTGAATATCCATATATTCAGGCTATTTTTCCTCTTTATTACATTTATTTAACGCATCTGCAACAAGTGAGGTTGTCTCAGATTTATTTATGGTTTTCATTAATTTTGTGTAAAATTTTTAAAGTGTTTTATTAACTCAAATTGTTTATTAATTTGTGCCGCTTTCAATTTATCAGCACACATGTCACATACAATTAAATTGATTATATCAAATATGTATGCTTTTGACACTCATTACTATTTTTCAATATCCCCGAATAATGATTTATAAATGTTTTATAAATATTTAATAACACGGTTTCCATTATTTTTTTTTAATTTATTTATGTGTCTACAGACCTAGTTACGAGTACAACCTACAATTTTATTAAAAACGGAACGAAAACATGAACATTATATAAATACATAACCGAGCAAGAATGATACGCTCAAAATCGCACAAGCTGATTGGACAGTATGAACAACGAAGAACCAAAGCCGATGTGTATTATTCTTCATGATGTGGAAAATTCTTTAGTGTATAAAAAACGACGCTAGCATTGCTAGGAGCGCTTCTGCAACTTTTTCAATGTGTCCTTGTTTTTGCCACAAATTTGCCCATAACTAACCAATCGTCCATAATAGACCCATACTATCTATACTATTTTTATCAGATTCTCAAGAGGCTTGAAAATAAAGTATAAAATACAGGGTGTTCCATTTGAAAAAACATAACTTTGGTTCGTTATGTATATTGGGATACCCTGTACAAAAACATATATATTTTTTAAATATGTAGAATAAGTGTCGGTACCAGTTCAGGAAAACTAGAAGTCTATATCTTAAATAGCAAATAAGTTATGGGGCTTTTACAGATCCCTGGGTCACCCTATGTCTAAAATGTTTCCTGAAAAAAATATTCAAATTCATCAAAGGACTTTTGAAGACATTCAGAAAATTCATTCGGAGATTTTCAAAAAAAATGATAAAATCTTGTTGAAAGTTTACATATCGCAAAGAAGCAATTTTGATGGAAAATTCTGGAAAATTAGTGATACTTGTACTTCATAACTCGTACTTCGTAATGGAGAAAGTAAAAATAGATTGAAGTTCTTCTCGTCATCGGCTGGACTTGAAAGTGATGACATATTATGCATATTATTTATTAGTAGAAGACAATATTGTTTTATTCACTTATGTGAAGAAAATCTATGTTTCTGATAAATAACGATGCAAGGCAGAACGATCACGATCACGGGTCGATGGCCGTTGAGGAGAATTAAATTCTAGGTAATGTTGTTATAATTGTATTATTTTATTCAAAAAATAAAGATGTTTATCCATTCATGGATTAAGAAAATACGACCATATAAGTCACACTTTACAAGAACTAGCTTATAGTTGTACCACGCGCTCGAGACGTATTGCGTAGTGACTGTAGTGTCTCTGGGTGGGTGGTTTAATGGAAACACATGAATTTCCCCAAACACGTATAGTTTTATTTTCCCACACACTTTTACACTATTCGATGTATATAAACGTAACTTCATTCGCGAATAATCAAAACGTGCTGACTTGCCGGCCGCCATACATGTACTCCCTTTTGCATTTTTGACGACTGCGCACTACAACTGATTCGCGCAGCCTCCCTACATTATAATTATACATTAGAGTGACCATTTTAAATTCAATAGGCTCCGGAGATTTGTTGTCGCGTTCTCCCTACCCCTACATGCCTCGAGTGCTCAGCAATACTGTAGTTAAGAACTTCATTATTTACGAAAACCTGTATTTACGTAGCTGTTAAACTTTACAACACATTAGATACATTCTTTATTTAACTGGCGACAAACACTTTTAAAAAGGAATTGAAAATAAAACTATTATTGGATGGGTAATCACCTGTGAATGGTTAAATCATTTTCTTTTGTATATTTTCATGAATATTTAGTGGTAGAGTTGCCTTAATGGATAAACTTCGCCCTTTGTTTTTGTGTTTGTTGCTTTGCACAATAAAAACTATACCTATTGTTATTATTACATTCTTAAGTACTACAAGATGAAAATAATTATTTGGGCATAACGAACGCCAAGTTGGTTATTGAGATTGAAAAAGTCTGTTGCCGAGCGACGCGTTAGCGTGATATTTTTATCATACACATTGCGCGTATATAATTATATCAAGTTTGTTGCTGATAATAATTTATAAATGTTTTATTTACGAATACATATAATCGCTAGATTATAATTTATGCAAAAAATCAATCACCTTCTGTTATTAATTGATACGATCAATAAATGCATACAATTCTATAAAAACTTAGTATAAATACGAGAATGTTCCACTCGATATCATACAAACTGTTTGCTTTCAAAATTTTCTTGACCGCGCTAGTCAAAGAAGAAATTGCCACTTCGGCTAATCAAAATGCAAAATTGTTTTATTCCAACGATGATAATGCATACGGCAATAATCTTCGTGAATGTGTGGATACAATTTTTCAGCATTCAAACGCAACGAATGTACTTTACGTTTACAAAAATCACCAGCTCTACCAGAACCGGAATGTGGTGAATGTTTTATACAACACCGGTGAAGATTTTATCGGTTTTTTTCCTCGGATCAAACCAGATTATTACGCAATTGAAACCACGGGCGCGAATCTTGAAGAAACTTTAAATAACGTCCGTGGTAAAATGGTTTTCGACTCCAGCAAAACAACGCTTCTAATCTTACTGGATAATGGAAGTATTTCGGAAATACTGAAGAAACTTTGGAACAAAAATTTTATAAACATAATCCTCGTTCAAGATTTTAGTGTGTACACTTACCATCCAATATCACGAGGTGGATGCGAAGATTTTCATCCGGAGCTATTGTTTAATTGCCTGAAAGAAAAACCAAAACCATTCACTAGTGATTTGCATATTAAGCATTTTAACAATTGCAAATTGCGAATATACGCTTTACCACTGCACGATTTCGTCCATCCAACGCCGTTTGATATCAACCAAGGAATCGGTGTTATAGTAACAAAAAATATTGGTAAATTTTTGCACTTGGAATTTATTGGAATAGATCATAACTACACGTCAGGTGCGATAATGGTTAATGGTACGCTCAAAAGCATGCTGACGAAACAGCCCGATGGAAGGTATTTAGGCGCTGTTGATGATTTATATAGCGGAGATGCTAATGCCGTACTACAAGAAGTTGCAATAAGCTCATTAGAAGAATTTGACATCTCGTATCCAATTATCTTCATCGAAGTGAAATACTACGTCCCCTTGTCCAAAACTTTCGCAGTTTGGAAAAATATTTTTAAGGTTTTCAACATTAAGGTTTGGTTTTTACTTTCTGTTGCATTTGTTATAATCACACCATTTTGGTACATTCTCATGCAAAGGGAAATGAAGTTATCTTTTGTGGAATCGATGTTTATCGTGCTAGCTACGTTTATATCATCACATCCCTGGAAGCCAAACACTAGCCCGCTGCGCTGTTTTTATTTACTGTGGATCTTCTTCGTATTCATCGTAATCAGCAGCTACCAATCCCTTCTAACATCCTACATGTTCCTACCGGGAACCACCAAACAAATAACCACGGTTGCGGAATTAGCAGCTTCCGAGCTTACCGTCATCTCAACACCGACTGGCATCTACATACTCAGTGTTATTAAAAATAAATTCAACAACGCGATCGGAAGGCGCGCAGAAAAAAACCAGACGTTGAACCGGGAAAATTTTGAAAAATTTAACAGAGGCGATTCCGCGCTTTTTATAGATCTTCGCTTAAGTGGAGACTTTCTTCGCAATTACACCATTAACAATTTCTTCACTCTTGATTGGATATTTAGCGGCTGGGGTATAATGCTTCTCAATAAGAATTCCCCTTTTACTGCTAGAATTAATGAATTTGTTGTGAGGCATCATGAAGCTGGATTGATTACGCGGTTTGGATCCCGAAATGTTTTATTCAACATCAAGTATGACGCGGAGCCTGATTATTTAATAATTCGAACTGAGCACTTGTTGGCAATTTTTTGGATGTACGCCATTGGCAATCTTTTTGGAATTATCGTATTTTTTGTTGAACGCTTCTCATTTCGATCATAAAGAATCTACAAATATTATAATAAAGTGTTTCTTCGGGGGTGCTTAAACCGATTTTCTGAAAATTTAAATATTGCCACTTTCGTTTTGAAATGTTTTTTTTTATAGATTTCTTCATATGGCCACCAATTAAATTTTAGATATATATTTTGAATTAAATGAATAATAAATAAATGATGGACAGGTACAACGACCACGAACCCGAGCAGAACTTTCTGCCGACTACGGCATTAAACTTGTTTTTAATTAATAAATATTAACATTTGGTGTTAATTGGCAGAAAAAATTTTCAGTGCGGGGAATCGAACTCACTCGATTTGGGATGCAGCAGGCAGATGCTCGCGTTGAAATGTTTACTTTGTATTAAACACAAAATAAAACACGAAGTCAATTATTCAACTCATAACTACTGGACAAGAAATAAACTGCATGGTTGTTCAAATCAAATTCGTTATTTTACCAATCACAATGCCATAAACATTGTTAATCGTTTGTAAAGCTCTGTCAAAACAAGTTTTTCAAGTCCAAGTTGGTGTATGTGAAATTGTGTTCTTTATGTGAAATAGTGAAATATAAAATTAAGAAAAGTAACTGGTGACGAACGACGGCTCCGCTGTGCTGCGCCGTCGTCTGTGAATAAAATAAAGTAATTGTAAAATCGCATCTCGTTAAGGGAGCAACAAATAGAAAATGGTGATGTGGCATCATGTTACTTTCTCCGACTTGATGGTATCATTTATATTTACACTTTCATGGTTTATTTTCAATTTAAATCATATTTTAAATGTACATCGAACGTTTGTGGACTCGGATGAAACTGACGTTTAAAACGTCAAAATTATGAAACGGAAAAATTATACTTCAAATTCAAAAACTCAGTTTACTCAAAAACTAAAGGGATTTAGAAAAAATGTATTCTTTGTAAATTTGCTGTAACTATTATCGTTTCATAATTATAAACCAAAAATGAAAAAACAAAACAAAAATAATTTTTCTCTCGAATAAAAATGATTTTATGAAAAATGTTTTCAAGCAAAAGATGTTCATTTCTTTGTTGTCTTCAATGTTTGTTTAAATGTTTTTGTAATATTTTTCATATTTAAGAAAATATTGGCAAAAAACAAAAAACAGTTAAGGTAAACGCCCACTTCCAGTGTACGAAATTTTACCAAAAGCTTTTCAGTTCTTCAGATTATCAAATGAGACGGATGTTCAAAGTTTCATATCAATTGCTGTATTAGTTTTTGAGATACAGCGCGCACAGACAGACACACACACACACACACAGCCACACACAGACACAATATTTTTTTTTCCAGAAATTGTTGAAATTGCATCTAGGGACCCCAAAACGGATATTTCCGTAAAAAAAAAAATTGAAAAAAAAATCACGGTCACAATACTTTCTCGTACTTCGTAACGGAGAAAGTAAAATATGTTCCAACATAAATATTGTAGGGGAAAGCTTTGTAAATACACGGGAGCTTTGACAGACTCTTCAAAGTTAAAACTGAAGGCATGAAGACTCCCAAAAAATAATCTTGAATCGCTCACTTTTAAGACCGAGGGCCCGCAGAGATGAAATACTTGTCATATAGTGCCCCTTCTGGTAAAAGGTATCTTTGGTGAAAATTTCAGCCGAATCCATGTCATGCGATTTTCACTAAAATTTCCGAAAAATATGGTGCCCTGACACATAAACAAATTCATAACTCGCGAACGATTAGAAAATCGAAAACATTTAAAGAATAAATGTTATAGAGCTGTCTCCCATGAAGAGGATATAAGAGGTTTAAATCATCCAGGATATACAGGGAAGGCTGTGCGATTTTTTTTTTACTCATGAAAAATGAAAAATATGGTGCCCTGACACATAAAAAAATTCATAACTCGCGAACGATTAGAAAATCGAAAACATTTAAAGAATAAATGTTATAGAGCTGTCTCCCATGAAGAGGATATAAGAGGTTTAAATCATCCAGGATATACAGGGAAGGCTGTGCGATTTTTTTTTCTTACTCATGAAAAATGAAAAATATGGTGCCCTGACTCGTAAAAAAATTCATAGCTCGCGTTTCAAGATTCATCCATTATTTTAAAGTTTGTACATCTTTTGTGCAAGTTAGTAAATTATTGTTGTTGTTATTATTATTTCTTTCAATTATACAGAATTTGAAAGGAATCAATATGAAAAACCTTGATATGCTAAATGAACTGTTGTCAGGAAAAGGAAATTTGCTTAATTAATGACGGTGATTTTCTGAAAGCTACAAGATTAATCTTTAGATTATTCATTACGCTAATTAAATATCTAGAAGAGCGTAATGAACGTCTGGATGAAATGTGGGTTAGGGTCTCGCCAAGTTCCTAAGAAATTAGGCGCCGTCTCGTTTGCGCATTCGATCTAGAAGACTTATTTAGATAAGCCGTTAGATGTTATGGTAAAAATGATTTCATTTTTATTGGCTGCGTTGCTTTTAATATCGTAAATAGGTCAAATATTTTTAGTCTAGTCGGATCTAATTTGGTATTATTAAAATTTATTAATCTTAAACAGGTCACATGTTCCTTCTACTACCAACTTCAATAATTGCATAGCCTTCTAGAAGATAATTCGATCATATCGATCCATTTATAGAAGAACGTCATAACTTAAAAATGCTCATTTCCTAAACTATCAAATTTTGATTTAGCTCCACATTAACATTTAATTTCTTCAAAAAATACTAGATATTTCATTTGGTTGCACTGGTTAATAATTATTAACAGGTAAATTAACATACAATCTTATATAAACATTCGTTTTCAGAAACTTTGATATTTTGACTTTGACCATTTTCCATAAATTGAGCGATTTGGTAAATCAAAACATTTTATCAAAATTGTTGTAGAAGGATTTTTGTGATTGCACTGGATTAAAAATTTCTTTAGGGCGTGGATATGTTTGTTTTTTTTTTTTAAATAAGAGTGTGCATTTATTTAAGCTAGATGTTAGTAGAAGGATTGTTGGATACAAAATTTCTTATGGGCGTGGTTTTGTTTTGGAAAATAAAAGTGTGCGTTCTAAAATGGGGTTTACGTTTGCCTATCAGTGTCTTTGGAAGTATGAACTTGGTTCTTTAATTCGGAGTCAAAGATCATGTTACCAGTTCTTAGAGTGCAGCTGTGTGCGTGGGTGTTGGCCTTTGTTCAAGTCTGCTTTCTCTTAATCTGATGATCTAATTCGATTATGCGAGTGTCTGCATGAGCTCCTTGTTAGCATGCCTCACGCTGTTGGATTTAATTATCATTTCCAACTACATCAGTCAGATAATTATGTTTAGATAAAAAACCAATCGCTAAAATATATTATTATGCTATTAATCTTTTATTCAAGTTTAATATCAAACAAATCACTTTTGTATATAAACCAGGCTAAAAGACTAAGAACATCGATAGCTAATGAAGATAACCAAGAATGAAGATGATGGTTGCGACCGTACTAATTAAACTGAATTGAAAAAATGATTGTAGAAATATTATAAAACGTGATATAGAAACGCAAACAAATATTCACGAGTCGAATTTCGACGTTTTACCGATATTATCAAAGGAAATCATCACATTTTGACTAATTGCGTAGAGTTATAATTTATTTAAATTTAAATATCACTCTTCAGTAAATATATTTCATAGCAAAGTTTATCAAATAAATCACTTTTTTATGTATAGCCCATTGTATAGAGTTGATAATTTAACTCATGTATAAAAAGGTGCATTTAAAACGGCGGACAAAAAAATTTGCAAATGGTTAAAAATTTATTTACCTTCACCATGACAACGATCTCTATTTAACACTTTTAGTAAACAGCTTCAGCTTCAACTTCAGTTGAACAGGGGCAGTTCGTGTCAGTTCTGAATACCTCTGAGGTGAAATATAATTGAAATCCGTTTCGAACACGCTTCCAATTTGAAATTTTGTCGAGATTTTCATCAGTTAAGGTGTGTGTGAGGGAGAGAGAGGTTATAACCTATATTTTTCCATCTCAATTAATTCTCGAATTTTGTGTCGATTCAATGTCTCGTGCATAGAAATATAATTTATCCGGCCAAATTCTAACCTCTTGTGGTATAACCCCCGAATATATTTCACAGCAAATTTTAAAAACCGTATACCACATTCTAGCCATCCAGCATAAATAACACATCCTTCAGTTATCCTTGTATACGATCCGTAAGCTAATCTCCCCGTAATACAGTAATTTGTAAATAATAACGCCCAACAATAATAAATTAATTAAAGCAGCTTTCGACGAATTATTTCACAATACCCTGATCCCTTTCAGAAATAATATAAATAACGATTAGATAACATTGCGCCACAATCGACGATTACAATATTCAGCCCGAGTATTTATACAGTCGACAAAAGAGGCAATTATTTACTACATAATAGTCCTGTGCTTCGGCGGTCCGCCTTATTACAGAACGCATCCATTCTTCATTCTTCACATCCGAGCCGTAATATCCACTCACAATACCCGAAGAATGCTGGGAGTCATCCATTATGGTTTTATTATTCTTATAAATTACAGATGGTCATAAGTGCGCGAATAAGGGTGGGAAATGCTTCCAGGGATTTGAAGGTTCGAAGTTTTGTGAAACACGCACAGTTGGGTTCCAACATGCGAATAGATTTTGTGGTGCGATAATGAAATGTTTGATAGAAGAAAAATTAGTTATTTGTATAGCAAAGCTTATGAATTGCGTTCTATTGCATGAATGTAAATCTGTTTACAAGTTCTGGTGTTTATCTTTACGCAGTTGTGAGTATGCAATAATCTGTCAAAATTTCAAGCATCTGTCAAAAGAATGTGGAATTTAGAGACTAATTTCTGGAAAAAGTGCATTTTGGGCCATCAACTTTTGCCTTCTGGGGCATTCATTTTTGCTGGTGCAAAGTTCTGGCGATTTTCTTCAGGCAGTTGTAAGAACACATTATTCGAGATTAATCTGTCAACATTTCAAGCGTCTGTCAAAAAAAAATGTCGAATTTACAGATTCATTTCTGGAAAAATTGCATTTTTTGGTCATCAACTATTGCCTCCTAGTGCATTCATATTTGCTGGTGTAAAGTTCGGGTAATTTTCTTCACGCAATTGTAGGGATACGTTATTCATGATTAATCTGTCAAAACTTCAAGCGTCTCTCAAAAAAAAATGTCAAATTTACAGACTAATTTCTGGAAAAAGTGCATTTTTGGTCATCAACTATTGCCTTCTAGTGCATTCATCTTTGCTGGTGTAAAGTTCGGGTGATTTTTTTTACGCAATTGTAGGGATACGTTATTCATGATTAATCTGTCAAAATTGCAAGCGTCTGTCAAAAAAATTTGAAATTTACAGACTAATTTCTGGAGAAAGTGCATTTTTGGTCATCAACTTTTGCCTTCTGGGGCATTCATTTTTGCTGGTGCAAAGTTCTGGCGATTTTCTTCAGGCAGTTATAAGAACACATTATTCGAGATTAATCTGTCAAAATTTCAAGCGTCTGTCAAAAAAAATGTGGAATTTACAGATTCATTTCTGGAAAAATTGCATTTTTTGATCATCAACTATTGCGTTCTAGTGCGTTCATCTTTGCTGGTGTAAAGTTCGGGTGATTTTCTTTACACAATTGTAGGGATACGTTATTCATGATTAATCTGTCGAAATTTCAAGCGTCTGTCAAAAAAAATGTGGAATTTACAGACTAATTTCTGGAAAAAGTGCATTTTTGGTCATCAACTTTTGCCTTCTGGTGCATTCATTTTTATTACTGCAAAGTTCGGGCGATTTTCTTCACACAGTTGTAAGAACACATTATTCGAGATTAATCTGTCAAAATTTCAAGCGTCTGTCAAAAAAAATGTGGAATTTACAGATTCGTTTCTGGAAAAACTGAATTTTGGTCATCAACTATTGCCTTCTGGTGCATTCATTTTTATTAGTGCAAAGTTCGGGCGATTTTCTTCACACAGTTGTAAGGACACATTATTCAAGATTAATCTGTCAAAATTTCAAGCGTCTGTCAAAAAAAATGTGGAATTTACAGATTCATTTCTGGAAAAATTGCATTTTTGGTCATCAACTATTTCTTTCTGGTGCATTCATCTTTGTTAGTACCAAGTTCGGTTAATTCTCTTCATGCGCAGTTATAAGAATACATTCATCTGTCAAAATTTCTAGCATCTGTTTAAAAGAATGTGAAATTTACAGACGAATTTTCGGAAAAAAATGCATTTTTGGTCATCAATTATTGTCTTCTAGTGCATTTTTTTTAATGCAAATTTGGGGTGATTTTCTTTATACAGTTGTACGGACATGGTATTTCAGAGTAATCTGTCAAAATTTCAAGCATCTGTCAAAAAAAAATATGGAATTTACAGACTAATTTCTGGAAAAAATACATTTTTGGTCATCAACTATTGCTTTCTGATGCATTCATCTTTGTTGGTGCCAAGTTCGGGGGATTTTCTTCACGCGGTTGTAGGACTATATTAATCTGTCAAAATTTCAAGCATCTGTCAAAAATAATGTGGAATTTACATACTAATTTCCGGAAAAAATGCATTTTTGGTCATCAATTATTGTCTTTTAGTGCATTCATCTTTTTTGATGCAAATTTGGGGTGATTTTCCTTATGCAGTTGTAAGTACATGGTATTTAAGATTAACCTGTCAAAATTTCAAGCATCTGTCAAAAAAAATGTGGAATTTACAGACTAATTTCTGGAAAAAGTGCATTTTTGGTCATCAACTATTTCTTTCTGATGCATTCATCTTTGTTGGTGGCAAGTTCGGGTGATTTTCTTCACACAGTTGTAGGAATATATCAATCTGTCAAAATTTCAAGCATCTGTCAAAAATAATGTGGAATTTACATACTAATTTCCGGAAAAAATGCATTTTTGGTCATCAATTATTGTCTTCTAGTGCATTCATCTTTTTTGATGCAAATTTGGGGTGATTTTCTTTATGCAGTTGTAAGGACATGGTATTTAAGAGTAATCTGTCAAAATTTCAAGCATCTGTCAAAAAAAATGTGGAATTCATAGACTAATTTGTAGAAAAAGTGCATTTTTGGTCATCAACTATTTCTTTCTGGTGCATTCATCTTTGTTGGTGCCAAATTCGGGTGATTTTCTTCACGCAATTGTAGGAATACATTCATCTGTCAAAATTTCAAGTATCTGTCTAAAAGAATGTGGAATTACAGACTAATTTCCGGAAAAATGCATTTTAGGTCTTCTAGTGCATTCATCTTTTTTGATGCAAATTTGGGGTGATTTTCTTTACGCAGTTGTAAAGATACGTTATTCAAGATTAATATGTCAAAAAACCTGTCAAAAAAATTTACAGGCTAATTTCTGGAAAAAGTGTTTTTTTGGTCATCAACCATTGTCCTCTACCGCAGCCATCTTTGTTGGTGCAAAGTTCGGGTGATTTTCTTTGCGCAGTTGTAAGGACACATTATTTATCTAAGATTAATCTGTCAAAATTTCAAACACCTGTCAAAAAAATTTACAGGCTAATTTCTGGAAAAAGTGTAATTTTGGTCATCAACTATTGTATTCTACCGCAGCCATCTTTGTTAGTGCAAAGTTCGGGTGATTTTCTTCGCGCAGTTGTAAGGACACATTATTCAAGATTATTCTGTCAAAATTTCAAGCACCTGTCAAAAAAATGTGAAATTTACAGACCAATTTTTGGAAAAAGTGCATTTTTGGTCATCAACTATTGCCTTCTAGTGCATTCATCTTTGTTGGTGTTAAGTTTAGGTGATTTTGCTCACGCAGTCGTAAGGGCACGTTACTCAAGATTAATCTGTCAAACTTTCAAGCATCTAATAATTTTAGGTTGGAATAAAGCACTTCTACAATCAAGATGTACCACGAAGTAAACGCCGCCAACATTAAACATTTCATAATTTTAGGTCTGATAACAAAAAAAAACACCTATTGTGGGGATGCGCAGTCTTGTTGAAACCATATTGTATTATATGGAAGGTCAAGATCATTGTTGTGTGGAAAAATTGCTACGAGCGCTGAAATAAGATCATTTTGCAAAAACTCCAAATATCAAGTTTTCACCTTCAATTGTCATTTACTCGAAAAATTTCTTATGTAAGATGGCAATATTTTTATACTGCCAGTTCGACAATGAGAAGATCTCCCAAAATCAAGAATAAAAATAGGGGTTGCCATTTAAAAACAAAATGGCGGACGTCATAACTCAACAACAAATGATGACTAAAAATCTACTTTCATGCAAACATGTGTATTTTTATAAAAGAAAATCGACGATTTTTTCCAAAAATATTTTATTTCGGTTTTACTGAGTATATTCCATACTTTAGTAAAATAATAATACAATATAATATAATATCTTTATTAACGGGATTCACCCTGTACATTTAAAAATTAATTAAAATATAAAATAAAATTGCGCTTTAGGATTAAAAATAAAATTAAATGACTAAAATACATCGTAGGAACAATGCAATACGATACGGTAAGTTGTCATTATCTAAATGTTGCTACAAACAACTTTAAATATTAATTTTCAAAAAATAATTACTTACACATTTTCAAAAATCGAAGTTAATTCTAATTCTAAAGGCAGATGTTTTGTGAACATACTAACATTTTTGAGATATTCTATAATAATATATTTTTTTGTCAAGCGTTCGACAACTTAAAACGTTAATTTAAAAAAAATCATTAACCCAAAAATGAACACATTTTCAGAAATCAAAGTTAGTCGTTCTGTGAATATGATATAAAAATATTTTTGAGATATTCTATCATAAATATTTTTTTGTCAAGCGTTCGACAACTTAAAACGTTCATTTAAAAAAAAATCATTAACCCAAAAATGAACACATTTTCAGAAATCAAAGTTTGTCGTTCTGTGAATATAATATAAAAAATATCTGTGGAATTCAATATTTTATTTTCGATTTTTGTTTTGTTTAAGATTTCGACGACTTGAAATATTAATATTTAAAAATTCCCAACTCAGGAAATAAGTGACACATTTTCAATAATTAAAGCTAGTTGTACATTTAATACAATATAACCTTACTAGCTCCTTCTAATGTTTACATAATTTTATTTCGGGCTTTCATATATTTTCTCGATGTATTTATCACCTTTTCCACAATTTTTCTTAAAAATTCATAAGTCACTGAATAATAAATACTTAATAATGATTGTATTTTCAAAAACAATAATGATTTTTGAAAAATTAAGGCTACTTAGTTGTTTTTAATTTTTGTAATATTTTATATCGGCGTTTCAAATTTTTTTCATTCATTTTCGATTTTTCACAACACATTTTTTCACATAAAAATTGAAGTATTTTTAAAAACAAAAATAAATATAGCCTCCTTAGTTAGTTAGTTAGCTTAGCATTAATAAATTTGAAAATAAAAAAAATTATGATCTTAAACTGACTTTTCACTGAAATATATTTGTAGGTTATATAATAAATATGACAATTTGATGAAAATATGACAAAATAATCTCAATAAGTGTGTCTTTACAAATTACTCATTGAAACTACAATAATTTCACTGATAAAAAACTGGTGCTGCTACAAACTGAAAAATGCTCAAAAATTGAGCTTTCGCAGAAATATGTTTATAGCTTCCATATTCAATACGACAATTTGATGAAACTGTAACAGACTAATGCTAAAAAGTGTGCCCTTAGAAATTGCTAATTAAAACTTTTTCAACTTCACTCAGAGAAAAATGGCAAAAATTCAATGAGCAAAAACTGACTTTTTTCAGAAACATGGTCGTAGATACAATATCCCAAATGACAATTGAACTGTTACAGATTAATGCAAAAGGGGTGCCTTTACAAATCGTTAATTAAAACTTTTCTTCACTAAGAGAAAAATGGCGCTGGTTAAAAACTTAAATTTGATGATCAAAAACTAATTTTTTGCAGAGATATTGTCGTAGATTTTATATTCAATATGGCAATTGGATAAAACTGTAATTAATTAAAGCCAAGAAGTGTGCCTTTATAAATTACTAAATAAAACTTTTCCAACTTTAATAGAACAAAAATGGCGCCGGTCAAGATTGAAGTTTGATGATCAAAAACTGACTTTTAACAGAAAAAAAATGATCGTGGACTCCATATCTAATATGGCAAAATCTTTAAACTCGCAATAAATGTATCTTTACAAATTCTGAATTAAAACTTTACCAAATTCGCAGTAAAAAAATGGTACAGGTCAAAACTGAAATTCGATGATCGAAAATTGTCTTTAATCAGAAATATGATCGCAGATACCATATCCTATATGACAATTGAGCGAATCTGTGACAAATTGTTTACACGAATTAGTAATTAAAACTTTTTCAACTTTACTGAAATAAAAATGGTATTGGTCCAAACAGAAATTCGGGAGCCAAGTTACAAAAAAGACGAAAGAAGGAAGACCTAGACTATCATGGGAAATAGAGATAGAGAAAGCAATTGAAGCGAGAAGAGAAACATGGAAGGAATCCCAAAGTCTAGCGAAAGATGGAGTAAAATTTGAGTGTCGATAACTGCGAATATTGGACATGAGATGTGAAATCAGAAGAATAATATTCTGCATTTTATTATCGAAGGCAAGATTGTTGGAAGAGGGGTTTTGGGGAGACACAAGAAACCGAGAAGAAATTGTCAAAATATTTGGCTGAAAAGAAGAAGATTTTGATAATTAAATATCCAAATTAATTTATCCAAAGATCTAGTGAATTATTTTTAATTACAATTTTTTTCATATTCCTAATGATCCGTACACAAAGCTCAAGAATTTAAACAGAAACGCCAATGTCATAATTTTATTTCGGCGTTTTCTTATAAAAAAATGATTTCAACTTTTCAAAATGTAATTTATTTCGTACGAAGTATGGAAACATCGATGAATACGAAAAATACCAGAAAAATCGATAATACCCAAAATATCAGAAAAACTTTTTCGGGGAAAGATACTTGATGTCCACCATGTTTGTTACCATAAGTGAATATCAAAATTCAGGTTACCTGAATACTTTTTGGTGAATAATGAACAGAGAAATAATAAACTCGTGGAAAGTTTGTTCTTCTCATGGTGTGTACACAACTCCGACCGCTCATTCTTTCCACTGAAAACATCGCACAAAAGCAACAGGTTACCGTTACACCACAAATATTGTCACCTCCAAATGTGTGAACGGAGTCACAAACAATTTAATATTTGTGCCGGTTATTTTTGAACATGACCATATTACGAGTACATTAAACAAATTCGTTACTAAACCACAGATTTATGGGACTTTGGTTATCCTGCTAGAGGAATATTTCCTTGTTTTTTAATACCTAGATGTAAAAAAAAATGGTGATGTGGCCATCATGTTATTTTCTCCGACTTGATGGTATCATTTATATTTACGCTTTCATGGTTTATTTTCAATTGAAATTATTTTTTAAATGTACATCGAGCGGATGAAACTGACGCTTAAAACGTCAAAATTATGAAAGATGGAAAAATTATACTTCAAATTCAAAAACTCGGTTTACTCAAAAACTAACGGGATTTCGAAAAAAACTTATTCTTTAGAAGTTGTTCATTTTGGAATTCTTATTCACATAAATTTGCTGTAACTATTATCGTTTCATAATTATAAACCAAAAATTAAAAAAAAAATACATTTTTTTCTCGAATAGCAATGATTTTATGAAAAATATTTTCAAGCAAACGATGTTCATTTATGATTAATTAATTTCTCACTTAACCCGTGGTGAAACATAATTATATATTTGATTAATTAAAACACTTGGTTTTGTTTCACTGATTTAATCAGTGAAACAAAACCAAGTGTTTTAATTAATCAAAGATGTTAATTTCTTTGTTGTCTGCAATATTTGTTTAAATGTTTTTTTGATATTTTTCATATTCAAAAAAACAAAAAACAGTTAAGGTAAACACCAATTTCCAGTGTACGAAATTTTACCAAAAGCTTTTCAGTTCTTCGGCTTATCAAATAATTGCTCTATTAGTTTTTGAGATACAGCGCGCACAGACAGACACACACCCACACAGACACAATTTTTTTTTTCAGAAATTGTTGAAATGGCATCTAGGGACCCCAAAACGGATATTTCCGTAATAAAATTTTTTGAAAAAAAAATCACGATCACAATACTTTTTCGTACTTCGTAACAGAGAAAGTAAAAATGGTGATGTGGCCATCATGTTCTTTCTCCGACTAGATGGTATCATTTATATTTACGCTTTCATGGTTTATTTTCAATTTAAATCATATTTTAAATGTACATCGAACGTTTTGTAGACTCGCATGAAACTGACGTTTAAAACGTCAAAATTATGAAAGCGAGTTCATGATGGGTATCAAAGCTGATATTTAGTCAAATTTTCAGTAGTTGAAGCTAAATTTTAAGAAGTATTGGAAGGAAGAAAACTATTTCAAGTCCTATGCAACTCTTTGAAATTACCACATTAACAAATTTAATTAATTCAATGAGAAAAAGCCAACTTCCTCACTCCATCCTAATTGAATAACACCAAGATTCGCCTCCTAGATTCCGGCATGATGTAACGTGTCAAGTTTTAAAAAAATCGTCTTATTTGCGTTTCTGGACAGGGGAAAGGTTGCTCTGGCCTACATTTCCTCCGAAATTCCACGAAACGTGCGCTCATTGTTGTCGTTTTTGTTATTTTTTTTTATTTGTCGAGAAGCCCGGGCAAGACCAAAGATTGCACAATCTCCTCTCTCTTCTCACTTTGGAGAAGTGAGTGTGGAAGAAGAGGTGGGTTTCGTGTTGTTCGCGTGTGTGTGTGTGTGTGTTTGCGGTGACGGTGAGGGCCATGGCCACGGATTCAACGACCTCATGTTGCCTAGTGAAACGAACCCGTTTGGCGTGTGATGATGATGATGGTGGTGATGCTCACTCGCTCTTTCACGAACGCTCACGCTCGCCGAGCAGGAGGCCGCTCCTTCCACTTCTTCTTCTTCTTCTTCTTCTGCCACTTGGTTCTGCCGTGGTTCGCCACATCGGAACAGCGAATGCAAGAACCATGTCTGCGGCAATTAAACCGAACCAATTCTAATGAGGTGCCACTTAACCTAATTTCAGTTCATAGGTGCAATCGCCTTTTTTCACGGTTGCAACTTTTTCGTTATCTTCCGTATTTTGATGTGCCGTTTAGAAGCTATATAATGTTCTAGTATCTGCATTCGAGATTAGATTATTACATTCTGATTCATTTTCATAACCTCAATTTCCTTTTCGCCCTTTTTCACGGTTGAAAATTTTTCGTTACCATCCGTATTATGATGTGCCGTTTAAAAGCAATATAACATTCTTGCATTTGCATTCTAGATTAGATTATTACAAGAAGTTCTCATTAAATTCTGATTCATTTACATAATCGTAAATTCTTTTTTGCAACACCATATCCTTAAGTTGTCATTATTTGATAGTTTTCAGCCTCTAAAATATATCATTTTTTCATAGTGCAAAATAACTATGCAATAAAAAAATAACTATGAAATAAAAAGATAACTATGAAATTAAAAAGTAACTATTCATAAATCTTACGAGATTTGGAGGGCAACAACTCCAAACTCGCCGCTTCCGCCGCTTCTCTTAACTCCGGTGGAGTTCCGCACATTTCCTCATCACTACTAATCAAGTTTTCACTCATTGAACTGAACTGAACAAATTAAATTAGAAGTAGTTTGACACAGAGACAAGTTTGACATAAAAAGCCGACTGTGGCGTGTTTTTTGTTTCGATTAAATCGATATTTATAATCGCAGCGTTCACTAGCGACATTTCAAGGCCCAGGACAGAGAAATTCAACTTAAGAATATGGTGTTGCAAAAAATTATGTATACAACTGTTGGCTAAACAGTGCTTTATTTTACTCGTGAGCTTTAGAGTACTCGCTGTCGCTCGTACTCTAAACGGCTCACGCGTAAAATAAAGCACTTGTTTAGCCACACGTTGTATAAAATACTATTATTAATTCGTGAATTATTAAGCTATAAAGAGATCATCTAGTTGTCAACAGGAAAACGGCGATTAAAATTATAGTGTATTTCGAGATACCACCAACTTTATATAACTTTAAAAAAATCCATGACCATGTTTTAAAGCAAAATTTCAATGAAAAAATGATGATGTGGTCATCATGTTACTTTCTCCGATTTGACGGTATAATAATTATTAAAACTCTCATGGTTTATTTTCAGTTTAAATGATATTTTAAATGCACACAGAGCGTTTTGCAGGATCGGATGATTCTGACGTTTAAAACGTCAAAATTGTCAAACATGGAAATGAAGAATTATACCTCAAATTCTAATATTCCTTTTCTACGGTCGTCGGCAGCGTCGGCTCTTGGATTTCCGTAGAGAGGCAAAGACAAAGATGTCGCTCGTGCCGCACTACTTACTCTAGAGCAGCGTTTCCCAAACTTTATTGACCGCGGCCAGGTACAAGATTTTAACATTTTTCGCGACCCACCTTATGAAAAAAAAACATTCTTCGCGGATTGATAAAAAATGTAAGATTTTTCGGACTGATTTTAGGCCGTGAAATATCACTTTTGCGGACTAGGCTTTAAAAATGCTTATTTATGCCTAGGCTGTAAAAGTAATGAGACTTCACGGCCAATCAGATGAGACGCCGCGTCGACTAATAGAAGCCGCCCGGAAATCTGTTTGATATTGCAATGTATTTTTCGCTTAAATGAGAGTTGCCTTCGGACTTCCCGTGCCAAAAAGACCAAAAACAGGTTCCCCGATGTTTTAGTAACATCGCATGCGATTTCCTCGGCCCCGCAAGCTGGCTCGGCGGTGAAACTCCAACCGCGTCCGTAAATCTGTCACTTTATTGCCTTGTTAAACAAATAACTATTTTTGATTATTGACTTGTTTTATTACTACGAATCTATAGAATGTGGTTGTAAAATTTAAAGATATTCCACTAAGGCGTTTTCTAGAAAAGTAAGAAAATCTAGGCGAATATATCATTGTGCATTTTCAAAAATTTAGGAAAAACTAGCGCAAATTATTTTTTGATTATTTACTTGTTTTAGTACTGGAAGTCTACAGAGTGTACTTTTAAAGTTTGACGATAATCCATTAACGGACTTTCTTGGAAATTAAGAAAATCTAGGTGAATGCATATTGAATTTTGCACATTCAAAAATTTCGGAAAAACTAGCTTAAATTATTTTTTGATTTTTTACTTGTTTTATTACTACGAATCTATAGAATGTGGTTGTTAAATTTAAAGATATTCCACTAAGGTGTTTTCCAGAAAACTAAGAAAATCTATCCAAATGCATATTTTTCACTTTCAAAAATATTTGAGTTGAAATTTCGGAAAAACTAGCTTAAATTAATTTTTTGATTATTTACTTGTTTTATTACTACGAATCTATAGAATGTGGTTGTGAAATTTAAAGATATTTCACTGAGGCGTTTGCTAGAAAACTAAGAACATTTAGGCTAATGCATGATTTTATATTTTCAAAAATTTCGGATAAACTAGCCTAAATATTTTTTTTGATTATTTACTTGTTTTATTACTGGAAGTCTACAGGGTGCACTTTTAAAGTTTGAAGATAATCCACTAAGGGACTTTCTTGGAAATTAAGAAAATCTAGCCAAATGCATATTTTTCACTTTCAAAAATGTTTGAGTCAAAATTTCGGAAAAAATAGCTCAAATTATGTTCTGATTATTTACTTGTTTTATTGTTAGAAGTATACAGAGAGAGCTTTTAAAGTTTAAAGATAATCCACTAAGGGATTTTCTTGAAAATCTAGCCAAATGCATATTTTTCACTTTCAAAAATGTTCGAGTTGAAATTTCGGAAAAATTAGCGCAACTTATTTTCTGATTATTTACTTGTTTTATTGCTAGAAGTATACAGAGAGTGCTTTTAAAGTTTAAAGATAATCCACTAAGGGATTTTCTTGAAAATTAAGAAAATCTAGCCAAATGCATATTTTTCACTTTCACAAATGTTTGAGTTGAAATTTCGGAAAAATTAGCTTAAACTATTTTGAGATTATTTACTTGCTTTATTACTAGAAGCCTACAGAGTGTGCTTTTACAATTTGAAGATAATTCACTAACGGATTTTCTAAAAATTGAGAACATCTAGGTCGAAGCATAATTTTGCACTTTCAAAATTATTTGAGTCGAAATTTCGGAAAAACCAGCTCACATTATTTTTTGATTATTTATTTGTTTTATTACTACGAATCTATAGAATGTACTTGTAAAATTTGAAGATAATCCAATAGGTTGTTTTCTAGAAAATTAAGAAAATCTAGGCGAATGCATGATTTTGTTTTTTTAAAAATGTTTGAGATGAAATTTCGGAAAAACTTGAAACCGAAGATTCATATGTTTTGAGTAAATTTAAGTAAAAAAATTCCTTTTCAACTTTATGCCCTAGGGTTAAAAATAACAATAATAGTTGTTTCTGACTTAGGGCCATAATTAATAATAATATAGCACTATTTGCTGCAGTCAGGTGGTGTTCATTTTGAATACTTTTGTTCAAGTATCTATTTCAAATTACCATTATTGAAAATGATGTGGTTTATAATGTTCTCCGCATAAGGAATGTATCGAATTTTTGTTGTAATAAATTGGACAGTTTTTACGTTCTCAGTTAAGAAAAAAAAACTTTATGACATTTTAATGAAGACGTCCAATTACGTCCCGCTTCATAAATTCGCAGATCTGGTTTTCTAATTCGCCGTCCAATTAGAATTTTGCAGTTTTGTTTATATGCTAACGACGTTAATGCGACTCGATACTTTATTTCTAATAAATGCAAATGATCACCCACCAGCGTCGTACCTCGAGATATTAAAAGTTCTTACACACCGTGTACCGTTAGATCCACTGAACGGTGAGTAATCTGTTTTTCCTGGCTCGCGCACGCCAATGACGATTTTTCACTCTGAATTTCGCGTGTGACCTGGTTTTCGGCTTTCCAGAAATCGCGAGGGGCACCTCGAAGGCGCCTAACACCGCGCCATTGAACTTCGCCCGTGATTTATTAGTGTGCGGATAAATTGGCCATTAAGTGTGATTACCACTTGAACTACTTACGATCTGTTGATTGGATGATGTTAAATTATAGGTGTGCGTGGGGTATTCGTTAAATTTAATGATATGCTATAATTTTTATAAGTAAACTTTTAAATGTACGTCTAGTTTTTGGCTGAATTATAGGTGTGCGTGGTGTATTCGTTAAATTTAATGATATCCTACAATTTTTATAAGTAATTTCTTAAATGTACGTCTAGTTTTTGGCTGCAGTACAAATTGGCTCAGAATCTAAACATGGCATCTCAAGTTATCACACAGGAAGGGCTTAAAGGCGGAATACTACTTTTTTTACACACGGGAGAGAATGTCGAGTTCTCAACTGTCGAAATCGTGAGAGAATAGTAGATTATATATCAAGGGAGAGAAATGCGTGATTTTTCCTGAGGTGCAAATTTTAGGATACAACGCACCAACGGAAAAATGATATTCTCTCCCGAGGTGTATACTATTTTTTCACAAACTGAAAAAGTAGTAAAACGTTCGTTTCTAAAACCTAACCAAGAAAAAAACGCTGTCAGTTAAAATATACAATGGAACCTCGTAGGGAGAGAAATTATTATTTCTGTCCCTAGGGAGAGAAATTACTTCTCTCGATAGGGAGAGAAATTATTACTTCTCTCGCTAGGGAGAGAAATGTTATTCCTCTCGCGATTTCGACGGCTGAGAAATCGACTTTCTCTCCCGCTTGTGAAAAATAACATTTCTCTCCCTATGGAGAGAAGAGAAATTTTCTCTCCCTGCGAGGTTCTATTATTTATTTTAACTGTCACGGCTGACAGCATTTTTTTCCAGGTTGGGTTTTTAGGAACGAACGTTTTACTCTTAAAATGTCCCGTTTGTGAAAAAATAGTATAAATACCTTGAGAGAGAATGCTATTTTTCGCTCGGGATACAAACTTGCACCTCCGGAAAAGTCAGGCACTTCTCTCCCTTGATATATAATCTACTATTCTCTCATCGACTTTCTCTCCCGTGTGTGAAAAAATGTCATTTCTCTCATGATTTCCTCTGCTGAAAGAACACGAATTTCTCTCCCGTTTGTGAAAAAATACAATAATAATAGCCCAAATAAATTTCTTTAGGCTTCCTGTTGGAACGCACACTTTCCGACTCATTTGCTGCTGGTGGAATGTGTCCCCTGAATTCGAGACAAATTTACACTTACAGTGTCTTTTTTTGACTTGTAAAACTTGTGGCAAGAATAAATTATTATAATTACTATTATTATTCGTTCTATTGATGATGATAGGAAATTGGAAACGCATTATTAATTTTTAAATAATTAAAATTACACATCGACGACTTCCGCGTCCGCTTCAAATTTTCTTCGGTTAACCCATTGGCCGATGAAACAATACATAAAAAGAACGGAGAGAACAAGGGACGCGTTTCTTACCGGATGGACACGTTCGGGATATCCTGTTCAAAAATTGCCAAATTTGTACTTGCACTTGACGCTGACCTAATTCTGAGCGATTCACAGAAATAATAACAATACATGATGATAATAATAACCAAGGGATATTATTTATCCACAAAATTATTTAGATCTTCATTGGCCTTAAGGATATGCATCCACTGACAACTTTTGTCATGCGAGAATTTATCACTCTCCGATTATTAAGTGCACCACAAATTATATTTTGGAAGAAAAATATACGCGTAATTTAATTAGGTTATGTGTGTTCGTCGATTCAATCAGTTGATTGGTGTAAATCAGATCACGTGACGTTAGCATTGTATTATCGCTGAAATAATAATGGTATTGGTCCGCTCAGGTTAAATCTCGGTAGTTGATTGGTGTACATAATAAGTTTTATTCTCAACATTTAATGATTGTCTGCCAGAAACAATTTATTAATCAGTAACAATAATAAAAAACAGTGATTTTTCATTAGTTTATCCGATATCAAATTAATATTATATTAAAAATTTCCCACTGATTTTCCAAGTTTTTGGAAACTACTGAGTTTTGTTAAAAAATGTTATTTACAAATTGACAATTTTTTTATCAACAAATTGATTGAAGAACTTTTACCTATGTCAATCATTAATTGTTAAAAAAAATGTATTAACAAATTGATTGAAGGACTATTACTTATAGTCAATAATCAGTCAAACCCTATTAATATTTTCTATACACAATAGATTTCAATCATTTATCTTTTATTGTACATATCATGCAAACGGTGTATTTTTGAATTTAAAATTTCTGATCCACTTTTCTCACCCTTTAAAAAAAGATTGACCTATATTTTTCCATTCGAAGGGAAGAACAACAAAAATTCCGGTACAGGATGTGTGCGTACGTACGGGGGATCGAAATCTTTAAATGGAAGAAGGTTCTCATGGGCCACAAAGGACCAAAACAGCACCTGTGGATTTTTCCCACACATACGCTCAATCGTCCGCAGCTGACACAACCCTTCCGCCCCCGTAAATCAATCTCTGCACTTCGCCCTCCGTTCCTAGACTTAAAACACCATTAATCTACTGATTTGAATAGGAGAATCATTAATCATTTAACGATAAAGCTGTGCCGTAAATAATTAAAAGATAAATTGGTAAAAAAAATAAAAAATCGAAAAAGTCATTACAATACAGTTAATTAATTCCACGATTAAAATCTTAAAATTAATTAAACTTAACTAAAATTATAAGGAATATTTCGATAGTGACAATAGTAATACAATTATAGGTAATTTTGAATTTAAATTTACCTGCCAATGGACTACCACATAGTAACGGTCGCAACCATCATCTTCATAATACAATTATACTTATTAATTAGTTTAAATACGCCCATTGATTAAACTGTGGATAAAATAACAAATTTGTGGACAATGCTGATGATGCTCAGACTTAAAAAATAAAAAAGAATTTGATGTGTTTGATTTTCTTGATTCTTCTATTAAGTCAATATTATTTTTGATCAAAAATATGTTTTATGATCTTATTGAACGTCTCACATAATACAGAAAAGGAGATAACAATGCATTACTTTATTGACCTTTAAATGAGATTCCACCCTTAAACTAGGTTTAACCTTATACTCAGTTTAGAGTGCTTCCTGCATTGTTCAATTATAATTCAATTATAGTTCAACTATAGTGTGTAAAACAAAACGGTATTTTATAACTTTTAAGAATTTTAAACCAAGTTTAAGGTAAGCTCTATTTAAGCCGCCATTGAACATCTGGCCCTCAATTGATTCAACGATTTGACGTATTTTATTATCATCTCCTACAGTTCGTCCATTGTAAATCCATGATGTACGACAAACAGTAGCCATCCGCATATTGTTTATCACCAACACCTAGAATTGTGTAACGCCACTTATCCCAAGTCTGGAGCATTAAAATTCCTAAAATAACCGCCGACGACGATAAATCATCGCGAGGCTCTTTCAAAAAGGTGACTGTCGTCGTCGGAGTGTGCGCGACAACCTGGGTGTATTCGGTAGGCTTAAAAAGGCGAAAACCTTCTTTCGGCTCGGGCCATTTAAGGCCAAGCCGGCTTTTTATTATGGTTGCCAGAAGAACACGGCGGCGGGCATTTTGTCACAGTCGAGAGCCAGTCATTGAACTTGGAGTAAAAGGAATTTGGCTATTATACGCGCGTCGTTTTTTTTTTTTGGTGGTGGTGGTGGTGGGGGATTTGATATTCGGCCCGTGTCCGGAGCGGCCACGTACCAAAATCCTTCGCTGTTTGATTGACTACAGAAGAAAAAAATAGGACCGCGGGTGTGTTATGTAATTCTTGAAAATTGAATGCGAGTTCCGAGCTACCGAGGTGTACGGTTTTCAGGTGCGTGCATTGTCTGGGGCACCGATTTCATGACGTGTTTGATTGATGGTCTCGATTTTGAATACAAATTTCTTGACGCTTCCATTCCTTTTAGTAGGGAACGAATTGCACTTAAAGATTTATCAATAATTGTGTTTCGTCCCACTGCGGGGGACGAGTTGCTGACTGTCAGACATTTCGTGAACAACCAAATCATCAATTCTCCTAAAAATTATAAATATTGTTTGCAAAAGAGGTAAATACCACAAACTTAAAGATCGAAATAAAAATATTAAACCTGTTATTAACCCAATTAAGCGTTTTTTTTTTAAATTAAAATTAATTAGACACTTAATATTATTTATTTATTTAATTATTATTATTATAAGTAGTTTGATTCATTAAGAATATTACATGGTCGGATGATATTTTCTAAAACTAAAGTTTACATTATGTTTTCCTAATACTAAATTATTACTATACCTCATTTAATAACCAGGCGGACTAAACGCGAAAGTCACGTTTACACTATAAAAAGTAACCAGAAAAGTAACCAGGCATGTTTTGGCGGTAAAAATAAAATTATTTCAATTTCTTTTATCCATAACATTCATTCAACATTTATACCAACACATAAATTAATTCTAGGCATCCTTTTTTGATCATATACTTAATGATGGAGTATATAATATTAAAATAATAATTAAAATAAGTATGAGACCCTCTTAAGAATTTAAGGGCATATTAAAAAAGTCTAGTTGTACATATATTTATTTACATATAAAGTAGATTGAAGCAGTAGGTATATTTTAAAATTACATATAATTCCGTAAAAGGTTTGAAATACAAATACTAGATTGTCGTGAAATAAAATTTTATGAAATTACATAAATTTGCAATTTAAAAACGTATAATAACTTACTTGAAATCAATCTCATTCATTAATTTATACAGTGCGTTTTTTATAGATGCACCATAGGGATTTACGTGTTAAAATTTGTATGCCTGTTAATGGTTTTCCTATTGCAAATTTCAGTATAATTTTTGGTACACTTTAAGTTTGCATTGTCTTTCACAACTTCTAATAGTTTTTATAAAAAAAAAATCGTAAATTTTAAAGATAGTTAAGAAAATATTTTTCGATTTTTCGGTGCTTAATTATTATTTGTTTCATTAATAGGCGCGTTTGTTGACAATCAACAATAAATAACTTACAAAAGTAGTAAATACGTATTAGAATATGAAATACAACTTTAATAAAAAAAAAATTGCTTGCCGTAACAAGCTAAACAGTAACCAAGCCTATCTTGAAAATGTCTTTCCACATTTTGCAATTGCCTAACAGTTATTTCATTAGAGGCTTCAATTATTCGATCTGTTAGTTCTTGCAAATCTCATGGTCTGTTTCTAATGTTATCAAACACTTTTGTTGCGATATATCCCCAATAAAAGAAGTCCAGTGGACTCAAATTACAACTTCTTGCAGGCCATTTAAAAGGTCCAAAACGACGAATCCAATTATTTGGAAATTGGCTGTTGATTGTCATGTTGTCATGTTGGTAGATTATTCTGCCGTTTACTGGAATTTGTTGAACAGCTGGAAGGATGCGTTCGTTCAGTAAATGTAAATATTTTATATTAGTTAACGATCCCTCGCTAATAAATGGCCCAATAATACGGGGGTGCGAAATGTCTAAGCAAATCTTACTATGGCAGTTTGTTCTCAATCGACAACAAACACGCCTACTGATAAAAATAAAATATTATTTAAAATCAAAACTAGTCAAATATTTTCTTGAATTTCTTTCAAATTTACGATTTTTTTATTATAAAAACTAATAGAAGTTGTTAAAGACAATGCAAACTTCCAGCATACCAAAAATGATACTGGAATTCGCTATAGGAAAACCATTAACAGGCATACAAATTTTAAATGTAAATCCCTATGGTGCATCTATAAAAAAACGCACTGTATAATGTTTAACGGGACGTCATTGGCAGGTCATCTCTGTCCTTTAATTCAATCAAAATTTAATCCAATGTAGCGATTTCATTTTTAAAGAAAAATCTATGTACAATTTTCCACACGCAGAATTTGTAAATATCTTCGGTCGCTGGACGTCCTTCAAGACGTTTAGGACTTGTTACTGTTCACCCCCTAATTGTGTGCAAGTCCACAATCCTAAATATAATGTATGTTTATGATTTGATTCCATATTGCAATAACTTGCGCCACACTTACCTAATGAATTATAATTTTATATACGACGGCAGTAGGTTTTTAAGCCTCTTGTATTAAAGCTTTATATAAGATAATTTTGGATTGTTTTTCCTCGAGCGTTAATGCTCTAAAATCCAACCATTTCCGTTTCTTGGGGGCCGAAAATGACACCAAACTTGTGCTGGGTATTTATCCGTAGTTAAAAATAAAATAACTATTTCCACGAAAATCGCGGGATGAGAGGAATCGATTCTTACACTATCAACAATAGAAATAACTGGCTAAAAACACAAAAACTGAGGCGAAACGCGTGGAAACGGTGGGAAACAAGGATCGATTAGAGATCAGCTGATCATAACAACGGCCATTACTGTTTTAAGCAATTTGGGCCTGTGTAAAAACGGCACCCGATTAGCCAATCACAACAACGTATTTTGGCGGTAATAATTTGATTTAGTCCGCCTGGTTATTAAATGAGGTATAATACATTTACATGTTATGTATATATAAACGTCAATGATAAAATGATACTATTAGAATGAGGCCAACTTAAAATTAATTATAATTTGATATACCCTATCTTCTGTTTTGTTTTGACATTATATGAGATCATTGCTCTTGGAAAAAATTTTCTATAGAATAATATGGGTTCGTTAGAAAATAATCCTTCAAGGATGTTTTTAAGTGTTTCTGATTTTTGCATGTTTTTATAAGGGGAAGCAGTTTATTGAAAATTCTTATTCCCATATAGCTTATTCCCCTCTCATATAATGTCGTTCTGTGTTTGTGTATTGTTAGGGAGGAGGCGTTTCGAGTTTCTCTATGGCTTATATCATTGTTCGTTCTGTATTCTGTGTTGTTATTACACATATACAGCGCAACATTGTATAGGTATAATGACCAAACTGTCATTATTTTGGAATTTTTAAAATGTGGCTTGCAGTGATCGCCCCACGGTGCGTTTGCAATTAGCCTAACTATTTTTTTTTTGATGATGAAAAGTCTGCATGAGTGCACCGAGTTTCCCCATATTATTATTCCATATTCGATTATGTAAAATAATGATAAATATTATACAACGTTCGAAACGTAAATGCTTATTTGGTTGCAAAAGATCGTCAAAATGTGTACAAATGAAAATTAAACAAATATACAAAACAATACATGAACGTCAATAGTTGACACGAATGAATGAAATAAGAAGTTTAAACACAAAAAGTTGATAATTAAATACAAAGCACGAGGTTTCATATTAGAAAGGAACATGATTTAGAATTTACTCGTCTCGTGACCAGAAAAAAAACTCTAAGAAGTTAAAGGGAATTAAAATCCACCAATCAGTGGTGGAGAAGTTTGGAGAGTGGGGCGAAAGTTGGCAAAGAAAGGGAGTGGTTTGGTCACAAGATAAGAACAGATAGAACTGGAAAACACGCTGATGTAGAAAGTTCGACAGAGGCTGCATTTTTGTAACTTGGGTTCCAATCCGCCGGCGGCTTAGCCCTCATTACATCCAATTTGGCACGTCCTCGTTCGAGACCATTGTTCATGTGGATCTTTTTCACAAAGGGTTTAATGCCCATTTGTGGTGGTTTTGAGTGAGTTTCACCGTCCTACAATGAAGCCATGTCCATAGACATAATAGAAAAGGCACAATAAATAAAACACAATTATAATTAAGTACAATAAACATAACTACAGAGCATTAGAAAATACACACATTTAAAATTCATAAAACGCAAATAAATAACAAAACACAAAATAAGCTCGTTTGTAAATTAAGCTTTAGGTGGATGCGCCGGGAACGTGAAATTTATGCCATAACGGAATATCGCGCGTTTACAATAGACACATCACTGACTTAATCATAATTAATACCCTAGGCACACGGAGGAAGTTTATGATCATTAGCCCTAATGATCATTAAGAAAATTGGAAATTTACAAATGTAGGTGACACACAGGAGAAATCACGCCTGAGCAGTATACGTACGTAAAGGGTGTTTCTATAGTTACCCTCATGGAATAACCTCATAGTTAACCTAGAATAAATTTAAAAAAAAAGCGGTATTTTTGAATAGACTGGCGATGTTACACGATTACAGGCGATGACCTGTTTTAAACGTGGTCGCCGATTCTTATGATCATACATTTATATGACGTTATTAATGATAATTAGTATTATGGTGATGTGATACATGGCGAAGTTAATGACCATTAGTACTTAATTATGATTAAATAGTTCCGTGTGCCTATGGTATTAGGCATGACACACAACTTCACTACTTAGCGCACCATGGTGGTAGAGCTGGTTCTCATGGTAGCAAGCCCTACTATATCATCTGCTCTAGGATGTAGCACCTCGGCGCGTCCTAATTGCCAATGAATTAGTGGCAGGTTGTTCTCCTTGATGATAACAAGCCGTCCAACATCTACACCCTGGACTTTCGTATTCCCTCATAAAGTAGCAATACTCTGCAGACAGAGAGAGAGAGAGTTCAAGGGCAAAACTAATGTCTAGCTGAGACACATACCAAAACTTCAGAGTCACCTGGCTTCATCCTTAAATCGTACAATTTCATCTATAGACGAGGTTTTCTTAAAGTTTAGCTTACATCTCGCATCTGCGGGTGCAAGCACTTCCTCTTTGAAATTTTCCTGCCCCCAAAATCTTGCAACCACCTCGTTTATTCCAACCAAGCAAACAACGGCAGTTTCTTGCGGATTTCTTACCTTCACCGATAGCTGTCCATGAACTACCCAAAATCTTGCAATCACCTCGTTTATTCCAACGAAGCAAACAACGGCAGTTTCTTGCGGATTTCTCGCTCCTCTCTGTAATCGACAGTCACATAATACGTCGCACTTAAAATCGTCACCGACCAGAAAGTCGATCTCCTGGGGTTTATAAATTTCCGGTTCAGCCATTTAGAATGCTATTCGTCGAATTCAATCATAGGAGATGGAACACGATCAGTTATTTCGCCCATTACTAGCACACTATTGATAAATGCGCGATTTTGTACGAGCAATAACCACGTTGTTAATATTCTTCTTCCTTCCTTCAACTGATACGATTGGCACGTTGATATTTCATTGATCCAGCCTCAAACGTCTAGCACAACAATCAGTTATCAGGTTGGTTTGTGAACCGCTGACTAAAACCGCACGTACAACTCGTTATTGGCCGCTTTTGTCGGATACTAGCACTTAACATGTGGACAAAATAACTGTGGACGGTGTAATCGTAAAATTGACAGATACGAAAATCGCAGATTGGCTTATCGGTACTATAGATGGCTCTTAATAATAAAAAATAAAGTATGTTATTTTTGCGTCACTCTGGATTGCTTAAGCTTGGTAATAGAGACTCGATGATCAATCATGTTTATAAAATGTTTGCACTTGTACGTATTATGCTCACCATCACATGTACACCTTATTACCTGAGTTCTCATGTCCAGCACCTTTGTCTTGTGAGATGTAGACCAAACGTATTGTCTTTGATCGATTCTACCTGTTTGCACTTAGCGCTCAGGAATGTCTCCATCTTCTCGAAAGTCGGCATCTTTTCACACGTATCACCTTCCCACTCTTTCTGAAGGCTCACATCGAGCTTCGGACACAAGATCAACGATCATATCGTGTCTAGGGGATACCCTTGGGTAGTTTTTCAGGTTTTCGTCAAAAAATTTAAATCGCCAATTTTAACTGAATCCGACTAACTTGCACACAAGGAGCACAGATTTGAAAACCGTGTTCAATTTGCAGTTTTCGTTCAGCCGCTACAGCCGATCACAGTCACAAATCGATTTTTTTTTAAATTAAATCAGATGACGCAGTCTAACATAATCGTTTTTATTCATCGTAAGTAGATAAGGCAGCTTCTTAACAAGTAACCACTCGTTCTGGTAACGTTGTTGAAGTCGTTTCCATGCGACCCTATATCCATCATCGGACTGCTTCAAATACCTTAAAATTGAAGCAGTGTCCACTTTTAACGCACTTTGTAGATAATGAAATTTCTACACAGTTCTTAAACTCGCATTATGGATGAGGGACGAGAACGAATCTCTGCAGATGGTCCAGTCGTCGTAATACCCACTGACTTTTGGAATTTATTTTACCGGAAGCTTCACCTACAGTGCGGTGGTTTCGTCGTTTTATTTTTGACATACAACACTACGAAATTACGATTTGGTCAGCCCTGGCACCATAAAGTACTTACGCTTAAACGCGAGCATCTATTATGTGAGTGAGGGTCAAGGATATGACATTATCAAAATTTCCAAAAAATCTAGTAATCGTACGAATGTGGATTTTTAAGAAATCAATTTCGAATGAATTTGAAGTAATTTTGAAAAGTTCGCCAGCAATTGTTTTTATAATTATTTCGAGTCTCCAAAATTGGTTCAATTTTTTACAAGTTTCACGATCATAATACTTTCCCGTACTTTGTCAAGGAGGAAATAATTGAAGCAAAAAAGGAAATGAAAACATGTAGAATGAAAATTAAATAATCAAAATTTTAGAGATACAATTAATGATATTTTAAAACTAACTCTCAACATATTGCTGATTTGAAATTTAGGATTGTAAACATTGAAGTTGACAATTTTAACTCAAAAAATTGATAACATTACACTTTCCAATGAAGTAGGTAGGAAATGCCATTGAACCCAATAGCATTATAAATGTTGGGCAGTTATGGACATCAACGTTCTAATTATAATTCTGGCAAATTCCTCAAAACTTAACAGAAAGACCAGTTGATAGTATCTCGCACCGCGCCACGAACTCTTCTTATTCTAAACGTTGCAGACACATAAAAAGTGAATTTGCACATAATCCAAACGAAGATACCAAAGTGTGGTACACATCCCCGAAGGTGTGGCAGCCATTGTACTGCCAATGTTTATCGCATTGTCCCATATCCAACGACCGGCGATATTTACAGCTTCAGAAGAAACCGAACGTATGCAAATTAAAATGGAAGAATTAGTACACGGTCACGGTTCTCCTCGGGTACAAGTTACGTAAGAGCTGACGTAGCCCGAAGGAGATCGGTCTTGAAATGCATGCCGGGAACGGTGCGTGTATGGTTAAACGAAACCAAAATTCCGATAAAAGTAACTCCACTGTAACTGTACAAGAGATCAGAGATCATCATTTACTTTCTGAACCCCGTTACGCGCCTCTTATTAGTTTAGATAATGTGTGTTACTGTAACATTCGTTTTGATTTATACATCTCGTAAAAATGTAATTACGCGTGGGCCAACAAGTTAATTCCTTTTATTTAAATTCTCCTTATCTTCAATATTTGTTTAAATATATTTGTAATATTTTTCATATTTAAACAATTATAGGAAAAGAAAGGACAACACTCACAATTTTACCAAAAGCTTGTCAGTTTTTCGGATTTTTAAATAAGGCTTCTGTTCAAGTTTTCATATTAATTCCTGCATTATTTTTTGAGATACAGCGTGCACAGGCAGACAGACAGACATACAGCAGACGCACAGACAGACATTTTCCTTAAAGAAATCTCTGTTTTCTGGAAATCTAACTCAAATGAGTGTTATATATTGGACAAACCTGTTATAATTTAACCGGCGATTACCATAATAATAACAATAATAATTTCGAGCGCGGACAATGCGCCATTTAAAATGCGGTCCTTGAAATTATGTACACCATTTTTTTTACGTAACAGGCCACTTGCAGAATATTAATGTTGTTTTATAATAACAATATGAGCAACGGTCGTTTTTGCAGATAATTAAGTCGGCGTCTTGTATGGGTCGCGTATAATTTTATCAGGTCATAAATCCATAGCCACCGCGTATTTGGAGGCCATGAAATTTGAACCATTATGCAAGAGAGGTCTTTGGTCACGTTCTTTGTACTTATAATTCCGAAGGTAAAGGCGAATATAATTTAAAAAAAAAAAACATAAGTTTGCTCTCCGTTGTATGTCACCCTGTATATATACAAAAAATATTTTCCGATTATAAAGTCGATAATTATCTACAACTTTTATATAAATAATATTTTCCTATCTTAAATATTTAATGCAAAATGACAGACATTCGGTATAAACAGGTGATGTTACTACTGTTAATCTGATCATATAATTTCACGTGTGCACCATTAAAACCAACACACGGCTTTCAGAATATCTTATTATAATATACCTGCATATACCACATGTCGCCGTAGCAAGAATCCGTCCATGACCTATACCACCGCGGTCTAGATAAACATCACCACCGTACCGAGTCTCAATCCGGCCGTAAATACTTTACAAAAGCCCGGGTTTTCGGGTGGTTTTGGCCTTCGCATGCCATATGTGGGACTTTCCCACGAATTTTTGGTCATTTTCACCCTTTCACTTTTTCTAATTCGGACAACTTATGGCGTTTCGTGTGGGCGAAGCCGAGGGGGCGATAATCTCGGGTCCATGAATGGGGTGAGCAGGTAGAAAAGTTTTCTTGAAATAAGAGGGAACGAGGATGCTTGAGGTGAGTGCATTGTGCGTTTAAAGTGTTTGTTTGCTATATAATTAAATGAGGGTGGGTATTGTTATTTCTTATACGATGTGTAATTATTTCCTATTGTACTTACTATTAAAAACTTCATTTATGAAATAAGTGAAACATATAAAATATTTTGTTTCTTCAAGAATTCTAGGTTGCATCACAGAAATATGGAAACAATTATTAATTTACAAATTTTATTATTTCAATGTATTTGTTTTACTAATTAATTACTATTAACAGGAAACCCCTTTGTAATACACAATTTACATGTGTAAATAGCTTAAGAACTAAAACATATCAATTGATAAAGTAACACAGTGAAATAAAATAATGTACTTGAAATTAATTTAATAACAATGATTGAATTAATTTATATGAATTTAAAAAGGGGATAAGAAGAATTAAGCAGTTGAAACCAATCAAATTGATTAAAATCATTTTTCTACGTCCGTTATAAAATGTACAGTTTTTTCATTAATTTGGGTTCATAAAATATGTAATTCCTGAACCCTACCAACAGCGCGAAAAAAAGTGCCATAACGGTTCATTTTTTCACTCTTTTGCGTGAAAAAAAGTGCCGTAGCGGTTCATTTTTTAACGCTACTATAAAATTGTTTGCGCAAAGTGTGTCATGAACGCTTCGCAACACGACGCGAGTTCCGCCGATAAATGTCAAACATTCGTTTCCGATCAAGAAAACTTGATGATTATTATTAAAGTATTATTACTTATAAAAATTGATTAAAGTTTTATCTAATTTACTTAAAGTTACGGACGTAGAAAAAAATTTGTATGAAATTCGAGAGTAAAGCAACTTTTTTTCACTTGTAGGAATCTTTCCTACTCATGAAAAAAAGTACTACTTTACTCACTTGTTGCATAAATAACTATTTCTGATCTTAAGATATGATCAATACTGTTCTGATTTGCAAAATTTGAAGGATGAGGGGCATGGGTGTTTCGCGGTCTACCTCCACAGGTTTAAGTTAAAAGAAAGCAGCAAGTGCTATTTCTGTGACCTGGTGGACACGCCGAAGCACGCACTCTCAGTGTGCTCAAAGTGGGAAGCGGAGAGGAGAATAATGGAGGAAGTAGTCGGCGCAAGAGTCACCTCCGACAATCTGGTCCCGTGGATGTTGGACAGCCAGGAGAACTGGGATAATAATAATAATATAATAATAATAATAATAATAATATAATAATAATAATAATAATACAAATATTATTATTATTATTATTATATGCTTGGAGTGTAAAGTTGTAAAAATTTTAACCAATTTTGGAGACTCGAAATAATTATAAAAACAATTGCTGGCGACATAAAACTTTCCAAAATTACTTCAAATGCACTCAAAATTGATTTCTTAAAAAAGCCGCATTCAAACGATTACTAGATTTTTTGGAAATTTTTATATGCTTGGAGTGTAAAGTTGTAAAAATTTGAACCAATTTTGGAGACTCGAAATAATTATTAAAACAATTGCTGACGACTTAAAACTTTCCAAAATGACTTCAAATTCATTCGAAATTAATTTCTTAAAAATCCACATACGTACGATTACTAGATTTTTTGGAAATTTTGATGTGATCGGAGGGTAAAATTGTAAAAATTTGAACCAATTTTGGAGACTCGAAATAATTATTAAAACAATTGCTGACGACTTAAAACTTTCCAAAATTACTTCAAATTCATTCAAAATTGATTTCTTAAAAATCCACATTCGTACGATTACAAGATTTTTTGGAAATTTTGATGTGCTCGGGGTGTAAAGTTGTTAAAATTTGAACCAATTTTGAATACTTGAAATAATTATAAAAACAATTGCTGGTGACTTAAAACTTTCCAAAATTACTTCAAATACATTCGAAATTGATTTCTTAAAAATCCACATTTGTACGATTACTAGATATTTTGGAAATTTTGATGTACTCGGGGTGTAAAGTTGTAAAAATTTGAACCAATTTTGGAGACTCGAAATAATTATAAAAACAATTGCTGGTGACTTAAAACTTTTCAAAATTACTTCAAATACATTCGAAATTGATTTCTTAAAAATCCACATTCATACGATTACTAGATTTTTTGGAAATTTTCATGTGCTCGGAGTGTACAGTTGTTAAAATTTTAACTAATTTTGGAGACTCAAAATAATTATAAAAACAATTGCTGGCGACCTAAAACTTTCCAAAATTACTTCCAATTCATTCGAAATTGATTTCTTAAAAAGCCACATTCGTACGATTACTAAATTTTTTGGAAATTTTGATGTGATCGGAGGGTAAAATTGTAAAAATTTGAACCAATTTTGAAGACTTGAAATAATTATAAAAACAATTGCTGGCGACTTAAAACTTTCCAAAATTACTTCAAATTCATTCGCAATTGATTTCTTAAAAAAACACATTCATACGATTACTAGATTTTTTGGAAATTTTGATGTGCTCGGGGTGTAAAGTTGTAAAAATTTGAACCGATTTTGGAGACTGAAAATAATTATAAAAACAATTGCTGGCGATTTAAAACTTTTCAAAATTACTTCAAATTCATTCTAAATTAATTTCTTAAAAATTCACATTCGTACGATTACTAGATTTTTTGGAAATTTTGATGTGCTCGGGGTGTAAAGTTGTAAAAAATTGAACCAATTTTGGAGACTCGAAATAATTATAAAAACAATTGCTGGCGACTTGAAACTTTCCAAAATTACTTCAAATACATTCGAAATTGATTTTTTTTAAATCCACATTCTTACGATCACTAGATTTTTTGGAAATTTTGATGTGCTCGGGGTATAAAGTTGTAAAAATTTTAATCAATTTTCGAGACTCGAAATAATTATAAAAACAATTGCTGGCGACTTAAAACTTTCCAAAAATACTTCAAATTCATTCAAAATTGATTTCTTAAAAATCCACATTCTTACGATTACTAGATTTTTTGGAAATTTTGATGTGCTCGGAGTGTAAAGTTCTAAAAATTTGAATCAATTTTCGAGACTCGAAATAATTATAAAAACAATTGCTGGCGACTTCAAATTTTCAAAAAAAAAATCAAAACTCATTCGGAATTGATTTCTTAAAAAGCAACTTTCGTATGATTACTATTTTTTTTTAATTTTGATGTGCTCGGAGTGTAAAGTTGTTCAACTTACAAGCATTGCAAAAAGAATTTGGAATTTACAGAGTAATTTCTTTTGGTCTCGGCTGTTTATGTTTAAGTTCGGATGATTAATTTTTGACAGTTGTAAAGACACGTTACTCAAGAATAATATTTCAAAATTTCAAGCATTTATCAAAAAAAATATCGAATTTATAGGGCATTTTCAGGTCCTCAAAATTTCTAGAGCAGTCAATTTTGTTACCGTGGAGTTTGGGTAATTTAGTTTGGGCAATCGTAGACACATTATTCCACGATTAATATTTTACTTTATTTTATTTGTCAACTTATATATTTTGTCAACATTAATACCAATTATGATCTGTCTGCTGATAAACTGGCCATTTATGTTTCGTCCACTTTTTTTCTTATTCATAAATTGATTTGTAAACTGTTAATTTACCAACATTATCTTGACCTGTGTAAAACTTTGTTATTAACAGCAATAAACTATTATTTATATTATTAGTAGTAGTAGTATTATCATTATTATAATAATTATGAATCTGTTAAAATTACAAGCATCCATTAAAAAAAATGGATTTACATAATTCTGTTAAAAGTGAATTTTTTGTCATTATGTTTTTTTCGATTTCAGAAGGCCGAGACTCGTAGCGGAAGGCTGAAATGATGAAAACTTCCACACAATCCGAGATCTGGTGAGTACTTATCAGTTGGTAGAATTTTGCTCACACAATCGTTCATTATGTTTTGATTATTAAATTGTCAATTGCATTTGTTTATATTTAGCTGCCATTTATACTAATAATAATTCTTTATTCACGGAAGGTCATTTGACAGATTGATACAAATCATGTTACATAAGATACTAATAATAAGATCATAATATTAAAGTCTAACCTAAATCTAAACCTGTTTCCTCAGCAAAAACTAGTCAATTTTAAAATGTTATAAATATTTTGATAAATTTTTTGTTAATTTTTGAATTTCTACTGACGATCGAAACATGAAAAACGCACCGTGATAGAGATCTTCGTTGTTTATTCCCTCTTATTCCCCTTAAATTTTGTGTTCCTATCTTTATGACCATTTTCTTCTTTTCTACTTTACTTTCTCCGTTTCTTTCTCTATATATTTATACCCCGTTATTCCCATTGGCTTCGTTTTGCTAGTGTATTTTCTTCTCTTGGTGATAGTGTATTTTGTCTTCAATCTTTGGCATTTCTCCTCCAACCCTCTTTCCTTCTACTTCAATGGACAATTCCTTTAAATCTATCCAAGGAAGTAAAGTTTCAAAGCAGCTATTTCTCCATATGGATTAGCAATTTACTCCCTTGAGTAGATTCAAAGAAATTATCTATGGAAGCAGAAGCAAATGGGCTGGAGACGAAATGACAAAGATTGAAAGAAAAAACACCAAGGGAAAATAATATAAATGAAGCCAATTGGAATAAAAGGAAGGAAAAAGAAGCAAAAATATACAAACAAGGAACAAAGATAGCATTGTATAAAATTAGAAAATGATAATAAAGGTATGAAATATACGGGAAGAAATAATGAAGAGCTTAAAAAAATATTTCAATCAATTTTTACGCTTCATTTTTAATGCCCCTAATATAACAATCCCACCTTCCAAAAACTACTTTAAATATTACCTCACTCAGATCCTGTTTAAACAACTACCCCTTTTTTATAACACCCTGTAATAAAAATCAAATAAACAGTTACCCAACTTTAAAAGATTCGTTCCACTTCCTCTTTTCATCGGCACCGAGTAAAAGAGGCAAGGGTTAGAATCTTTTTTTTTTTTACTGCGGTGGCGCTGTAAATATTTGTGCCCTTAATTTTCAACGCCGCATCCGTCCATGCACCCTTTCCCTTTCAAACACTTTCACTGTTTATTTTGGTTATATAATAATACAATGGAGGAGATGAGGCCATGCTTCATTACCTGCATCCCTAGTGGGTGTCTTAAACCCAGCTGGATGTTATGGTTAAAAATTGCGCTTTGGAATTTTTATTGCCATGAATTTTTATATTATTGAATTTCATGGAAATTGTGTTCATGATAACTTGCTACTTATTTAAATAAACGACGGAATGATGTAACAATTTTCACTAATATTAAAAAAATTCAAATATTTCCGTAAATTGTATATACAGGATGTTCCAACAGTCTCGGAAGATTGCGCCCACACTAAAACTTGACCTATTGCTATAAAATATAATGAACAATGGAAACAGAGTTGAAAAGAAAATAGTCGTTGATTAATACGCGAATAAGTAAAAAAAAAATGCGATAGTACAGAAACTTGACGTGAATCAGCATTTAAAAATTAGCTAAAAACAAGTATCACATCTAAATTGGCAGAAAAAAATGGTGATGTGGCCATCATGTTACTTTCTCCGACTTGATGGTATCACAACCATTTATATTTACGTTTTCATGGTTTATTTTCAATTTAAATCATATTTTAAATTGAGCGTTCCACATGAAGGAATGATTGCAATATCAACATTGTGAAAGGTAAAAATGACAAATTATGTTTCAAATTCTAATAATCTTCTAATGCAAAAAAAGTCTTGAAAAGATTTCTAAAAATAGTCCTGATTCAAAAGTCCTAAGAAACCTAATAAAAGCGCTGAGCAAGAAAGTCCTGAAAAATATTTCTGAAAATATAAATAGTCCTGATTAAAAAGTCCTAAAAACCTAATAAAAGTCCCGAATAAGAAAGTCTTGAAAAAGTCCCGATAAAAAGTCTTGATAAGAAGTCCCGAAAAAAGGGTCCTGACAAAAAAATGTCTTGAAAAACAGATCCAAAAAGACCAGAAATAAAGTCCTGAAAAGAGTTGACAAAAAAATGTCCTGAAAAAAGTCCTGGAGAAACAGTTTTGGAAATAAAGTCTTGAAAAAAGAGTACTGTTAAAAAGTTATGAAAAAGAGTCGTGATAAAAATCCTGAAAAAGGTATTGTATTGAAAAAAGAGTCTTGTAAAATTAAGTCTTTATATAAAACACCAGAAATAAATGTCCTGAAAGAAGTCCGAAAAAGTCTTAAAATAAATGCTGAAAAAGTCCTGAATAAAGTCCCGAAAAAAGTCCCGAAAAAGTCCCGAAAAAAAGTCCTGAAGAAGAGTTGACAAAAAATGTCCTGAAAAAACACGTGGAGAAACAGTTTTGGAAATAAGTCTTGAAAAAAGAGTACTGTTAAAAAGTTGTGAAAAACAGTCGTGATAAAAATCCTGGAAAAGGTACTGAAAAAAGAGTCCTGAAAAATTAAGTCTTCATATAAAACACCAGAAATAAATGTCCTGAAAGAAGTCCGAAAAAGTCCTAAAATAAATCCTGAAAAAGTCCTGAAAAAAAGTCCTGATAAAATATCCTGTAAAAATAGTTTAAAAAAAGAGTTGTGAAATAACATTGTAAAAAATGCTAGTAAAACATTTCTGAAAAATATCCTTAGAAAGACCTGAAAAAGTTCTGAAGAAATTATCCTAAAAAAAATCCCAAAAAGAGTCTTGAAAAAAAGTCCCGGGCAAGAAGTCCTGAAAATTAATTAATTAATTAAAAAAATGTTCTGAAATATAGTACTGAAAAAAGTCCTGTAAAGAAGGCTTGAAAAAAAATTCCCAGAAAAATAATTCTGAAAAATGTATCGAAGAAAATTTTGCAAATAATCCTGTAAAGAAGTCCCGAACAAGAGGTTCTTAAAAAGTCCTGGAGGAACACTCCTTGAAAAAAATGTCCTGATAAAAGTCGTGAAAAAAAAATCCAGAAAATAGTTCTCATACAAAATACCAGAAACAAAAGAGTCCTAAAAAGTCCTAAAATAAGTCCTGAAGACAGTTCAGAAAAAGAGTCCTAAAGTAATATTATAAGAAAATTATCCTGTAAAAACAGTCTTGAAAAATTTCTCCGAAAATAATGTCTTTAAAAAATTTTGAAAAATTTTCCTTAAAAAGATCTGAAGAAATTGTCCTCAAAAAGAAATCCCAAAAAGTGTCTTGAAAAAAGTAGGGAAGAAAGTCCTGCAAAAAGGCCTAAAATAAGTCCTTGACAAAATTCCTGAAATAAAAAGCCTTGAAAAAAATGTTAAAAATATCTGAAAAAGTCCTTAAAAAGGTCCAGAAACGGCCATGAAAAAAAATCCAAAAATTCTCATGAAGAACATGATTGTTCTGAAAAAATCCCGAAAATAAGTCTCAACAAAGGGTTCTCGAGAGAGTCCCGGAAACGATCAGAGAAAAAATTCCTGAAAAAATATAGTAATCCTGTAAAGAAGTCCTGAACAAGAGGTTCTTAAAAAAGTCCCGGAGGAACTGTCAGTTTCCTGATAAAAGCCGTGAAAAAAAAAATCCAGAAAATAGTTTTCATACAAAATACCAGAAACGAATGTCCCGAAAAGAGTCCTAAAATAAGTCCTGAAGACAGTTCAGAAAAAGAGTCCTGATGTAATATCATAAGAAAATTGTCCTGTAAAAACAGTCTTGAAAAATTTCCCCGAAAATAATATCTCTAAAAAATAAACAAAAAAATTTCTGAAAAATTTTCCTTAAAACGATCTGAAGAAATCCCAAAAAGTGTCTTAAAAAAAGTCCTGCAAAAAGGCCTAAAATAAGTCCGGAACAAAATTCCTGAAATAAAAAGTCCTTAAAAAGATCCAAAAACGGCCATGAAAAAAAAATTCAAAAAATTGTCATCAAGAACATTCTGAAAATTTGATCTGAAAAAAATCCCGAAAATAAGTCTCAACAAAGGGTTCTTCAGAGAGTCCCGAAAACGTCCAGAGAAAAAAATCTTTGAAAAGAAATCCTGAAAATAAAGCTCCTAAAAAAAATTCTTAAAAAGTCCTGAAAAAATAACCTCGAAGAAAGGTATTTTGAAAATGTTCTTAAAAGAGACCTGAAAATTTTCTAAAAACATTATCCTGGAGTCGCAAAAAGGCTAAAAGAACAAAAAAAACTGTTAATGTATATATTCAGAAACACGAAATTTTACCAAAAGCTTTTCAGTTCTTTGGATTTTCAAATAACACTTATGTTCAAAGTTTTGTGGTCATTTCTGTACTAGTTTTTGAGATACAGCGCCACAGACACACCTACAGACAAACTGTTATGTAGAGAAAAATAGTGATGTGGCCATCATGTTACTTTCTCCGACGAAAATTTTTTTGTGTCTGTGTGTGTGTCTGTGTGCTCGTGTGTGTCTGTCTGTCTGTGTGCGCTGTATCTCAAAAACTAATTGAGAAATTGATGTGAAACTTTGAACATACGTCTTATTTGATAATCTGAAGAACTGAAAAGCTTCTGGTCAAATTTCGTACACCGGAAGTGGGCGTTTACCTTAACTGCTTTTTTAATTTTGCCAATATTTTCTTAAATATGAAAAATATCACAAAAACATTTAAACAAACATTGAAGACAACAAAAAAATGAACATCTTTTGCATGAAAACATTTTTCATAAAATCATTTTTATTTGAGAAAAAAAATTATTATTTTTTTTTTATTTTTGGTTTATAATTATAAAACGCTAATAGTTACAGCAAATGTATGTTAATAATAATTGTAGAGAATGCTAAAATGAACAACTTATAAAGAATAAGTTTTTTTTCGAAATCCCTCTAGTTTTTGAGTAAACTGAGTTTTTGAATTTTAAGTATAATTTTTCCATCTTTCCTAATTTTGACGTTTTAAACGTCAGTTTTATCCGAGTCTACACAACGCTCGATGTACATTTAAAATATGATTTCAATTGAAAATAAACCATGAAAACGTAAATATAAATGGCTATGATACCATCAAGTCGGAGAAAGTAACATGATGGCCACATCACCATTTTTTACTTTCTCCGTTACGAAGTACGAGAAAGTATTGTGATCGTGATTTTTTTTTCAAAATTTTTTTTTACGGAAATATCCGTTTTGGGGTCCCTAGATGCCATTTCAACAATTTCTGGAAAAAAAAAAATTGTGTCTGTGTGTGTGTGTGTGTGTCTGTGTGTGTGTGTGTGTGTCTGTGTGTGTGTGTGTGTGTCTGTCTGTGCGCGCTGTATCTCAAAAACTAATGGAGCAATTGATATGAAACTTTGAACATCCATCTTATTTGATAATCTGAAGAACTGAAAAGCTTTTGGTAAAATTTCGTACACCGGAAGTGAGCGTTTACCTTAACTGTTTTTTGTTTTTTGTCAATATTTTCTTAAATATGAAAAATATCAAAAAAACATTTAAACAAACTTTGAAGACAACAAAGAAATGAAAATCTTTTGCTTGAAAAAATTTTTCATAAAATAATTTTTATTCGAGAAAAAAATTAATTATTTTTTTTTAATTTTTGGTTTATAATTATTAAACGATAATAGTTACAGCAAATTTGTATCAATAACAATTGTAGAGAATACTAAAATGAACTACTTATAAAGAATAAGTTTTTTTCGAAATCCCTTTAGTTTTTGAGTAAACTGAGTTTTTGAATTTGAAGTATAATTTATCCATCTTTCATGATTTTGACGTTTTAAACGTCAGTTTCATCCGAGTTTACACAACGCTCGATGTACATTTAAAATATGATTTCAATTGAAAATAAACCCATGAAAACGTTAATATAAAGTCGGAGAAAGTAACATGATGGCCACATCACCATTTTTTTATTGTATTGTTTAATAAATAATTGTTTAAATATGTTTAAAATGAGAAGTTTACTCAATAAATTTTATAAAATAGTGAATTGTGAGGCATTATTTACAAACCTTGAGTATTAAAAAGTCACTTTTTGAAATTGAAGATTTTGCTTAATTTTTGTCGATAGTAATTCAAATTGTATTACAGCCGTGATGTTTAAGTTGCCGTCTACAAAGGGGCAGTACAATTTATAATATTTATGAACCAAGGGTATTAGGAAGATGTTTATGCGCATACGAGGGCAACACCTTGTAACATCTTCTTAATACCATTGGTACATAGATATTAGCTACTCGAATGCCTCTGGCTGTGTTTTAATAAAAACATATTCAATTTAATCCGATTTCCTTTTGGGATATGTCAGATAAATTCAAATGCGGCTACAGTTTAGTCCACACCTTCCCCGCCCCACATCCTGTATTCCCTTCACTGCAATCGAGTCACCCCTTCTTCCACGATCCGAGCCTGTTACGGTCAAGGCCTACCTGCAGCTATTTACAAGATGTCACAACCGGCAGCGATCTACGAGCGCGAGGATTGCGGAAGTACACGTCAACTTGCGCTTCGCTCCGTCTAATGACAACTTCTTTGGCTAAATGGCCTTTTTGCCGGTAACCTCGTAACTGTTGTTGCGCCGCCGTGCCGGCAGGTTGCTCTCGCTCTGGCCATACTCGTTTCACGGTTGACACGGCGAAACTGTCCGCCTTTCGCAAATACTAAACGTATTATTTCACGGGTATCTGCAATCGATATTATCGGTCTGCATGTTTTATCTCGATCCGATCAAATATTTTCAATGGGATGGAGTGGACAGGAAGGAGTGTCAGTTAATGGGAATTTAATTTGCACGTATGTATGATCACGAACGGAAAAATTAGAATGCTTGGATAAATAGGATTTCATGATGATTGGTACGAAATATGAGCAGAGACTTTTTTTCTAATAGGCCGTGGAGGCTAATGACGCAGGCGCTACAATTTTAGAGGCACCAAAAATTAGATTGGAGAATGAGGAGGATGTGTGGAGGATAGAGAAGATTTGAGACGCGTGGTAGAGTAGGCCAAGATCCACCCAGGATTGTGGAGCCCAAACTTGGAGTGAGAGAAAAAGATTGGTAAAAACAAGCGATAAAAATCCACAGATGGTGAAACAATATTATATTTAATTTCCATTACCGAATTGTATTTTATTTTATGTTTCAACAATACCATCCTGTCAAGCAGCGGCGGCTCGTGGATGTTCGTCGAGGAAGAAAATTTTGACCAAATCACCAACGGAATATTTGCTTCCACTAGAGAAGTAAGAAGTGCAGCATGAGCGGCATCTCTGTCTTAGCCTCCTCTACGAAGATCCACGAGCCGCCGCTGCTGTAAAGATTATGAAGAAATAATACAATTCTCATGAGAATAAATTGTGACAGTGAATTTTTTTGTTATCAAAATTTGCTTTTCTAGTGCAACCATTTTTGTTATGGTAAAATTGTGATTATTTTTTGACGAAATTTATAAAGGTACATTATTCAAAATTGGTCTGTCAAAATTTCAACCATCCGTCGAAAGTAATGTGGAATTCTCAAATGAATTTCTGAAAAATTTGCCTTTTTGGTGATCAAAATTTACCTTTTAGTGAAACCATTTTTGTTGTGGTAAACTTGCGATGATTTTCTTTGAAAATTTGTAAAGACGCATTATTCAGAATTAATCAGTCAAAGTTTAAACCATCTGTTAAAATAAATGGGCAATCCCTACTTGTATTTTGAAAAATGCGCCTTTTTGGTCATCAAAATTTTCTTTTAAGTGCAACCATTTTTGTTGGGGTAAACTTGCGATTGCTTTCTTTGGAAATTTGCTAAAATACATTATTTAGAAATAGTCTCTCAAATTTTAACCCTCTGTTGAAATTAATGTGGAACTTTCACGCGGTGTTTAACATTTAAAAAGTTTTTTTAAGAATTAGTTAAAAACAGGTAGTGCCATGGCTCCTTGGCTCTATATAACGAGCCGCCCCTGGTCAATTTCTATTGCTGGTTACTATTGCTAAGTACTGCAAAAAATGAGTACGATGCTCTCCCGATCTGCAAACGAACTCATTTACTGATTTATTTATTCGAATTCATTCTTTTAAATTACTTACAGTGACGAATGTGCTCAGTGTGAGCGGAGAGAATTTCCCAATTGTTAAATATATCGGTCTCCGCATTCTGGTCATGGTGATCAGCATGCTCCGCTTGAATGATATGTCTGCTCCGAACCAGTCGCCCTCGTACAAAGATAAAGGGATGTCCTCACCCTGAAAAAGTATTCATTTGCAACAAAGCGAGTCCAGATGGCCTCGTTTTGTTATGTTAATGCGCGAGTGAGCAAAGAATATTCCTGCGGCACTGCAGTGTTCATGTATGAATGCAGGATTATTAATGCTGCTGGATATGAAAAATGTTCGTTCCGTACAGAATAAAAACATATTTGCTTTTATGTATAGAACGCTAGTTTTATTTTCATTTTTTGCAATTTTTCCAATCGCCGAATGTACTTTTCTTTTCTTCACTTCAAGTTTTGTGTGTCGACATTTTGTGAAAAAAATTGTAATCAGTTTGAAAATTACACTGAATTTTCCACATTTTTACGTTTGAATCATCAAAATCAGTCAAAGCGTTTGACAGTTGTACAATTAAAAAAATAACCAAAATCGCTATTTTAAATCTTTGAATTTTGAAAACGTGCAATTTTGATTTTACGAAAATATTTATGGATCGGTTTTTAAATTGCACAGAATTTTCCACTTTTTGACTTTAAAATCATAAAAATCGGACTATGCGTTTGTATGTAGTTTCAAAAACCAAAATCACGATTTTGAAATTTCTGAACTTTAAAAAAGTGCGATTTTTACAGTTTGTATTAATTTCACGAAAATAAAATGTAATCAGTTTTAAAATTATATTAAATTTTCCACATTTTGACGTTTGAATCACTAAAATCGGACAAAGCATTTGACAGTTGTGCAATTAAAAAAAATAAAAATCGCAATTTAAAATCTTTGGCTTTTGTCGTTTTGCGTTGGATTTACAAAAATATTTATTAACCGGTTTTTAAATTGCACAGAATTTTTCACTTTTTGACGTTAGAATCATAAAAATCGGACAATGCTTTCAGCAGATATGTGTTTCAAAAACCAAAATAACGATTGTGAAATTTTCGGACTTTAAAAAATGCGATTTTTCCAGTTTGTATTAACGTCGCGTAAAAAAAATGTAATCAGTTTTAAAATTACACTAAATTTTCCACATTTTGACGTTTGAATGATCAAAATCGCACAAAGCGTTTAACAGTAGTGCAATTTAAAAAAATTAAAATCGTAATTTAAAATCTTTGGCTTTTGTCGTTTTGCGTTGAATTTACAAAAATATTTATTAACCGGTTTTTAAATTGCACAGAATTTTCAACTTTTTGACGTTAGAATCATAAAAATCGGACAAGGCGTTCAGCAGATATTTGTTTCAAAAACCAAAATAACGATTGTGAAATTTTCGAACTTTAAAAAAATGCGATTTTTCCAGTTTGTATTAATATCGCGCAAAAAAAATGTAATCAGTTTTAAAATTACACTAAATTTTCCACATTTTGACGTTTGAATCATCAAAATCGCACAAAGCGCTTAACAGTAGTGCAATTTAAAAAAATTAAAATCGTAATTTAAAATCTTTGGCTTTTATCGTTTTCCGTTGAATTTACAACAATATTTACTAACCGGTTTTTAAATTGCACAGAATTTTCAACTTTTTGACGTTAGAATCACAAAAATCGGACAAGGCGTTCAGCAGATATTTGTTTCAAAAACCAAAATAACGATTGTGAAATTTTCGGACTTTAAAAAAATGCGATTTTTGCAGTTTGTATTAATGTCGCGTAAAAAAATGTAATCAGTTTTAAAATTATACTAATTTTTCTACATTTTGACGTTTGAATCATCAAAATCGCACAAAGCGTTTAACAGTAGTGCAATTTAAAAAAATTAAAATCGTAATTTAAAATCTTTGGCTTTTATCGTTTTGCGTTGAATTTACAACAATATTTACTAACCGATTTTTAAATTGCACAGAATTTTCAACTTTTTGACGTTAGAGTCATAAAAATCGGACAAGGCGTTCAGCAGATATTTGTTTCAAAAACCAAAATAACGATTGTGAAATTTTCGAACTTTAAAAAAATGCGATTTTTCCAGTTTGTATTAATATCGCGCAAAAAAAATGTAATCAGTTTTAAAATTACACTAAATTTTCCACATTTTGACGTTTGAATCATCAAAATCGCACAAAGCGCTTAACAGTAGTGCAATTTAAAAAAATTAAAATCGTAATTTAAAATCTTTGGCTTTTATCGTTTTCCGTTGAATTTACAACAATATTTACTAACCGGTTTTTAAATTGCACAGAATTTTCAACTTTTTGACGTTAGAATCACAAAAATCGGACAAGGCGTTCAGCAGATATTTGTTTCAAAAACCAAAATAACGATTGTGAAATTTTCGGACTTTAAAAAAATGCGATTTTTGCAGTTTGTATTAATGTCGCGTAAAAAAATGTAATCAGTTTTAAAATTATACTAATTTTTCTACATTTTGACGTTTGAATCATCAAAATCGCACAAAGCGTTTAACAGTAGTGCAATTTAAAAAAATTAAAATCGTAATTTAAAATCTTTGGCTTTTATCGTTTTGCGTTGAATTTACAACAATATTTACTAACCGATTTTTAAATTGCACAGAATTTTCAACTTTTTGACGTTAGAGTCATAAAAATCGGACAAGGCGTTCAGCAGATATTTGTTTCAAAAACCAAAATAACGATTGTGAAATTTTCGAACTTTAAAAAAATGCGATTTTTCCAGTTTGTATTAATATCGCGCAAAAAAAATGTAATCAGTTTTAAAATTACACTAAATTTTCCACATTTTGACGTTTGAATCATCAAAATCGCACAAAGCGCTTAACAGTAGTGCAATTTAAAAAAATTAAAATCGTAATTTAAAATCTTTGGCTTTTATCGTTTTCCGTTGAATTTACAACAATATTTACTAACCGGTTTTTAAATTGCACAGAATTTTCAACTTTTTGACGTTAGAATCACAAAAATCGGACAAGGCGTTCAGCAGATATTTGTTTCAAAAACCAAAATAACGATTGTGAAATTTTCGGACTTTAAAAAAATGCGATTTTTGCAGTTTGTATTAATGTCGCGTAAAAAAATGTAATCAGTTTTAAAATTATACTAATTTTTCTACATTTTGACGTTTGAATCATCAAAATCGCACAAAGCGTTTAACAGTAGTGCAATTTAAAAAAATTAAAATCGTAATTTAAAATCTTTGGCTTTTATCGTTTTGCGTTGAATTTACAACAATATTTACTAACCGATTTTTAAATTGCACAGAATTTTCAACTTTTTGACGTTAGAGTCATAAAAATCGGACAAGGCGTTCAGCAGATATTTGTTTCAAAAACCAAAATAACGATTGTGAAATTTTCGAACTTTAAAAAAATGCGATTTTTGCAGTTTGTATTAATCTCGTGTAAAAAAAATGTAATCAGTTTTAAAATTACACTAAATTTTCCACATTTTGACGTTTGAATCATCAAAATCGCACAAAGCGCTTGACAGTTGTGCATTTTAAAAAATAAACAAAAATGTAACTTCAAATCTTTTTATTTTAAAAACGTGTAATTTTGACGTTTTGCGTTGATTTCACTTAAATATTTATTAACCGGTATTTAAATTGCACAAAATTGTCCACTTTTTGACGTTGGAATCATAAAAATTGGATAATGCGTGTGGCAGTTATGTAGTTTCAAAAACCAAAATCACGATTGTGAAATTTTCGAACTTTAAAAAAGTGTGATTTTTGCAGTTTGTGTTAATTTCACGAAACAATTTTATAATCATTTTTATAATTACACTAAATTTTACATATTTTGCCGTTTGAATAATCAAAATCGGGCAAACCGTTTGAAAGTTGTGCAATTTAAAAAAAAATGAAAATTTCAATTCTAAAGCAAATCTTTGGATTTTGACGTTTTGCGTTGATTTTACGAAAATATTTATTAGCCCGTTTTTAAATTGCACAAAATTTTGACGCGTTTAGATAAACTGCGGGTTTTCTTTTGATTTGTAAATTGTTTGCATAATTAGTTTGCTAAAAACTTTAAAAAAAATTACAATCTATTAAGCTATTTACATCACACCACTAAGCAACTAAGACTTAATTCATTTAATATCATTTTATTGATACGATTGTTGAATCAAAATTATTTGTATAGATGATATCTTTAATCCGCCATATCATTTTTTTTAACCATTAATTTTTTATCAATTAAGATTACGGCAATTTAATTTGCAACGAAGTTATCTTTTTGCCACCTACTCATCAAGTTAATATTATCTAAACTTGAGTAGATATATATACCAGTCGGATTTAAGTATCGCAGTTTATAAAAATAGTCCACTTGTTGAACACCACTGCGGATAAGAGACAAACATCATCATCATGGATATAATGATAAATGGGGGATTCTTCGAGGTGGACGAGGATGAGTTCTATGATGGCCGTGAGTGTATTTGAAAATTCTCAATGACTGTAACCAGTCGAAATCTTCTATCATGTTTTTTTTTTGTATTTTTTTTTTACAATTATCATTTGCGCTTTGTAATTACTGACTTGTAATGATTATCTTATCAGTAGATAATGGCCTAGTGGTCAGAATTTTGTTGTTTTTTACCATTAGTTTTCATATTAGACATAACAAATTATACATTTCTGAAAATTGCTAATAGATCTCTTTTCAATGATGCCAAAGTCAACTATGACCTCTAGGAAAAAAAAACAATGTTGACCTTTATAACTCAAATATGACAACGATTTTCAAAAATCTGAGTACACTACAGATTCCTATTAAAAAAGTACCTTAAGAACATGGTTTATAATTATGAAACGATAATAGTTACAGCAAATTTATGTCAATAATAATTGTAGAGAATGCCAAAATGAACAACTTATAAAGAATAAGTTTTACTCGAAATCTCTTTAGTTTTCGGGTAAACTGAGTTTTATCTTTTTTTATCTCTTCCATAATGTTGACGTTTTAAACGTCAGTTTCATTCGAGTCTACAAAACGTTCGATGTACATTCAAAATATGATTTAAATTGAAAATAAGCCATGAACGCGTTTAATGATACCATCAAGTCGGAGAAAGTAACATAATGGCCACCATTCTTTTTTCCACATAGAGACTACGGGGTCTACATGTAATATAATTTACGACTCGTGGTGCCGCAAACATCATCTTCATGAATAATGACAGTCATAATCGCTCATATAATAATATACTATTGTTTAGAAACAAGTGATAATGGTTTAAAATTCAACTTGATAGTCAGGAAGTACGACTATGAAATCGCACTAGAGGCTAATGATCCCGAAGTCCATACACTCGATCAAAATCAGACAATCAGATTGGACGGAGAATTCGACTTCTTCGCTTCACCGGATCATATTAAGGTGCCTAACTAATATATTTGCTTTTGTCTATCGGATACCTGTATTAACATATTTAAGAGTGTTGCGCATATTGAAGACGAAATGGTAGTGATTAGAAGACTGTTGGAAGACAACTCGACCATTCCTTTATGTACCTATCATTTCTACGTCAGGGGATGTCGCATCGTAAGTAGCTTTCTTTAAATCGATCACAAGGTGTCGTTTAATAAGCATAAATTGCAAAATTTTACTTTTTGCAGACCTGGGATTGTCCGCGCAGTACATCTAGGCGTACACGTTTTTACAAGAGGATCATAACTGATATTAACGAGTTACCGTATCAGTGCGACTATAAACTGTATTAAAAGATTATTATGAGCATCTTCTTTCTTCTTCCACACTTAGTTAGCCGTAGAACACTTATTAATCTTAGACATCCCAATAATACACTTCTTAACCGTGCGATGAACTCCAGCCAAGTCACCCTTACATCTCAACGTATACTGGACAAAAAAATCGCGCGGGAAATAATTTCCAGGACTGACCGCAAGAGGGCGCAACATGCACCATCAGTTAGAAAACACACGTATTCTCCAGAACTTGCGTATTAAATGTGAATCTTCATTCACACTACTTTCTTTGTTCTCTAGGCTTTATAGTTTTTGATATATATCCGGTAGCTCAACCGTATCAAGACACTCGGTAATTGTCGGTTTGACAATATATTTCTATCCTAACAATCAAATCAACTACGTTTGTACAATGTTGACCTACCAGAAAATAAATAGATGTCATTATGAAGAGGATGGTTAAGACCGTTACTATGTGATAATCCATCATTAAATAGTGAATTGTTCCCTTGTCAAAACACTCAGAATATGGTATATATGATATAGATATGATGATATGTGATATAGATAATCCCATATAATTGTAATATTTGACAATATATTTCTATCCTAATAATCATGACTATTTTTGTACAATGTTGACCTACCAGAAAATAAATAGGTGTCATTATGAAGAGGATGGTTGCGAACGTTACTACGTGATAATCCATCATTAAATACCGAATTTTTCAATTCGGTTTATGGTGTCATTATCATTGTAGATAAAATCACAACATTTTGGCGATGTGCCTGTACGCTCTAATTATCCCACATTTGAAGTTCAATTATCCTCTCGCCGCGGCAATTCGACCAAAAATGGTATCGCGTGAAAGGTTCGCCTGTAAGTTTTAATTGGTGATAATTTGCGGGAGTTTTAATTTTTAATTCAACGCCCGGATACCGTTAGGTGCCGCGGAGGTGTTAATTTGTTTTATGGTTTCGTGACAGCTTCATTTGGGAATATTACAGCACACGCCGTCATTATTTTGCATTCATAAAATTTTCACGATAATAAACGCGGACCTAATTGAATATTATAGTGAATTGCTGTTCATAATAAAAATCTAATACTGTACATTTTAAATTTGATCCAATTTGTAGAAATTGATTTTCTTCACAATCACTGTAGAATAATATTTTGTCATGGAAAAAATAATTCTTGAGTACAAAGAGCTTAAGTTAACAATGCTTTAAACTTTTACATTACTAAGTCAAAACAGTCTCACCTTGTTAAATTTTAATGTCAATAAATTGTTTTTCAAAGCCACCTTCGGTTTTTATTTAGTAAAATGGCTTGATAAAACGAGTTTTCTGCAAATAACTTTTAATGCGTTAGGAATTGGGTCAAGGTTGTTATTAGGAAAAATGTTTGTTTTTTAATTCTGCATGGAATGACATAAAAATATACAGGGGCTCCAATTTAAAATAAGAAAAATAAAGTGCTTTAAAGTTTGAAATGTTTGACACTAAATTTTGGACACCCTGTATAATTCATATCGATCAAACTTGGTTAACGCGACTATCAGACCTTATTTAATAAGTACCTTGTATGATTTTATTAACAAGGCACTATTTTTATTTTTGATTAATTTTTTAAAACAATAGTGCAAAACTGTTTTTCTTTTCGTTTTTATTTTTTTTTGCCGATATCCCTGAATCGATTCCAATAAAATTATAGGAGTATGTAGGCAACCATGAAAGGTACCCAAATAAGCAATAAAATACATAGCATGTAATTTAAAAAAATATATCATCATGACGTCACGCTTTTTTGGGACACCCTGTATAATCAAAAATATTTTCCTGAAATGTATCATAGGATGCAAATATATTCTACAAAATATCGAAATCCTAACTTAATTAGTAACTGAGTGATAGAAGACGGGAGGTGAGATGCAGGACCCTGTATAATATGGCAAACTTTAAAAGGCCAAAATGGCACTGTTTGACGCGTTTCAAATTTAATTTTTTAACAACAACGTGTAGATAAGAGTTTATTTAAACGATTTAAACGATGAAATTTTTGGTAAAATTTTTTATTAATTTTTTTTTCGCGGGTCTACCTAAACTATATATTTATATAATATAGCAAACTTTCAAAGTCCTAAATGGCACTGTTTGATGCATTTACAATTTTACCCAAAATTTCATCGTTTAAATCGTTTAAGTAGACTCTTATCTACACGTTGTTATAAAAAATAAATTTGAAACGCGTCTAAACAGTGCCATATTGGACTTTGAATTCTTGTCATTTTACAAAGGGAGTTCGCGTGGACTCGAGAAAAAATAATTGAAATTGTGGATTGACTGTATATCTATAGGCTTATGTTAATTACATTCTTACAGCAGTAATCATAAATCATTAAAATTGAAGAAATGTTTAATCGGTGGTGGATGCGCCGGGAAATCCGTGGCCATTTTCACATCGGTTATAAAAGTATATGACATACTTCTTCAATCTTGATTTATTAAAATAGTTTTTGGCTAGCCCATGATGTATTACCTGAATCAATTTATACCACACTTACCCGTTCAGTTACTATATTTCCAAAATAACAGTACAGCGCCAACTGGAACTCAATTGCGATCAAATAGACGGATTCGATGACGAATTCTTTACTTGCAATTGGAAGCTAAAATGCAAAATGAACTTAATCGAATACTACATTTCGAATATTTATTCAGAATACGTACAAATGATACCAAGTATAAACAGGTGCAGAAAACCAGCAAGGAGATCATAACTTGAGCCAAGGTCACGTATGTAAAAATTGATTCCACCTTTTCGCACATTCTGAAAAACAAACACGATATCTCTTAAATAATTGGGGTGCGTCAATTTAGAGTTCTGACGGCTCCAAATAGAGTACTCAATTCACTTTGTTGGATCCATAAGTACTATTAACTTAAAAAAAAATACTTCTATGTGTCGCTGTTAATTAATAAATAATGGTTTGGTTGTTTACGTGTTTTACCGCCATCTGGTCCCAAACGTAATCAACCAATTTTGGCACCAGATTGGGTTATTATGCTCTTAGTAATTCCGACTGGTTCTGCTTTGTTCAAAACCGATCTGTAGTTTGTCGTTGATATATGTCTTTAAGAATTAAATAGTCTATTTCTTATTATCCAATATTATCTTGTACAATAAATGTTACAATTTGACAAATTGTATGCGACTGCAAGTTTAACAAAGCACGAATTGGAAATTTGTAATTGTAACATAAATTGTACATGTAGGTGTTTTTCTATTTCGTGAATAATAATCTAGCCTTTGTAAATAATGACATTGCAAGTCAGGTTATCTCGAATTTGTCAGTAATAAATAATTGAATATACATATAAATATTCAATATGCAAAATTAAGTCTTACTAAGGCTATAAACATTCATATATTCAGGCTACTTTTCGTGTTTATTTAATGCTTATGCAACAATTAGGGTTTTCAGTTTTAATTACAAAGTATCATTTTGTACAATTGAAACCAGTGCTACAAAGTCGAAATGGAAAAAATCAATTTGCATAATTTGTAATTAAATCATCCTTACTCGAAAACAACTTGCAGAGCTTTAACTCCTTTAGTCAGTTCTTTATTCAGCTCCGAGTTGACAAAAGGTGTATTGGGTACCATTGGATCGTTAGGTATTTGCAGCCTTCTCAAGCAACGTTCTCTGACTGTCCTGAAGGCTCCTTGAATTATTTTTATTTGACAACTGATGTAGCTGATAATTGAAGTTAGCAATGTATCGAATCCTAAAAATAGAAAGAAAGACATTGCATAATTGGCATTATTTTTCGAACGATTGACCAAGAATAGCACCCACAATACTATACTAACCCATTTTTTTACTATTTAAGATTTTAATGTGTTTATACTGTTACCTATTTATGATTTTAATTTACCAACCTATTTTTAAACATAATTATATATTGACAATCACATCCACTGCAAATGTATCTTTATAACGATTATATTGTATACTGTATACTTTATAACGAGTGTAAACTGTCCCACTTACACCCCGTCTATATCATCGGCGATTTGACAATACCTGCTAACTGACATTTATTTGGAAAATGAGATAGTTATGCAGTAAGCGTCATATTGTGAGTGCTTAAAAAGTACATTATTATACAAGTTTAATAAGAGCGTCCATTGTGGCACGAGTGGATTAGATCGCGACAACCAAAAATCGTTTAATAATTAGCAAAAACAGTTAAATAATAGATTTAATTGTTTACCAATTTTTTGATATAACAATTAGCCCATTATTAAATCTAAGTAGAAAAATAGTGGATTATATATCAAGGGAGAGAAATGCGTGATTTTCCCCGAGGTCCAAATTTGTATCCCGAGGGCGAAAGCCTGAGGGACACAACGCACCGAGAGAAAAAAAGCATTCTCTCTCGAGGTATATACAGTGTGTCCACGGATGAAGTTGACGAAAGGAAAAAAAACTTTATTATTAATTTTACGGCAAAAAGTCATTCTTTATAAAAACATCTGCTTGTCGAAAAAAATTGTTTGTCATCAAAAAAAATGGGATCAGATGTACAGGGTGTTAATAATTAAGAAAACAAGAAAATGCTTTAAGAGATAAGAACCATTATTTTTTATTTTATACAAAATGTTTATTAAACAAAGATGTTTATAAGCTAAAATGTAGAATAAATACAAATTTTCAAATAAAAATTATAATTTTTACTATTTACAATAATTCGTGATTTTATGCGATTATTTGGAGAATTTAACAAAAAATCAAGATACCCAATTCTGTAAACGTCAATGTTACGTCTGATAGTATTAATTGTTTAGTACAATGCTACGGAATTGGAAATGTATCTTATCAATACGCAATTGATCTTTTCCACGAAAAATTTCCAAATACGGCTGTGTCTAAGGAAGCACTACGAAAACTAATAAAAAAATCACTGAAACTCAGTAATAAATGTGAAGAAAACAAAGAAAAATTGCGATGAAGATGACACATCTACATTATTAGCATTAGGGTCGGTTGTAGATAACCCTAAATTATCTTTAAGGAAGCGTGCGAGAATGCTGGATTTAAGCAAAAGTACATTACAAGTACAAGTTATTTTTACGGAAATGAAAATTCGAAATCGAAAACAGAAGGTTTCCCGGATTAATTTGTTTCACCGACAAATCTACATTTTGCACCAACGGGCACGCATCTACCCAAAATAGTCGGCACTGGGATTTCGAGAATCCTAATTACGTCATCAATAGAACAAGTTACAAAAAAGTTAACGTATGGTGTGGAATTACCTTTGACAGAGTCATTGGACCATATTTTATGGTTTATTTACACCAGCATTTTGTTGTTTTTTTAAATTTATTAACACCCTGTACATCTGATCTCAATTTTTTTGATTACAAACATTTTTTTTAGACAAGCAGAATTTTTTATAAAGAATGACTTTTTGCCGTAAAATTAATAATAAAGTTTTTTTTCCTTTCGTCAACTCCATCCGTGGACACACTGTATACTATTTTTTTCACAAACGGGATATTTTAAGTTCCGAAAACCCAATCTAGAAAAAAAATTCTGTCAGACGTGACAGTTAAAACAAATAATGGTACCAGGGAGAGAAGTAATCATTTCTCTCCCTAGGCAGAGAAATATTATTTCTCTCCCGTTTCTGGAAAAAAAATATATGTACGTTATTTAAAATCCAGCTGAAGGACCTCTACGTCAATTGCCTGTTGAGGTCATTTGTAAAAGTGTCTCAAAAAATGTATTACCTCCCTCTGTAGTAAAAATTCCAAACAAGCTTGTTTATTATGGTATTTTATATTTTTGTTGTTTATAAAAGTTTAATGTAACTGTCATCATGTCATAATTATAGACCTACATTTTTTCGATATAAAAATAAACACTTAACTTTTTAATACCACTTTTATTTAACTTTACGTGACTAGTTTCAATTACACTAATCACGTAAAGTTAAATAAAAGTGGAGAAAAAACAGTGTTTTTTTTATATTGAAATTGAAAATGTACCACGAAGTGAACTCTTCCAGGATTCAAGAATACATTTTTTTTAATTTATTTTATTCTTAAGAATTAATAAAATTATGAAATACATTTTTGTGATATTTGTCATATTTCTTTCGCAAGAAATCACAAACAGTTTAAGCTTTTGGAATTTTTCCAAGAATGTTCCCATGATTAAAGTTCTAAACTTAATGTTCCTAGCCATAGCAACAAAAAATTTAGAATGCTGTTCACTGAACATGTTTGACTTCTAAAAAAAGATTCTGTTAAGCTGTTACAATATCGTTTCCTAGAAGTTAAACATATCTCCGTGTGAACAGCTCTCTCCAACTTCTGAAAAACCAAAAGTTTGGGATGAAAGAATTTTTTTAATGTATGGACATGTTAGCCTTCAAAAAAACATCTGGGAAAACAACAATTAGGAAACACTTTATATACTACAAAATCTTAAAGAAGAAGTTTATTCCTAGGGCGCTTTACAGTGGAAAGTTGTTTAAAAAAAAATAGTACGTATGGAATGTTTGATTCAAAGTGCGAAAGTAAGAACGAAATGAAAAGTGTAAAAATTTCAATTTTCGGATCAATCGTTTTCGGTATCATTCCATCTTCACAAACAACCTTTGCACTATTTTAGAAAATACTTAGAGCAGCATTTCAAGGCACTAAAGCATTTAACAAAAAACCTTTAGCAATGTCTCGTTTCCTTTTATAATAAACCCATCTAAATTCAAATAATATACTCGTACATTAATTGCTACCTTCACTTAAAAATAATAGCAATTTCTGCTATCTACTAATTTATGGTCTCAATATCTTTTTTTTGTGAAAATACAACTATAAAACATTAAATAATAAAACGCTTAATAAACATCTATTAAAGCCGTTTTACACTACACAATTTATTGAACAAGATATGAGTTAATTTCTTTTGCAATTTAAATTTTCTAGTTTTATACAGTAATATGTATTGTAAAATTGACAATTTACTGCATGGTACTAGACAATTTAAATTTCTCAAGAAATTAACTCATTTCTTGTTCAATAAATTGTGTAGTGTAAAACGGCTTTAATAGATGTTTATTAAGCGTAAATTCAATTAAACCTTTCAAGAGCCGATTCATTTTTCCTGCTCTCCTGTAAAAGAAGCAAATATGCCCTTGGCAGGTATTATCAGATCACCGACGATATGCTTTACATATGTTCTCTTATACCCTAACCTTTTTAAGGAGAATATGAAGATTATACCCAGACAATAAACTTCACATACCAAAATGATTTCGAAAAATTGAGTTCTATAATCACTTTAGAAAGTAACCACAAAGTATTATTATACTTACCAACAATGATAAAAGCAAAATTCAATACCGGAAGGCATTGAAACAAAATTGCCCCAGCAAAATTCCACTTCGAACTCCTATGATCCCACGGTATCCAACTGTAATACGGCAACTTCTGACTATAAACATATCTGCTAACATTCCACGCGTCAACTTCATAAACAAACTGAGCATCGTCGTCGGTCATCATCGCCACGAAAGACAAAACCCCGGCGGAAACGGAAACGGCACAACCCATAAACAAGAGCCCAATCGAACAAACATCCTTAACCTTCTTATCCTCCCTAATGATTTCTTCGGGATCGAAATCGTCGATGGGTTCGTAAGCGACCACGTTGCTCCTTAACGTATCGATTATGTAGAGGATTTCTTTGCGATTAAAGAACCAGATTATGATTTTGATTATGGCCAAAAAGTGGGTCAGTCCCATGTTGAGGTTTTTCATGAGGTCGCCTAGATGGGCGGCCGTCGTGCCCAAGACGACGAACTCGGCCGGCGTGAAGATGAATACCGAGTAGATTATCCAGAAGGAGTTGAAGCAGATGTATCCGGTCAGTTGGAGGACGCCGGTGCCTTTTTCCGGTATCCATATTCCGCTCCATTTTATTATGGACATGTTGACGTCGAAGAAATCGGTGTTAAGGGTTGTCATGCTACAAATAAGTACTTGTTTCTCTAATAATGAAACATACAGTGGATTTCACGTAAACATAGCTCTGGCTTAAATTGACATAACACTGGTATTATATTTTCGGCTAAGTAAACGATCTTTCAATGGTAAACGAAATGCTTCATTTGCGCTTGGGTTTTGCGATTATATTACACATAGTTGTGTAAACGATCTTTCAAATGGTAAACGGAATACATAATTTTAGGTCCTGCGATTACATTACATATGTTTTAATTGATATTTACTCTTTCGCAATGTCTATCATGAGCGGCTCGTTATATAGAGCCAAGGAGCCATCGCACTACAGAACAGATAACGCGAAAACAGATTGCGGCACACGTTTGTACTTCCCCGAAACGTGAATCATGAGAATCGCGCCTCATACAGTACAATCGCGCAGATGTGACAGTGACTCATGCTTTTTCGATCTAATAATCGCGTCTGGATAAATATCTATACTCGTTCGCATGCTTAAGAAAAACGAAATGAAAAACGAAACGTATGTCGATATGTAAATTCAAGGGCTAAGTGCGACGTATGTCTTTTCTCATTCTATCTATTCTAACCTCAAAATTCACGTGCTTGTATCTGGTTTTGACCGTCTCCGATTTCGATTTAGTTAAGAGCAGAATTGATTGTATCCATTTCATTAATAAAAAGGTTAAATTTAACGACAAATTTCCAGTTGTCTTTACCGATTGCCGAAAAATGCAATTTCGTCGGGAAAATATTTGCACGCTCGAGAATTTTTAAATTTCCCGCCTAGACTGAATCGAATTATTTTATGGACATACGTTTAGTAAAAACTTAATTCAGGCAACATGGAGCGATGAGTAACTGTCACCTCTGGGCGATTATATATTTCGATTCACGTTGAATCCTCTTCTGAGGCTCCATTTTTAATTTAAACAATAACGATTCAAAAATGTATTCGGTGACAGACAATGGCACATAAAGAACGTTTACACAGCTAAAAATATAATTCAGGCTTACGAGATAAATGTTTGTGAAATAGTGTATAAACGATAGGAAATCCCACAAGTATTTAAAGTCTGTGGTCATAATTTTGCTCTTAAATAAATCCTATTATTTATAACGTTAAGAAACGAACGGATTTCTTTGGAAAAGAAGAGGATGAATTAATTAATAAAAAAACATACCTGAAAACAATCACTAACTGTAGGAAAGAAGAGGATAAATTAATCAATAAAAAAATATACCTGAAAACGATCACTAACTGCTTCCAATGTAAAATTGGTACGTTTGATTTCTTACTTAATCAAGTCGTTTATGGAATTATAAAGAAATTGCAGTTTACTTTTATATATCAGGTGATAATTAACGAATTTTCCGCGATGCCATATTTTTCCTCCTTCCTGCAATATTAAAGTAATTGGTGGAATTTTAATAACCGACAATCGTGTGACGAGGCAAGGTGTTTGATACGAAAAATAAGTAATAAGTGTTACGGTAAATAATCGCTTTAGAAAGGAACAAAAAATTAATTGCAAAATGTCGTTGTAGGAGTAAAACTTTGCAATTGGTGATTTACATAAGAAATGTATTTAGTTAATAAATGAAGAATAGCCTACCACGTGTCGCACTGCTAATATTTTTTTAAAACAGGTATTGGGCTAATTTAGTACACTTGATTCATCTTCCAGTCACGTGATGTAAAATGTAACTTTTTCTATTTTTTTTCCTTTTGTCAAATTTGATCATCAAAAGCTTTTCAGTTCGTAATTTTTTTTTAATACATCTAAAAGTCTGCGTTAGATTTACAAATGTTTGAGATACAGCGCCTGCAGATAGACACGTGCAAAACTAAATTTAAACAAAATGGTCGGAATCGTTTCAAAGAGCTTCAAAAGGGACATTGGGTGAAAAAACAGTTGAATACCAATAAAACTCGGGATGACTATAAATTAGCTAAGAAAAATCATAAGCTATTACTACAAAGAACTAAAAAAGAATTCTATGATGCACTAATTATTAACTCATCTAACCCTAATAAAACAATTTGGAACATAATAAACAGTAACACTAAAAATCAACCAAGCGGCAACTCAATAACAATAAATCATAATAGTGAATCTATAAATGATCCACAGGAATTATGCAACCTATTTAGTGAATATTTCAAAATTTCCAACACACCTGATAGCCTGCCTAATAATCGTACATATAATGTTCCTACCAGGTATACGGATACTTCGTTCTACCTCCATCCTGTAGATGAGCATGAAATTTTAAAAATTATTAATGATCTTCCCTCTAATAAAACCCCGGGCAGTGATGAGATGCCGGATTTTATTATCAAAGACATAGCTCGGCTACTCGTAAAACCACTCACTGATATAATAAATGAGTCCTTCTCACAGGGAGTTTTCCCAGGATTATTAAAGCTTGCTCATGTCTGTCCTGTCTATAAAAAGAATCATAGGCGGAATATAAACAATTATAGACCCATATCTATTTTGACTTTCTTCTCTAAAGTTATTGAAAAAGCCATCCTAAACCGCCTTGTATCATATTTCACCAATTATAACCTTCTATGGGACACTCAATCGGGCTTCTTGAAGAATAAGTCAACCGTTGACACCTTGTTTGATTTCTTGACGGCTGTGTATAGTGCTCTTGATAGAGGCGAAACGACTCTGGGTATTTATTTTGATTTAACCAGAGCGTTCGATCTAATCAATCACGACTTATTACTCAAAAAACTAGCAGCATATGGAATCATAGGTAATGCTTACAGCCTAATAAAATCTTTCTTAAGTAACCGATTTCAAAATGTAATAATCAACAGCAACAAAGGGAAAATAATAAATCATAAGTATTTCTCTGATAAAGTCTCGATTGAAATGGGCACTCCTCAAGGGTCTATCTTGGCTCCGTTCCTCTTCATTATTTTTATGAACGATGTGGATCGGGCCTTTGATAGTATATCGAACATAAACGTCTGCAAATATGCCGATGATACGTCCATCTTAATCAAAAATACCTCTCAGGAAAATGCACTCACTAATGCAAACTCAGCTATAAGCATTTTTCACAATTGGTGCGCTGATAATGGTCTAACACTTAATTCGGATAAAACAGGTTACATGCATTTCAAAAATCCTCGAAACCGCACACAAACACAAATACCAAATCCGAAACTCAATTGTAAGGATATAAAACATCTTGAAATGGGAAATTTTTTGGGCATTGGAATAACACCCAGTTTGAGCTGGGAGTATCACATAGACTTAATCTGTGCTAAACTTAGATCAGCTAGCTTTGCGATCTTGTCAATGAGGGCCTCGGTAAATCGAGTAGCTCTAATTAAATATTACTACGCACATGTTTGCAGTCATTTAGCGTATGGAGTAATAATCTGGGGCGCGTCAAGTGCGACGATTCGCCTATTTAAATTGCAAAAAGAGATAATTCGTAGAATAACTTTCTCCAAATATAGAGCTAGTTGCCGACCCCTCTTCATCGACCTTGGCGTAATGACTTTTTATTCCCTATACATCTATCACTGTTGTCTTTATGTCTTTAAACATAAACTAAAATTTAAAACGAATGGAGTGAATAATCAATCGTCTAATACCCGGAACCTAGACCAACTGGCTGTGCCAACACACCGTACTTCTCTTTACAAACAAGGACCATACTACATGTGTCTTACGTTATACAATAAACTCCCATCCGATATAAAAACCGTCCCGCGGTTGACTATGTTTAAGAGAAAATTGAAAGCGTACCTTCTTGATAAGACCTATTATTCTGTTAAGGATTTTATCAACTAGATCGCTGTTATATTTATATATTTTATGCCTACTTCACAATTTCATTGTCTGTAACTCATTTCTATTTAACTTTAGATATTTTTATTATACATTGTAATGTTAACTTTTTATTTTGTATGACCCTGACAGCTGTAATACATATATTTATGTCGTTCTACACATCAGTAAATAAAAAAAAAAAAAAAAAAAAAAAAAATTTCTGTTGAAATTTTGAAATGTGCAAGTAAATAATGCTTTTCTTTCATTTTCAAATAAAGAAAATAATAGTTAGGTTTTTAAAAGTGTATGGTACCTACGTAAAAAAGTAATTAAAAAACAAAAAAAAAATGCAGTTTCAAATGTGAAGTTTTGTATAAATTATCTGTCCTATCGCAGTAAATTGCCAAATTGAAGGGCCCAGGTCAAGTAGTCTAACTGACATTTTTGTGTAAATTGAGCTATATCCCATGCGACCAGGGGCTAAAAATAAAAAAAATATTTCGTTCGTTTCTGATCGGAACAAAGTCGAAATGTTTCGTTTTCTTTAATAAAACACTTTTAACTTTGTTCATTTTTGTGGCTTACGTTTCGATAAGTAAAATTACCATTTTCAAACATGAAATTTCGTTTTCGTTCTTTACGTTCTTATCGTTTTCGAGCTTGCAATTGAAAGGATTGAAAAACATTTGCTAGAAGAATAAAACGTTCTGAAGTCACTTCATAGATGCTACTAAGTGATTCTGTAAAAATTCTAAAATATCCTCTCCCACAATTACCAGATAACCTTACTTAAACGCCATAGTTTTCATTCCAAAGTTACATTTTTTTAATTCGGTTAAAAAAATGGAAAACTAGGGCAACATGCATAAACATTTTCATAATGAATAATAAATTAGATGCTACTACGTGATTCTGTGAAAATCCCTAAATATCCCTTCCCTTAATTACAAAATAATCCCACTTAAACGCCATAGTGTTCACTCCGAAGTAACATTTTTTTTAATTTCGGTAAAAAATATTGAAAAACAATGGCAACAACCATGAATTTTTTTATAATAACTTAAAGTAGATGCTCTAATGTGATTCCATGAAAATCCCAAAATACCCCCTCCCCTAATTACAAAATAATCCCACTTAAACGCCATAGTGTTCACTCCGAAGTAACATTTTTTTAAATTTCGGTAAAAAATATTGAAAAACAATGGCAACAAGCATGAATTTTTTTATAATAACTTAAAGTAGATGCTACTATGTGCTTCCATGAAAATCCCAAAATACCCCCTCCCCTAATTACAAAATAATCCCACTTAAACGCCATAGTGTTCACTTCGAAGTAACATTTTTTTTAATTTCGGTAAAAAGTATTGGAAAACAATGGCAACAAGCATGAATTTTTTTATAATAACTTAAAGTAGATGCTACTATGTGATTCCATGAAAATCCCAAAATACCCCCTCCCCTAATTACAAAATAATCCCACTTAAACGGCATAGTGTTCACTTCGAATTAACATTTTTTAATTTCGGTAAAAAATAGTGAAAAACAATGGCAACAAGCATGAAATTTTTTATAATAACTTAAAGTAGATGCTACTATGTGATTCCATGAAAATCTCAAAATACCCCCTCCCCTAATTACAAAATAATTCCACTTAAACTCCGAAGTAACATTTTTTTTAATTTCGGTAAAAAATATTGAAAAACAATGGCAACAAGCATGAAATTTTTTATCATAGCTTAAAGTTAATGCTACTATGTGATTCCATAAAAATCCCAAAATACCCCGTCGCTCAATTGCATAATAATCGCACTTAAACGTCATAGTTTTCATTCCAAAGTTACATTTTCTTTTTAAATTCGGTTAAAAAAAAACGAAAAACTATAGCAACAAGCATGAAACTGTCTTGAACTACTAAGAATAGATACTACAACATGGCTTCATAAAAACCCGAGAGTATATCTTCCCTTAATTATAAAATAATCCTACTGCAACACCCATGTGTTCATTTCAAAGTTGCATTTTTTAAATTCCGCTGAAAAAATTTAAAAATATTTGCTACAAAAATAGGACATCCCGAAGTTATTTCAAATAGATGCTACTACTTAATTCCATAGAGATACTAAAATATATCCATCTTCAATTACTAGATAATCCCATTCAAACGCCATAGTGTTAATTCCGAAGTTACTTTTTTTAAATTCGGTTTAAAACATTTAAAAAACAACGTCAACAAGCAAAAAACTTTCTAAAATTACTTAGAATGTTACTACGTGGTTTTATAAAATCCCCAAAATATATTTTCCCTTAATTACAAGATAATCCCATTGTAACACGCTGGTGTTCATCTCTACGTTACATTTATTGAAATTCGGCTAAAAAAAATTGAAAAACATTTTCTGCAAGGATTAAACTTTCTAAAATTATTTAAATAGATGCTACTACATGATTCCATAAAAAAATATAAAATATCCCTTTCCTAAATTACAAGATAATTCCACTTGAACATCCATTTGTTCATTCTGAAGATACATTTTTTTAAATTCGTCTAAAAAATTGAAAAACATTTGCTACAAGAATAAAACTTTCTGAAGATACTTTAAATTGATGCTATTACATAATTCCAGAAAAATCTTAAGACACCCTATTTATAAATTACAAGATAATCCCACTCGAACGTCCGTTTGTTCACTCTAAAAATGCATTTTTTAAATGCGTCTAATAAAATTGAAAATTATTTGCTACAAGAATAAAACTTACTGAAGATACTCTAAATAGATGCTATTACATGATTCCATAAAAATCCTAGAACATCCCATACATAAATTACAAGATAATCCCACTCGAACGTCCGTTTGTACATTCTAAAGATACTTTTTTTATATTCGTCTAATTAAATTGAAAAACATTTGCTACAAGAATAGAACTTTCTGAAGATACTCTAAATAGACGCTTTTACATGATTCCATAAAAATCCTTGAAAATCCCTTACATAAATTACAAGATAATCCCACTCGTACGTCCGTTTGTTCATTCCAATTTTTTCTTTTTTAATTCGTCTAACTAAATTAAAAACACATTTGCTACAAGAATAAAACTTACTGAAGATACTCTAAATAGATGCTATTACATGATTCCATAAAAATCCTAGAACACCCCATTCATAAATTACAAGATAATCCCACTCGAACGTCCGTTTGTTCATTCCAAAGGCACATTTTTTTTTAATTCGTCTAAAAAATTGAAAAACATTTGCTACTTGAATATAACTTTTTGAAGATACTTTAAGTAGATGCTATTACATAATACCGCAAAAATCCTAAAACATCCCCGTCATAAATTACAAGATAATCCCACTCAAACGTCCGTTTGTTCTAAAGATACATTTTTTTTTTAAATTCGTCTAATAAAATTGAAAAACATTTGCTACAACAATAAAACTTTCTGAAGATATTTTAAATAGATAATATTACGTGATTCCATAAAAATCCAAAAACACCCCATTAATAAATTACAAGATAATCCCACTTGAACATCATTTTGTTTATTCTAAAGATCCATTTTTTTTATTCGTCTAATAAAATTGAAAAACTTTTGCTACAAGAATAAAACTTTCTGAAGATACTTTAAATAGATGATATTACATGATTCCATAAAAATCCTAGAACATCCCATACATCAATTACAAGATAATCGCACTCGAACTTCCGATTGTTCATTCTAAAAATACATTTTTTTTAAATGCGTCTAATAAAATTGAAAAACATTTGCTACAAAAATAAAACTTTCTGAAGGTACTTCAAATAGATGCTATTATATGATTCCATAAAAATTCTAAAACATCCCATTTATAAATTACAAGATAATTCCACTCAAACGTCCGTTTGTTCATTCTAAAGATACATTTTTTTTATTCTTCTAATAAAATTGAAAAACATTTGCTACTAGAATAAAACTTTCTAAAGTTACCTTAAATAGATGCTATTACATGATTCCACCAAAATCCTAAATTACAAGATATTCCTGCTTGTACGTCCTTTTGTTCATTGTAAAAATACATTTTTTTTAATTCGTCTAAAAAAATGAAAAATATTTGGCACAAGAGTAAAACTTTCTAAAATTACTTAAAATAGATGTTACTACGTAATTCCATAAAAATCCGAAAATATCCTTTCTCTTAATTACAAGATAATCCTACTGGAACATCCTTGCGCTAATTTTTCAGTTACATCTTTTGAACTTCGTGTAAAAAATTGAAATATATTTACTACAAGATGAAAACTGTCTGAAATTACTTCGAATTGATGTAACTCCATGACTTCATAAAAATCCCAAAATACCCCTAAGATAATCCCACTTAAACGCCATTCCCAAGTATCATACCATCATTTTTTAAATTCCGATAAAAAAATTGAAAAATAATGTCAACAAGCTTTAAACTTGTTATAAAGACATAGAATATTTGATACTGCAAGAGTTCATAAAAATCACAAAATATCCTTAGCCTCAATTACAATATAATCCTACTGGAAAATCCTTGTGTTAATTTTTAAGTTACATTTTTTGAACTTCGTCTAAAAAAAATTGAAAAATATTTGCTGTAAGAAAATTTTTGTCTGAAATTACTTCAAATAGTTCCTACTATATGATTCCATAAAAATTCCAAAATACCCCCTGCCTTTATTACAAGATAATCCCACGTAAACGCCATAGGGTTCTTCGGTAGCAACATTTTTTAAATTCCGGTCAAAAATATTGAAAAACAATGGCAACACCATGAAATTTTTTATAATGACTTAAAATAGAGGCTACTACGTGATTTCATAAAAATCCCAAAATATTCCTTCCCTTAATTACAAGATAATCCTACTGGAACATAATTTTTAAATTATATTTTTTTAAATCCGTCTAAAAAAATTGAAAAATATTTGCTACAAAAACAAAACTTCCTGAAATTACTTCAAATAGATGATACTACATAAATCCATAAAAATCCCAAAATACCCCCTCCATCAATTACAAGATAATCGCACTTAAACACAAAAGTGTTCATTGCGAAATATATATTTTTTTTAATTCCGGCAACAAAATTGAAAAAATTCTGTCCTCCTGTAAAAGACGCAATTGTGCACTTAGCAGGTATTATCAGATCACCGACGATATGCTTTACAGATGTTCCCATACAAACCAGCATTTTTTTACGAGAATATCTAGATTATCGCCAGCAATAAACATCAGAAACCAAAATGATTAAAAAAATTGAATTCTACAATCACTTTAGAAAATAAAGATTATTATACTTACCAACAATGATAAAAGCAAAATTAAACACCGGAAGGCATTGAAACAAAATTGCTGCAGCAAAATTCCACTTCGAACTCCTATGATCCCAGGGTATCCAACTGTAATACGGCAACTTCTGATTATAAACACCTTTGGTAACATTCCTCGCATCAACTTCAAACACAAACTGCGCATCAAAGTCACGCATCATCGTCACGAAAGCCAAAACTCCGGCGGACACGGAAACAATACAAGCCGAAATCAAAAACCCAATCGAACAAACATCCTTAACCTTCTTATCCTCCCTAATTATTTCTTCGGGATCAAAATCGTCTATGGGTTCGTAAGCGAGCGCGTTGCTTCTTAGCGTATCGATTATACAGAGGATTGCCTTGCGATTGGCGAACCAGATTATGACTTTGATTGTGGCTAAAAAGTGGGTCAGTCCCATGTTGAGGTTCTTCATGAGGTCGCCCAGATGCGTGGCCGTCGAGCCCAAGGTGATGAATTCGGCGGGGGTGAAGATGAAGACGGAGTAGATTATCCAGAAGGAGTTGAAGCAGATGTATCCGGTTAGTTTGAGGGTGCCGATGCCTTTCTCCGGTATCCATATTCCGCTCCATTTCAAGATGGTGATGTTGACGTCGAAGAAATCGTTTTTGAAGGTTGTCATGCCACAAATGGGTGTTTGTTTCTGTAATAATAAAACATGCATGATTTTAGTCAAACAGATATACCAGTATACGAACGAGTAAGTTTAGTAGTATTTTATTGATTTTGTGCTTTTTTCATCGAAATTGAAGAAATGCTATTATTTATTTCATTAAGAAACAAACGGATTTCTTTAGGAAAAAAGACAATAAATTGATCAATATAAAGCACTCGCTCGAAAAATTAAGCATTTTTGGCAGTCAGCTTGATGATAAAAATGATGTAAGAATATTTTATGCAGGGTTTCATAAAGGATGAGTGTTTAAAAATAGGGATTTTCAACGATAAATAAAATTTAAATAAACGCTGAAAATCTAAAATATTTTACTATAGAGACACGGATTGATTCTTTAGTAATAAAGTCCATTAATCCAAATTATTTTTACCTGAAAAATAAGGACGTAATTACGTATGAGCTAGACCTTTCCTCGAGCAATTTTCGAAGTTTCCATCTGGAGGAAGTAGTTACCGCAGAGTGGTAGGATGGCAACCATATTCAGGCATATTTAGAAACTTCATTTCAGTCGATTTTACGGGGCATTTAGCGTACTTAAGTTTATTGTTTTTATTGTCTTATCGCTACCACGCGTTATTCGTTGCGGGACGAACATTATCTAGAAAATTTGAGTAAAACAGCGAGTGCAGCAGCAGAAGAAGTTGGAGGTAAAACAGCAATCGGTATGAACTTTTTCATGTGTTTATAATTGAAACAAAATTTTATGGTTCCCGACGCAAACTGCAATTTGCATATTAACGACACCTCCTTTCCTTTAGATGCAATTGCTTCCTGTTGTCGGTCGTTTTTACCTAATTAATTCAACTGCTGTAAACGGTGGGATGTTTTATTATTGCAATTTTATACAGAAATTAAATTGCTACAAATTGTAGTAGATCAACATCCTTTGAAAAAGTATTCATTTCGTTAGAATGTAAGACACTGTAATCGACAACTGGTTAAATATTATAGTAATCGGAAATTACATAATTATTGCAAAGTAGTTTCAAAACCTTTTTATTAAGAATATTAAATATCATTTTTGCAAATTAGTCAAACATGTTCTACACTTCTTTCTCTGGGTACGCTTCTCTTTAAAAGGAAAAATTGTTTTCTAAATGATATATTATCATCGTTTTGCCGCTTCGGCCGATCAAAGTCTGAAAAATCAATTTTTTTTTTTTAATTTTCTAAAATGTTCATGGTGACTATCTAATTTTTTTGCTATTGAAGATAGCTGACATTTTTTATTTTATTTTATTAAGAAAGTTGCATTTTTTAACAAAAGTTCCAAGGGGTTTACTCGTGTCTTTTTTCACGTTGTCGTCAAAAATCCGACTAATTGACGTACGAGGAGCTCAGATTTGCAAACCGCGTTCAATTTGGAGTTTTCGTTTGGCCGCTACGGCCGATCAAAGTCTGAAAAATCAATTATTTTCGTAAATTTTCTAAAATATTCACTGTGATTGACTAATTTTTTTGCCATTGAAGTTAGCTGAAATTTTTCAACGGCAATCAATTTCTCTCGTCTTTCTGATGAAAATAAAGTTAAATTCAATAGTCTACGATGATTTTTAAGAAAGTTGCATTTTTTGACAAAATTTCCAAGGGGGTTAGTCATGTCTTTTTTCACGATTTCATCAAAAATTCAAAATCTCTAATCCGACTAATTGACGTACGAGGAACTCAGATTTGTAAACCGCGTTCAATTTGGAGTTTTCGTTTGGCCGCTACGGCCGATCAAAGTCTGAAAAATCAATTATTTTCTTAAATTTTCCAAAATCCTCATGATAACTGACTAATTTTTTTGCTATTGAAGTTAGCTGAAGTTTTTTAACGGCAATCAATTTCTCTCGTCTTTCTGATGAAAATAAAGTTAAATTCAATAGTCTACGATGATTTTTAAGAAAGTTGCATTTTTTGACAAAATTTCCAAGGGGGTTAGTCATGTCTTTTTTCACGATTTCATCAAAAATTCAAAATCTTTAGTCCGACTAATTGACGTACGAGGAACTCAGATTTGCAAACCGCGTTCAATTTGGAGTTTTCGTTTGGCCGCTACGGCCGATCAAAGTCTGAAAAATCAAAGTCTGAAAATCTGAAAAATCAATTATTTTCTTAAATTTTCCAAAATCCTCATGGTGACTGACTAATTTTTTTGCTATTGAAGTTAGCTGAAATTTTTTAACGGCAATCAATTTCTCTCGTCTTTCTGATGAAAATACAGTTAAATTCAATAGTCTACGATGATTTTTAAGAAAGTTGCATTTTTTGACAAAATTTCCAAGGGGGTTAGTCATGTCTTTTTTCACGATTTCATCAAAAATTCAAAATCTCTATTCCGACTAATTGACGTACGGAGAACTCAGATTTGCAAACCGCGTTCAATTTGGAGTTTTCGTTTGGCCGCTACGGCCGATCAAAGTCTGAAAAATCAATTATTTTCTTAAATTTTCCAAAATCCTCATGGTGACTGACTAATTTTTTTGCTATTGAAGTTAGCTGAAATTTTTTAACGGCAATCAATTTCTCTCGTCTTTCTGATGAAAATAAAGTTAAATTCAATAGTCTACGATGATTTTTAAGAAAGTTGCATTTTTTAACAAAATTTCCAAGGGGGTTAGTCATGTCTTTTTTCACGATTTCATCAAAAATTCAAAATCTCTAATCCGATTAATTGACGTACGAGGAACTCAGATTTGCAAACCGCGTTCAATTTGGAGTTTTCGTTTGGCCGCTACGGCCGATCAAAGTCTGAAAAATCAATTATTTTCTTAAATTTTCCAAAATCCTCATGATGACTGACTAATTTTTTTGCTATTGAAGTTAGCTGAAATTTTTTAACGGCAATCAATTTCTCTCGTCTTTCTTATGAAAATAAAGTTAAATTCAATAGTCTACGATGATTTTTAAGAAAGTTGCATTTTTTGACAAAATTTCCAAGGGGGTTAGTCATGTCTTTTTTTTGTGTTTTCATCAAAAATTGAAAATCTCTAATCCGACTAATTGACGTACGGGGAACTCAGATTTGCAAACCGCGTTCAATTTGGAGTTTTCGTTTGGCCGCTACGGCCGATCAAAGTCTGAAAAATTAATAATTTTTTTAAATTTTTTAAAATCCTCATGGTGACTGACTAATTTTTTTGCTATTGAAGTTAGCTGAAATTTTTTAACGGCAATCAATTTCTCTCGTCTTTCTGATGAAAATAAAGTTAAATTCAATAGTCTACGATGATTTTTAAGAAAGTTGCATTTTTTGACAAAATTTCCAAGGGGGTTAGTCATGTCTTTTTTCACGATTTCATCAAAAATTCAAAATCTCTAATCCGACTAATTGACGTACGAGGAACTCAGATTTGCAAACTGCGTTCAATTTGGAGTTTTCGTTTGGCCGCTACGGCCGATCAAAGTCTGAAAAATTAATAATTTTTTTAAATTTTCCAAAATCCTCATGGTGACTGACTAATTTTTGTGCTATTGAAGTTAGCTGAAATTTTTTAACGGCAATCAATTTCTCTCGTCATTCTGATGAAAATAAAGTTAAATTCAATAGTCTACGATGATTTTTAAGAAAGTTGCATTTTTTGACAAAATTTCCAAGGGGGTTAGTCATGTCTTTTTTTCGTGTTTTCATCAAAAATTGAAAATCTCTAATCCGACTAATTGACGTACGGGGAACTCAGATTTGCAAACCGCGTTCAATTTGGAGTTTTCGTTTGGCCGCTACGGCCGATCAAAGTCTAAAAAATCAATTATTTTCTTAAATTTTCCAAAATCCTCATGATGACTGACTAATTTTTTTGCTACTGAAGTTAGCTAAAAATTTTTAACGGCAATCAATTTCTCTCGTCTTTCTGATGAAAATAAAGTTAAATTCAATAGTCTACGATGATTTTTAAGAAAGTTGCATTTTTTAACAAAATTTCCAAGGGGGTTAGTCATGTCTTTTTTCACGAATTCATCAAAAAATGAAAATCTCTATTCCGACTAATTGACGTACGGAGAACTCAGATTTGCAAACCGCGTTCAATTTGGAGTTTTCGTTTGGCCGCTACGGCCGATCAAAGTCTGAAAAATCAATTATTTTCTTAAATTTTCCAAAATCCTCATGGTGACTGACTAATTTTTTTGCTATTGAAGTTAGCTGAAATTTTTTAACGGCAATCAATTTCTCTCGTCTTTCTGATGAAAATAAAGTTAAATTCAATGGTCTACGATGATTTTTAAGAAAGTTGCATTTTTTAACAAAATTTCCAAGGTTAGTCATGTCTTTTTTCACGATTTCATCAAAAATTCAAAATCTCTAATCCGACTAATTGACGTACGGGGAACTCAGATTTGCAAACCGCGTTCAATTTGGAGTTTTCGTTTGGCCGCTACGGCCGATCAAAGTCTGAAAAATCAATTATTTTCTTAAATTTTCCAAAATCCTCATGGTGACTGACTAATTTTTTTGCTATTGAAGTTAGCTGAAATTTTTTAACGGCAATCAATTTCTCTCGTCTTTCTGATGAAAATAAAGTTAAATTCAATAGTCTACGATGATTTTTAAGAAAGTTGCATTTTTTGACAAAATTTCCAAGGGGGTTAGTCATGTCTTTTTTCACGATTTCATCAAAAATTCAAAATCTCTATTCCGACTAATTGACGTACGGGGAACTCAGATTTGCAAACCGCGTTCAATTTGGAGTTTTCGTTTGGCCGCTACGGCCGATCAAAGTCTGAAAAATTAATAATTTTTTTAAATTTTCCAAAATCCTCATGATGACTGACTAATTTTTTTGCTATTGAAGTTAGCTGAAATTTTTTAACAGCAATCAATTTCTCTCGTCTTTCTGATGAAAATAAAGTTAAATTCAATAGTCTACGATGATTTTTAAGAAAGTTGCATTTTTTAACAAAATTTCCAAGGGGGTTAGTCATGTCTTTTTTCACGATTTCATCAAAAATTCAAAATCTCTAATCCGACTAATTGACGTACGAGGAACTCAGATTTGCAAACAGCGTTCAATTTGGAGTTTTCGTTTGGCCGCTACGGCCGATCAAAGTCTGAAAAATTAATAATTTTTTTAAATTTTCCAAAATCCTCATGATGACTGACTAATTTTTTTGCTATTGAAGTTAGCTGAAATTTTTTAACAGCAATCAATTTCTCTCGTCTTTCTGATGAAAATAAAGTTAAATTCAATAGTCTACGATGATTTTTAAGAAAGTTGCATTTTTTAACAAAATTTCCAAGGGGGTTAGTCATGTCTTTTTTCACGATTTCATCAAAAATTCAAAATCTCTAATCCGACTAATTAACGTACGAGGAACTCAGATTTGCAAACCGCGTTCAATTTGGAGTTTTCGTTTGGCCGCTACGGCCGATCAAATTCTGAAAAATCAATTATTTTCTTAAATTTTCCAAAATCCTCATGGTGACTGACTAATTTTTTTGCTATTGAAGTTAGCTGAAATTTTTTAACGGCAATCAATTTCTCTCGTCTTTCTGATGAAAATAAAGTTAAATTCAATAGTCTACGATGATTTTTAAGAAAGTTGCATTTTTTAACAAAATTTCCAAGGGGGTCATGTCTTTTTTCACGATTTCATCAAAAATTCAAAATCTCTAATCCGACTAATTGACGTACGAGGATCTCAGATTTGCAAACCGCGTTCAATTTGGAGTTTTCATTTGGCCGCTACAACCGATCAAAGTCTGAAAAATCAATTATTTTCTTAAATTTTCCAAAATCCTCATGATGACTGACTAATTTTTTTGCTATTGAAGTTAGCTGAAATTTTTTAACGGCAATCAATTTCTCTCGTCTTTCTGATGAAAATAAAGTTAAATTCAATAGTCTACGATGATTTTTAAGAAAGTTGCATTTTTTGACAAAATTTCCAAGGGGGTTAGTCATGTCTTTTTTCACGATTTCATCAAAAACTCAAAATCTCTAATCCGACTAATTGACGTACGAGCAACTCAGATTTGCAAATCGCGTTCAATTTGGAGTTTTCGTTTAGCCGCTACGGCCGATCAAAGTCTGAAAAATCAATTATTTTCTTAAATTTTCCAAAATCCTCATGATGACTGACTAATTTTTTTGCTATTGAAGTTAGCTGAAATTTTTTAACGGCAATCAATTTCTCTCGTCTTTCTGATGAAAATAAAGTTAAATTCAATAGTCTACGATGATTTTTAAGAAAGTTGCATTTTTTGACAAAATTTCCAAGGGGGTTAGTCATGTCTTTTTTCACGATTTCATCAAAAATTCAAAATCTCTAATCCGACTAATTGACGTACGAGGAACTCAGATTTGCAAACCGCGTTCAATTTGGAGTTTTCGTTTGGCCGCTACGGCCGATCAAATTCTGAAAAATCAATTATTTTCTTAAATTTTCCAAAATCCTCATGGTGACTGACTAATTTTTTTGCTATTGAAGTTAGCTGAAATTTTTTAACGGCAATCAATTTCTCTCGTCTTTCTGATGAAAATAAAGTTAAATTCAATAGTCTACGATGATTTTTAAGAAAGTTGCATTTTTTGACAAAATTTCCAAGGGGGTTAGCCATGTCTTTTTTCACGATTTCATCAAAAATTCAAAATCTTTAATCCGACTAATTGACGTACGAGGAACTCAGATTTGCAAACCGCGTTCAATTTGGAGTTTTCGTTTGGCCGCTACGGCCGATCAAATTCTGAAAAATCAATTATTTTCTTAAATTTTCCAAAATCCTCATGGTGACTGACTAATTTTTTTGCTATTGAAGTTAGCTGAAATTTTTTAACGGCAATCAATTTCACTCGTCTTTCTAATGAAAATAAAGTTAAATTCAATAGTCTACGATGATTTTTAAGAAAGTTGCATTTTTTGACAAAATTTCCAAGGGGGTTAGCCATGTCTTTTTTCACGATTTCATCAAAAATTCAAAATCTTTAATCCGACTAATTGACGTACGAGGAACTCAGATTTGCAAACCGCGTTCAATTTGGAGTTTTCGTTTGGCCGCTACGGCCGATCAAAGTCTGAAAAATTAATTATTTTTTTAAATTTTCCAAAATCCTCATGGTGACTGACTAATTTTTTTGCTATTGAAGTTAGCTGAAATTTTTTAACGGCAATCAATTTCTCTCGTCTTTCTGATGAAAATAAAGTTAAATTCAATAGTCTACGATGATTTTTAAGAAAGTTGCATTTTTTGACAAAATTTCCAAGGGGGTTAGTCATGTCTTTTTTCACGATTTCATCAAAAATTCAAAATCTCTATTCCGACTAATTGACGTACGGGGAACTCAGATTTGCAAACCGCGTTCAATTTGGAGTTTTCGTTTGGCCGCTACGGCCGATCAAAGTCTTAAAAATTAATTATTTTTTTAAATTTTCCAAAATCCTCATGGTGACTGACTAATTTTTTTGCTATTGAAGTTAGCTGAAATTTTTTAACAGCAATCAATTTCTCTCGTCTTTCTGATGAAAATAAAGTTAAATTCAATGGTCTACGATGATTTTTAAGAAAGTTGCATTTTTTAACAAAATTTCCAAGGGGGTTAGTCATGTCTTTTTTTCGTGTTTTCATCAAAAATTGAAAATATCTAATCCGACTAATTGACGTACGGGGAACTCAGATTTGCAAACCGCGTTCAATTTGGAGTTTTCGTTTGACGGCTACGGCCGATCAAAGTCTGAAAAATTAACAATTTTTTTAAATTTTCCAAAATCCTCATGATGACTGACTAATTTTTTTGCTATTGAAGTTAGCTGAAATTTTTTAACGGCAATCAATTTCACTCGTCTTTCTGATGAAAATAAAGTTAAATTCAATAGTCTACGATGATTTTTAAGAAAGTTGCATTTTTTGACAAAATTTCCAAGGGGGTTAGCCATGTCTTTTTTCACGATTTCATCAAAAATTCAAAATCTTTAATCCGACTAATTGACGTACGAGGAACTCAGATTTGCAAACCGCGTTCAATTTGGAGTTTTCGTTTGGCCGCTACGGCCGATCAAAGTCTGAAAAATTAATTATTTTTTTAAATTTTCCAAAATCCTCATGGTGACTGACTAATTTTTTTGCTATTGAAGTTAGCTGAAATTTTTTAACGGCAATCAATTTCTCTCGTCTTTCTGATGAAAATAAAGTTAAATTCAATGGTCTACGATGATTTTTAAGAAAGTTGCATTTTTTAACAAAATTTCCAAGGTTAGTCATGTCTTTTTTCACGATTTCATCAAAAATTCAAAATCTCTAATCCGACTAATTGACGTACGGGGAACTCAGATTTGCAAACCGCGTTCAATTTGGAGTTTTCGTTTGGCCGCTACGGCCGATCAAAGTCTGAAAAATCAATTATTTTCTTAAATTTTCCAAAATCCTCATGGTGACTGACTAATTTTTTTGCTATTGAAGTTAGCTGAAATTTTTTAACGGCAATCAATTTCTCTCGTCTTTCTGATGAAAATAAAGTTAAATTCAATAGTCTACGATGATTTTTAAGAAAGTTGCATTTTTTGACAAAATTTCCAAGGGGGTTAGTCATGTCTTTTTTCACGATTTCATCAAAAATTCAAAATCTCTATTCCGACTAATTGACGTACGGGGAACTCAGATTTGCAAACCGCGTTCAATTTGGAGTTTTCGTTTGGCCGCTACGGCCGATCAAAGTCTGAAAAATTAATAATTTTTTTAAATTTTCCAAAATCCTCATGATGACTGACTAATTTTTTTGCTATTGAAGTTAGCTGAAATTTTTTAACAGCAATCAATTTCTCTCGTCTTTCTGATGAAAATAAAGTTAAATTCAATAGTCTACGATGATTTTTAAGAAAGTTGCATTTTTTAACAAAATTTCCAAGGGGGTTAGTCATGTCTTTTTTCACGATTTCATCAAAAATTCAAAATCTCTAATCCGACTAATTGACGTACGAGGAACTCAGATTTGCAAACAGCGTTCAATTTGGAGTTTTCGTTTGGCCGCTACGGCCGATCAAAGTCTGAAAAATTAATAATTTTTTTAAATTTTCCAAAATCCTCATGATGACTGACTAATTTTTTTGCTATTGAAGTTAGCTGAAATTTTTTAACAGCAATCAATTTCTCTCGTCTTTCTGATGAAAATAAAGTTAAATTCAATAGTCTACGATGATTTTTAAGAAAGTTGCATTTTTTAACAAAATTTCCAAGGGGGTTAGTCATGTCTTTTTTCACGATTTCATCAAAAATTCAAAATCTCTAATCCGACTAATTAACGTACGAGGAACTCAGATTTGCAAACCGCGTTCAATTTGGAGTTTTCGTTTGGCCGCTACGGCCGATCAAATTCTGAAAAATCAATTATTTTCTTAAATTTTCCAAAATCCTCATGGTGACTGACTAATTTTTTTGCTATTGAAGTTAGCTGAAATTTTTTAACGGCAATCAATTTCTCTCGTCTTTCTGATGAAAATAAAGTTAAATTCAATAGTCTACGATGATTTTTAAGAAAGTTGCATTTTTTAACAAAATTTCCAAGGGGGTCATGTCTTTTTTCACGATTTCATCAAAAATTCAAAATCTCTAATCCGACTAATTGACGTACGAGGAACTCAGATTTGCAAACCGCGTTCAATTTGGAGTTTTCATTTGGCCGCTACAACCGATCAAAGTCTGAAAAATCAATTATTTTCTTAAATTTTCCAAAATCCTCATGATGACTGACTAATTTTTTTGCTATTGAAGTTAGCTGAAATTTTTTAACGGCAATCAATTTCTCTCGTCTTTCTGATGAAAATAAAGTTAAATTCAATAGTCTACGATGATTTTTAAGAAAGTTGCATTTTTTGACAAAATTTCCAAGGGGGTTAGTCATGTCTTTTTTCACGATTTCATCAAAAACTCAAAATCTCTAATCCGACTAATTGACGTACGAGCAACTCAGATTTGCAAATCGCGTTCAATTTGGAGTTTTCGTTTAGCCGCTACGGCCGATCAAAGTCTGAAAAATCAATTATTTTCTTAAATTTTCCAAAATCCTCATGATGACTGACTAATTTTTTTGCTATTGAAGTTAGCTGAAATTTTTTAACGGCAATCAATTTCTCTCGTCTTTCTGATGAAAATAAAGTTAAATTCAATAGTCTACGATGATTTTTAAGAAAGTTGCATTTTTTGACAAAATTTCCAAGGGGGTTAGTCATGTCTTTTTTCACGATTTCATCAAAAATTCAAAATCTCTAATCCGACTAATTGACGTACGAGGAACTCAGATTTGCAAACCGCGTTCAATTTGGAGTTTTCGTTTGGCCGCTACGGCCGATCAAATTCTGAAAAATCAATTATTTTCTTAAATTTTCCAAAATCCTCATGGTGACTGACTAATTTTTTTGCTATTGAAGTTAGCTGAAATTTTTTAACGGCAATCAATTTCTCTCGTCTTTCTGATGAAAATAAAGTTAAATTCAATAGTCTACGATGATTTTTAAGAAAGTTGCATTTTTTGACAAAATTTCCAAGGGGGTTAGCCATGTCTTTTTTCACGATTTCATCAAAAATTCAAAATCTTTAATCCGACTAATTGACGTACGAGGAACTCAGATTTGCAAACCGCGTTCAATTTGGAGTTTTCGTTTGGCCGCTACGGCCGATCAAATTCTGAAAAATCAATTATTTTCTTAAATTTTCCAAAATCCTCATGGTGACTGACTAATTTTTTTGCTATTGAAGTTAGCTGAAATTTTTTAACGGCAATCAATTTCACTCGTCTTTCTAATGAAAATAAAGTTAAATTCAATAGTCTACGATGATTTTTAAGAAAGTTGCATTTTTTGACAAAATTTCCAAGGGGGTTAGCCATGTCTTTTTTCACGATTTCATCAAAAATTCAAAATCTTTAATCCGACTAATTGACGTACGAGGAACTCAGATTTGCAAACCGCGTTCAATTTGGAGTTTTCGTTTGGCCGCTACGGCCGATCAAAGTCTGAAAAATTAATTATTTTTTTAAATTTTCCAAAATCCTCATGGTGACTGACTAATTTTTTTGCTATTGAAGTTAGCTGAAATTTTTTAACGGCAATCAATTTCTCTCGTCTTTCTGATGAAAATAAAGTTAAATTCAATAGTCTACGATGATTTTTAAGAAAGTTGCATTTTTTGACAAAATTTCCAAGGGGGTTAGTCATGTCTTTTTTCACGATTTCATCAAAAATTCAAAATCTCTATTCCGACTAATTGACGTACGGGGAACTCAGATTTGCAAACCGCGTTCAATTTGGAGTTTTCGTTTGGCCGCTACGGCCGATCAAAGTCTTAAAAATTAATTATTTTTTTAAATTTTCCAAAATCCTCATGGTGACTGACTAATTTTTTTGCTATTGAAGTTAGCTGAAATTTTTTAACAGCAATCAATTTCTCTCGTCTTTCTGATGAAAATAAAGTTAAATTCAATGGTCTACGATGATTTTTAAGAAAGTTGCATTTTTTAACAAAATTTCCAAGGGGGTTAGTCATGTCTTTTTTTCGTGTTTTCATCAAAAATTGAAAATATCTAATCCGACTAATTGACGTACGGGGAACTCAGATTTGCAAACCGCGTTCAATTTGGAGTTTTCGTTTGACGGCTACGGCCGATCAAAGTCTGAAAAATTAACAATTTTTTTAAATTTTCCAAAATCCTCATGATGACTGACTAATTTTTTTGCTATTGAAGTTAGCTGAAATTTTTTAACGGCAATCAATTTCACTCGTCTTTCTGATGAAAATAAAGTTAAATTCAATAGTCTACGATGATTTTTAAGAAAGTTGCATTTTTTGACAAAATTTCCAAGGGGGTTAGCCATGTCTTTTTTCACGATTTCATCAAAAATTCAAAATCTTTAATCCGACTAATTGACGTACGAGGAACTCAGATTTGCAAACCGCGTTCAATTTGGAGTTTTCGTTTGGCCGCTACGGCCGATCAAAGTCTGAAAAATTAATTATTTTTTTAAATTTTCCAAAATCCTCATGATGACTGACTAATTTTTTTGCTATTGAAGTTAGCTGAAATTTTTTAACGGCAATCAATTTCTCTCGTCTTTCTGATGAAAATAAAGTTAAATTCAATGGTCTACGATGATTTTTAAGAAAGTTGCATTTTTTAACAAAATTTCCAAGGGGGTTAGTCATGTCTTTTTTTCGTGTTTTCATCAAAAATTGAAAATCTCTATTCCGACTAATTGACGTACGGGGAACTCAGATTTGCAAACCGCGTTCAATTTGGAGTTTTCGTTTGGCCGCTACGGCCGATCAAAGTCTGAAAAATTAATTATTTTTTTAAATTTTCCAAAATCCTCATGGTGACTGACTAATTTTTTTGCTATTGAAGTTAGCTGAAATTTTTTAACGGCAATCAATTTCTCTCGTCTTTCTGATGAAAATAAAGTTAAATTCAATAGTCTACGATGATTTTTAAGAAAGTTGCATTTTTTGACAAAATTTCCAAGGGGGTTAGTCATGTCTTTTTTCACGATTTCATCAAAAATTCAAAATCTCTAATCCGACTAATTGACGTACGAGGAACTCAGATTTGCAAACCGCGTTCAATTTGGAGTTTTCGTTTGGCCGCTACGGCCGATCAAAGTCTGAAAAATCAATTATTTTCTTAAATTTTCCAAAATCCTCATGATGACTGACTAATTTTTTTGCTATTGAAGTTAGCTGAAATTTTTTAACGGCAATCAATTTCTCTCGTCTTTCTGATGTAAATAAAGTTAAATTCAATAGTCTACGATGATTTTTAAGAAAGTTGCATTTTTTAACAAAATTTCCAAGGGGGTCAGTCTTGTCTTTTTTCACGATTTCATCAAAAATTGAAAATCTCTAATCCGACTAATTGACGTACGGGGAACTCAGATTTGCAAACCGCGTTCAATTTGGAGTTTTCGTTTGGCCGCTACGGCCGGTCAAAGTCTGAAAAATCAATTATTTTCTTAAATTTTCCAAAATCCTCATAGTGACTGACTAATTTTTTTGCTATTGAAGTTAGCTGAAATTTTTTAACGGCAATCAATTTCTCTCGTCTTTCTGATGAAAATAAAGTTAAATTCAATAGTCTACGATGATTTTTAAGAAAGTTGCATTTTTTGACAAAATTTCCAAGGGGGTTAGTCATGTCTTTTTTCACGATTTCATCAAAAACTCAAAATCTCTAATCCGACTAATTGACGTACGAGCAACTCAGATTTGCAAATCGCGTTCAATTTGGAGTTTTCGTTTAGCCGCTACGGCCGATCAAAGTCTGAAAAATCAATTATTTTCTTAAATTTTCCAAAATCCTCATGATGACTGACTAATTTTTTTGCTATTGAAGTTAGCTGAAATTTTTTAACGGCAATCAATTTCTCTCGTCTTTCTGATGAAAATAAAGTTAAATTCAATAGTCTACGATGATTTTTAAGAAAGTTGCATTTTTTGACAAAATTTCCAAGGGGGTTAGTCATGTCTTTTTTCACGATTTCATCAAAAATTCAAAATCTCTAATCCGACTAATTGACGTACGAGGAACTCAGATTTGCAAACCGCGTTCAATTTGGAGTTTTCGTTTGGCCGCTACGGCCGATCAAATTCTGAAAAATCAATTATTTTCTTAAATTTTCCAAAATCCTCATGGTGACTGACTAATTTTTTTGCTATTGAAGTTAGCTGAAATTTTTTAACGGCAATCAATTTCTCTCGTCTTTCTGATGAAAATAAAGTTAAATTCAATAGTCTACGATGATTTTTAAGAAAGTTGCATTTTTTGACAAAATTTCCAAGGGGGTTAGCCATGTCTTTTTTCACGATTTCATCAAAAATTCAAAATCTTTAATCCGACTAATTGACGTACGAGGAACTCAGATTTGCAAACCGCGTTCAATTTGGAGTTTTCGTTTGGCCGCTACGGCCGATCAAATTCTGAAAAATCAATTATTTTCTTAAATTTTCCAAAATCCTCATGGTGACTGACTAATTTTTTTGCTATTGAAGTTAGCTGAAATTTTTTAACGGCAATCAATTTCACTCGTCTTTCTAATGAAAATAAAGTTAAATTCAATAGTCTACGATGATTTTTAAGAAAGTTGCATTTTTTGACAAAATTTCCAAGGGGGTTAGCCATGTCTTTTTTCACGATTTCATCAAAAATTCAAAATCTTTAATCCGACTAATTGACGTACGAGGAACTCAGATTTGCAAACCGCGTTCAATTTGGAGTTTTCGTTTGGCCGCTACGGCCGATCAAAGTCTGAAAAATTAATTATTTTTTTAAATTTTCCAAAATCCTCATGGTGACTGACTAATTTTTTTGCTATTGAAGTTAGCTGAAATTTTTTAACGGCAATCAATTTCTCTCGTCTTTCTGATGAAAATAAAGTTAAATTCAATAGTCTACGATGATTTTTAAGAAAGTTGCATTTTTTGACAAAATTTCCAAGGGGGTTAGTCATGTCTTTTTTCACGATTTCATCAAAAATTCAAAATCTCTATTCCGACTAATTGACGTACGGGGAACTCAGATTTGCAAACCGCGTTCAATTTGGAGTTTTCGTTTGGCCGCTACGGCCGATCAAAGTCTTAAAAATTAATTATTTTTTTAAATTTTCCAAAATCCTCATGGTGACTGACTAATTTTTTTGCTATTGAAGTTAGCTGAAATTTTTTAACAGCAATCAATTTCTCTCGTCTTTCTGATGAAAATAAAGTTAAATTCAATGGTCTACGATGATTTTTAAGAAAGTTGCATTTTTTAACAAAATTTCCAAGGGGGTTAGTCATGTCTTTTTTTCGTGTTTTCATCAAAAATTGAAAATATCTAATCCGACTAATTGACGTACGGGGAACTCAGATTTGCAAACCGCGTTCAATTTGGAGTTTTCGTTTGACGGCTACGGCCGATCAAAGTCTGAAAAATTAACAATTTTTTTAAATTTTCCAAAATCCTCATGATGACTGACTAATTTTTTTGCTATTGAAGTTAGCTGAAATTTTTTAACGGCAATCAATTTCACTCGTCTTTCTGATGAAAATAAAGTTAAATTCAATAGTCTACGATGATTTTTAAGAAAGTTGCATTTTTTGACAAAATTTCCAAGGGGGTTAGCCATGTCTTTTTTCACGATTTCATCAAAAATTCAAAATCTTTAATCCGACTAATTGACGTACGAGGAACTCAGATTTGCAAACCGCGTTCAATTTGGAGTTTTCGTTTGGCCGCTACGGCCGATCAAAGTCTGAAAAATTAATTATTTTTTTAAATTTTCCAAAATCCTCATGGTGACTGACTAATTTTTTTGCTATTGAAGTTAGCTGAAATTTTTTAACGGCAATCAATTTCTCTCGTCTTTCTGATGAAAATAAAGTTAAATTCAATGGTCTACGATGATTTTTAAGAAAGTTGCATTTTTTAACAAAATTTCCAAGGGGGTTAGTCATGTCTTTTTTTCGTGTTTTCATCAAAAATTGAAAATCTCTATTCCGACTAATTGACGTACGGGGAACTCAGATTTGCAAACCGCGTTCAATTTGGAGTTTTCGTTTGGCCGCTACGGCCGATCAAAGTCTGAAAAATTAATTATTTTTTTAAATTTTCCAAAATCCTCATGGTGACTGACTAATTTTTTTGCTATTGAAGTTAGCTGAAATTTTTTAACGGCAATCAATTTCTCTCGTCTTTCTGATGAAAATAAAGTTAAATTCAATAGTCTACGATGATTTTTAAGAAAGTTGCATTTTTTGACAAAATTTCCAAGGGGGTTAGTCATGTCTTTTTTCACGATTTCATCAAAAATTCAAAATCTCTAATCCGACTAATTGACGTACGAGGAACTCAGATTTGCAAACCGCGTTCAATTTGGAGTTTTCGTTTGGCCGCTACGGCCGATCAAAGTCTGAAAAATCAATTATTTTCTTAAATTTTCCAAAATCCTCATGATGACTGACTAATTTTTTTGCTATTGAAGTTAGCTGAAATTTTTTAACGGCAATCAATTTCTCTCGTCTTTCTGATGTAAATAAAGTTAAATTCAATAGTCTACGATGATTTTTAAGAAAGTTGCATTTTTTAACAAAATTTCCAAGGGGGTCAGTCTTGTCTTTTTTCACGATTTCATCAAAAATTGAAAATCTCTAATCCGACTAATTGACGTACGGGGAACTCAGATTTGCAAACCGCGTTCAATTTGGAGTTTTCGTTTGGCCGCTACGGCCGGTCAAAGTCTGAAAAATCAATTATTTTCTTAAATTTTCCAAAATCCTCATAGTGACTGACTAATTTTTTTGCTATTGAAGTTAGCTGAAATTTTTTAACGGCAATCAATTTCTCTCGTCTTTCTGATGAAAATAAAGTTAAATTCAATAGTCTACGATGATTTTTAAGAAAGTTGCATTTTTTGACAAAATTTCCAAGGGGGTTAGTCATGTCTTTTTTCACGATTTCATCAAAAACTCAAAATCTCTAATCCGACTAATTGACGTACGAGCAACTCAGATTTGCAAATCGCGTTCAATTTGGAGTTTTCGTTTAGCCGCTACGGCCGATCAAAGTCTGAAAAATCAATTATTTTCTTAAATTTTCCAAAATCCTCATGATGACTGACTAATTTTTTTGCTATTGAAGTTAGCTGAAATTTTTTAACGGCAATCAATTTCTCTCGTCTTTCTGATGAAAATAAAGTTAAATTCAATAGTCTACGATGATTTTTAAGAAAGTTGCATTTTTTGACAAAATTTCCAAGGGGGTTAGCCATGTCTTTTTTCACGATTTCATCAAAAATTCAAAATCTTTAATCCGACTAATTGACGTACGGGGAACTCAGATTTGCAAACCGCGTTCAATTTGGAGTTTTCGTTTGGCCGCTACGGCCGATCAAAGTCTGAAAAATTAACAATTTTTTTAAATTTTCCAAAATCCTCATGATGACTGACTAATTTTTTTGCTATTGAAGTTAGCTGAAATTTTTTAACGGCAATCAATTTCTCTCGTCTTTCTGATGAAAATAAAGTTAAATTCAATAGTCTACGATGATTTTTAAGAAAGTTGCATTTTTTGACAAAATTTCCAAGGGGGTTAGTCATGTCTTTTTTCACGATTTCATCAAAAACTCAAAATCTCTAATCCGACTAATTGACGTACGAGCAACTCAGATTTGCAAATCGCGTTCAATTTGGAGTTTTCGTTTAGCCGCTACGGCCGATCAAAGTCTGAAAAATCAATTATTTTCTTAAATTTTCCAAAATCCTCATGATGACTGACTAATTTTTTTGCTATTGAAGTTAGCTGAAATTTTTTAACGGCAATCAATTTCTCTCGTCTTTCTGATGAAAATAAAGTTAAATTCAATAGTCTACGATGATTTTTAAGAAAGTTGCATTTTTTGACAAAATTTCCAAGGGGGTTAGTCATGTCTTTTTTCACGATTTCATCAAAAATTCAAAATCTTTAATCCGACTAATTGACGTACGAGGAACTCAGATTTGCAAACCGCGTTCAATTTGGAGTTTTCGTTTGGCCGCTACGGCCGATCAAATTCTGAAAAATCAATTATTTTCTTAAATTTTCCAAAATCCTCATGGTGACTGACTAATTTTTTTGCTATTGAAGTTAGCTGAAATTTTTTAACGGCAATCAATTTCTCTCGTCTTTCTGATGAAAATAAAGTTAAATTCAATAGTCTACGATGATTTTTAAGAAAGTTGCATTTTTTGACAAAATTTCCAAGGGGGTTAGCCATGTCTTTTTTCACGATTTCATCAAAAATTCAAAATCTTTAATCCGACTAATTGACGTACGAGGAACTCAGATTTGCAAACCGCGTTCAATTTGGAGTTTTCGTTTGGCCGCTACGGCCGATCAAATTCTGAAAAATCAATTATTTTCTTAAATTTTCCAAAATCCTCATGGTGACTGACTAATTTTTTTGCTATTGAAGTTAGCTGAAATTTTTTAACGGCAATCAATTTCACTCGTCTTTCTAATGAAAATAAAGTTAAATTCAATAGTCTACGATGATTTTTAAGAAAGTTGCATTGTTTGACAAAATTTCCAAGGGGGTTAGCCATGTCTTTTTTCACGATTTCATCAAAAATTCAAAATCTTTAATCCGACTAATTGACGTACGAGGAACTCAGATTTGCAAACCGCGTTCAATTTGGAGTTTTCGTTTGGCCGCTACGGCCGATCAAACTCTGAAAAATTAATTATTTTTTTAAATTTTCCAAAATCCTCATGGTGACTGACTAATTTTTTTGCTATTGAAGTTAGCTGAAATTTTTTAACGGCAATCAATTTCTCTCGTCTTTCTGATGAAAATAAAGTTAAATTCAATAGTCTACGATGATTTTTAAGAAAGTTGCATTTTTTGACAAAATTTCCAAGGGGGTTAGTCATGTCTTTTTTCACGATTTCATCAAAAATTCAAAATCTCTATTCCGACTAATTGACGTACGGGGAACTCAGATTTGCAAACCGCGTTCAATTTGGAGTTTGGAGTTTTCGTTTGGCCGCTACGGCCGATCAAAGTCTTAAAAATTAATTATTTTTTTAAATTTTCCAAAATCCTCATGGTGACTGACTAATTTTTTTGCTATTGAAGTTAGCTGAAATTTTTTAACAGCAATCAATTTCTCTCGTCTTTCTGATGAAAATAAAGTTAAATTCAATGGTCTACGATGATTTTTAAGAAAGTTGCATTTTTTAACAAAATTTCCAAGGGGGTTAGTCATGTCTTTTTTTCGTGTTTTCATCAAAAATTGAAAATCTCTAATCCGACTAATTGACGTACGGGGAACTCAGATTTGCAAACCGCGTTCAATTTGGAGTTTTCGTTTGACCGCTACGGCCGATCAAAGTCTGAAAAATTAACAATTTTTTTAAATTTTCCAAAATCCTCATGATGACTGACTAATTTTTTTGCTATTGAAGTTAGCTGAAATTTTTTAACGGCAATCAATTTCACTCGTCTTTCTGATGAAAATAAAGTTAAATTCAATAGTCTACGATGATTTTTAAGAAAGTTGCATTTTTTGACAAAATTTCCAAGGGGGTTAGCCATGTCTTTTTTCACGATTTCATCAAAAATTCAAAATCTTTAATCCGACTAATTGACGTACGAGGAACTCAGATTTGCAAACCGCGTTCAATTTGGAGTTTTCGTTTGGCCGCTACGGCCGATCAAAGTCTGAAAAATTAATTATTTTTTTAAATTTTCCAAAATCCTCATGGTGACTGACTAATTTTTTTGCTATTGAAGTTAGCTGAAATTTTTTAACGGCAATCAATTTCTCTCGTCTTTCTGATGAAAATAAAGTTAAATTCAATGGTCTACGATGATTTTTAAGAAAGTTGCATTTTTTAACAAAATTTCCAAGGGGGTTAGTCATGTCTTTTTTTCGTGTTTTCATCAAAAATTGAAAATCTCTATTCCGACTAATTGACGTACGGGGAACTCAGATTTGCAAACCGCGTTCAATTTGGAGTTTTCGTTTGGCCGCTACGGCCGATCAAAGTCTGAAAAATTAATTATTTTTTTAAATTTTCCAAAATCCTCATGGTGACTGACTAATTTTTTTGCTATTGAAGTTAGCTGAAATTTTTTAACGGCAATCAATTTCTCTCGTCTTTCTGATGAAAATAAAGTTAAATTCAATAGTCTACGATGATTTTTAAGAAAGTTGCATTTTTTGACAAAATTTCCAAGGGGGTTAGTCATGTCTTTTTTCACGATTTCATCAAAAATTCAAAATCTCTAATCCGACTAATTGACGTACGAGGAACTCAGATTTGCAAACCGCGTTCAATTTGGAGTTTTCGTTTGGCCGCTACGGCCGATCAAAGTCTGAAAAATCAATTATTTTCTTAAATTTTCCAAAATCCTCATGATGACTGACGAATTTTTTTGCTATTGAAGTTAGCTGAAATTTTTTAACGGCAATCAATTTCTCTCGTCTTTCTGATGAAAATAAAGTTAAATTCAATAGTCTACGATGATTTTTAAGAAAGTTGCATTTTTTGACAAAATTTCCAAGGGGGTTAGTCATGTCTTTTTTCACGATTTCATCAAAAACTCAAAATCTCTAATCCGACTAATTGACGTACGAGCAACTCAGATTTGCAAATCGCGTTCAATTTGGAGTTTTCGTTTAGCCGCTACGGCCGATCAAAGTCTGAAAAATCAATTATTTTCTTAAATTTTCCAAAATCCTCATGATGACTGACTAATTTTTTTGCTATTGAAGTTAGCTGAATTTTTTTAACGGCAATCAATTTCTCTCGTCTTTCTGATGAAAATAAAGTTAAATTCAATAGTCTACGATGATTTTTAAGAAAGTTGCATTTTTTGACAAAATTTCCAAGGGGGTTAGCCATGTCTTTTTTCACGATTTCATCAAAAATTCAAAATCTTTAATCCGACTAATTGACGTACGGGGAACTCAGATTTGCAAACCGCGTTCAATTTGGAGTTTTCGTTTGGCCGCTACGGCCGATCAAATTCTGAAAAATCAATTATTTTCTTAAATTTTCCAAAATCCTCATGGTGACTGACTAATTTTTTTGCTATTGAAGTTAGCTGAAATTTTTTAACGGCAATCAATTTCTCTCGTCTTTCTGATGAAAATAAAGTTAAATTCAATAGTCTACGATGATTTTTAAGAAAGTTGCATTTTTTGACAAAATTTCCAAGGGGGTTAGCCATGTCTTTTTTCACGATTTCATCAAAAATTCAAAATCTTTAATCCGACTAATTGACGTACGAGGAACTCAGATTTGCAAACCGCGTTCAATTTGGAGTTTTCGTTTGGCCGCTACGGCCGATCAAATTCTGAAAAATCAATTATTTTCTTAAATTTTCCAAAATCCTCATGGTGACTGACTAATTTTTTTGCTATTGAAGTTAGCTGAAATTTTTTAACGGCAATCAATTTCACTCGTCTTTCTAATGAAAATAAAGTTAAATTCAATAGTCTACGATGATTTTTAAGAAAGTTGCATTGTTTGACAAAATTTCCAAGGGGGTTAGCCATGTCTTTTTTCACGATTTCATCAAAAATTCAAAATCTTTAATCCGACTAATTGACGTACGAGGAACTCAGATTTGCAAACCGCGTTCAATTTGGAGTTTTCGTTTGGCCGCTACGGCCGATCAAAGTCTGAAAAATTAATTATTTTTTTAAATTTTCCAAAATCCTCATGGTGACTGACTAATTTTTTTGCTATTGAAGTTAGCTGAAATTTTTTAACGGCAATCAATTTCTCTCGTCTTTCTGATGAAAATAAAGTTAAATTCAATAGTCTACGATGATTTTTAAGAAAGTTGCATTTTTTGACAAAATTTCCAAGGGGGTTAGTCATGTCTTTTTTCACGATTTCATCAAAAATTCAAAATCTCTATTCCGACTAATTGACGTACGGGGAACTCAGATTTGCAAACCGCGTTCAATTTGGAGTTTTCGTTTGGCCGCTACGGCCGATCAAAGTCTTAAAAATTAATTATTTTTTTAAATTTTCCAAAATCCTCATGGTGACTGACTAATTTTTTTGCTATTGAAGTTAGCTGAAATTTTTTAACAGCAATCAATTTCTCTCGTCTTTCTGATGAAAATAAAGTTAAATTCAATGGTCTACGATGATTTTTAAGAAAGTTGCATTTTTTAACAAAATTTCCAAGGGGGTTAGTCATGTCTTTTTTTCGTGTTTTCATCAAAAATTGAAAATCTCTAATCCGACTAATTGACGTACGGGGAACTCAGATTTGCAAACCGCGTTCAATTTGGAGTTTTCGTTTGACCGCTACGGCCGATCAAAGTCTGAAAAATTAACAATTTTTTTAAATTTTCCAAAATCCTCATGATGACTGACTAATTTTTTTGCTATTGAAGTTAGCTGAAATTTTTTAACGGCAATCAATTTCACTCGTCTTTCTGATGAAAATAAAGTTAAATTCAATAGTCTACGATGATTTTTAAGAAAGTTGCATTTTTTGACAAAATTTCCAAGGGGGTTAGCCATGTCTTTTTTCACGATTTCATCAAAAATTCAAAATCTTTAATCCGACTAATTGACGTACGAGGAACTCAGATTTGCAAACCGCGTTCAATTTGGAGTTTTCGTTTGGCCGCTACGGCCGATCAAAGTCTGAAAAATTAATTATTTTTTTAAATTTTCCAAAATCCTCATGGTGACTGACTAATTTTTTTGCTATTGAAGTTAGCTGAAATTTTTTAACGGCAATCAATTTCTCTCGTCTTTCTGATGAAAATAAAGTTAAATTCAATGGTCTACGATGATTTTTAAGAAAGTTGCATTTTTTAACAAAATTTCCAAGGGGGTTAGTCATGTCTTTTTTTCGTGTTTTCATCAAAAATTGAAAATCTCTATTCCGACTAATTGACGTACGGGGAACTCAGATTTGCAAACCGCGTTCAATTTGGAGTTTTCGTTTGGCCGCTACGGCCGATCAAAGTCTGAAAAATTAATTATTTTTTTAAATTTTCCAAAATCCTCATGGTGACTGACTAATTTTTTTGCTATTGAAGTTAGCTGAAATTTTTTAACGGCAATCAATTTCTCTCGTCTTTCTGATGAAAATAAAGTTAAATTCAATAGTCTACGATGATTTTTAAGAAAGTTGCATTTTTTGACAAAATTTCCAAGGGGGTTAGTCATGTCTTTTTTCACGATTTCATCAAAAATTCAAAATCTCTAATCCGACTAATTGACGTACGAGGAACTCAGATTTGCAAACCGCGTTCAATTTGGAGTTTTCGTTTGGCCGCTACGGCCGATCAAAGTCTGAAAAATCAATTATTTTCTTAAATTTTCCAAAATCCTCATGATGACTGACTAATTTTTTTGCTATTGAAGTTAGCTGAAATTTTTTAACGGCAATCAATTTCTCTCGTCTTTCTGATGTAAATAAAGTTAAATTCAATAGTCTACGATGATTTTTAAGAAAGTTGCATTTTTTAACAAAATTTCCAAGGGGGTCAGTCTTGTCTTTTTTCACGATTTCATCAAAAATTGAAAATCTCTAATCCGACTAATTGACGTACGGGGAACTCAGATTTGCAAACCGCGTTCAATTTGGAGTTTTCGTTTGGCCGCTACGGCCGGTCAAAGTCTGAAAAATCAATTATTTTCTTAAATTTTCCAAAATCCTCATAGTGACTGACTAATTTTTTTGCTATTGAAGTTAGCTGAAATTTTTTAACGGCAATCAATTTCTCTCGTCTTTCTGATGAAAATAAAGTTAAATTCAATAGTCTACGATGATTTTTAAGAAAGTTGCATTTTTTGACAAAATTTCCAAGGGGGTTAGTCATGTCTTTTTTCACGATTTCATCAAAAATTCAAAATCTCTAATCCGACTAATTGACGTACGAGGAACTCAGATTTGCAAACCGCGTTCAATTTGGAGTTTTCGTTTGGCCGCTACGGCCGATCAAAGTCTGAAAAATCAATTATTTTCTTAAATTTTCCAAAATCCTCATGATGACTGACGAATTTTTTTGCTATTGAAGTTAGCTGAAATTTTTTAACGGCAATCAATTTCTCTCGTCTTTCTGATGAAAATAAAGTTAAATTCAATAGTCTACGATGATTTTTAAGAAAGTTGCATTTTTTGACAAAATTTCCAAGGGGGTTAGCCATGTCTTTTTTCACGATTTCATCAAAAATTCAAAATCTTTAATCCGACTAATTGACGTACGAGGAACTCAGATTTGCAAACCGCGTTCAATTTGGAGTTTTCGTTTGGCCGCTACGGCCGATCAAAGTCTGAAAAATTAATTATTTTTTAAATTTTCCAAAATCCTCATGGTGACTGACTAATTTTTTTGCTATTGAAGTTAGCTGAAATTTTTTAACAGCAATCAATTTCACTCGTCTTTCTGATGAAAATAAAGTTAAATTCAATAGTCTACGATGATTTTTAAGAAAGTTGCATTTTTTGACAAAATTTCCAAGGGGGTTAGTCATGTCTTTTTTCACGATTTCATCAAAAATTCAAAATCTCTATTCCGACTAATTGACATACGGAGAACTCAGATTTGCAAACCGCGTTCAATTTGGAGTTTTCGTTTGGCCGCTACGGCCGATCAAAGTCTGAAAAATCAATTATTTTCTTAAATTTTCCAAAATCCTCATGATGACTGACTAATTTTTTTGCTATTGAAGTTAGCTGAAATTTTTTAACGGCAATCAATTTCTCTCGTCTTTCTGATGAAAATAAAGTTAAATTCAATAGTCTACGATGATTTTTAAGAAAGTTGCATTTTTTGACAAAATTTCCAAGGGGGTTAGTCATGTCTTTTTTCACGATTTCATCAAAAATTCAAAATCTCTAATCCGACTAATTGACGTACGGAGAACTCAGATTTGCAAACCGCGTTCAATTTGGAGTTTTCGTTTGGCCGCTACGGCCGATCAAAGTCTGAAAAATCAATTATTTTCTTGAATTTTCCAAAATCCTCATGATGACTGACTAATTTTTTTGCTATTGAAGTTAGCTGAAATTTTTTAACGGCAATCAATTTCTCTCGTCTTTCTGATAAAAATAAAGTTAAATTCAAAAGTCTACGATGATTTTTAAGAAAGTTGCATTTTTTGACAAAATTTCCAAGGGGGTTAGCCATGTCTTTTTTCACGATTTCATCAAAAATTCAAAATCTTTAATCCGACTAATTGACGTACGAGGAACTCAGATTTGTAAACCGCGTTCAATTTGGAGTTTTCGTTTGGCCGCTACGGCCGATCAAAGTCTGAAAAATTAATAATTTTTTTAAATTTTCCAAAATCCTCATGATGACTGAATAATTTTTTTGCTATTGAAGTTAGCTGAAATTTTTTAACGGCAATCAATTTCTCTCGTCTTTCTGATGAAAATAAAGTTAAATTCAATAGTCTACGATGATTTTTAAGAAAGTTGCATTTTTTGACAAAATTTCCAAGGGGGTTAGTCATGTCTTTTTTCACGATTTCATCAAAAAATGAAAATCTCTATTCCGACTAATTGACGTACGGAGAACTCAGATTTGCAAACCGCGTTCAATTTGGAGTTTTCGTTTGGCCGCTACGGCCGATCAAAGTCTGAAAAATCAATTATTTTCTTAAATTTTCCAAAATCCTCATGGTGACTGACTAATTTTTTTGCTATTGAAGTTAGCTGAAATTTTTTAACGGCAATCAATTTCTCTCGTCTTTCTGATGAAAATAAAGTTAAATTCAATGGTCTACGATGATTTTTAAGAAAGTTGCATTTTTTAACAAAATTTCCAAGGGGGTTAGTCATGTCTTTTTTCACGATTTCATCAAAAATTCAAAATCTCTAATCCGACTAATTGACGTACGGGGAACTCAGATTTGCAAACCGCGTTCAATTTGGAGTTTTCGTTTGGCCGCTACGGCCGATCAAAGTCTGAAAAATTAATAATTTTTTTAAATTTTTTAAAATCCTCATGGTGACTAACTAATTTTTTTGCTATTGAAGTTAGCTGAAATTTTTTAACGGCAATCAATTTCTCTCGTCTTTCTGATGAAAATAAAGTTAAATTCAATAGTCTACGATGATTTTTAAGAAAGTTGCATTTTTTAACAAAATTTCCAAGGGGGTTAGTCATGTCTTTTTTCACGATTTCATCAAAAATTCAAAATCTCTAATCCGATTAATTGACGTACGAGGAACTCAGATTTGCAAACCGCGTTCAATTTGGAGTTTTCGTTTGGCCGCTACGGCCGATCAAAGTCTGAAAAATCAATTATTTTCTTAAATTTTCCAAAATCCTCATGATGACTGACTAATTTTTTTGCTATTGAAGTTAGCTGAAATTTTTTAACGGCAATCAATTTCTCTCGTCTTTCTTATGAAAATAAAGTTAAATTCAATAGTCTACGATGATTTTTAAGAAAGTTGCATTTTTTGACAAAATTTCCAAGGGGGTTAGTCATGTCTTTTTTTTGTGTTTTCATCAAAAATTGAAAATCTCTAATCCGACTAATTGACGTACGGGGAACTCAGATTTGCAAACCGCTTTCAATTTGGAGTTTTCGTTTGGCCGCTACGGCCGATCAAAGTCTGAAAAATTAATAATTTTTTTAAATTTTTTAAAATCCTCATGGTGAATGACTAATTTTTTTGCTATTGAAGTTAGCTGAAATTTTTTAACGGCAATCAATTTCTCTCGTCTTTCTGATGAAAATAAAGTTAAATTCAATAGTCTACGATGATTTTTAAGAAAGTTGCATTTTTTGACAAAATTTCCAAGGGGGTTAGTCATGTCTTTTTTCACGATTTCATCAAAAATTCAAAATCTCTAATCCGACTAATTGACGTACGAGGAACTCAGATTTGCAAACTGCGTTCAATTTGGAGTTTTCGTTTGGCCGCTACGGCCGATCAAAGTCTGAAAAATTAATAATTTTTTTAAATTTTCCAAAATCCTCATGGTGACTGACTAATTTTTGTGCTATTGAAGTTAGCTGAAATTTTTTAACGGCAATCAATTTCTCTCGTCATTCTGATGAAAATAAAGTTAAATTCAATAGTCTACGATGATTTTTAAGAAAGTTGCATTTTTTGACAAAATTTCCAAGGGGGTTAGTCATGTCTTTTTTTCGTGTTTTCATCAAAAATTGAAAATCTCTAATCCGACTAATTGACGTACGGGGAACTCAGATTTGCAAACCGCGTTCAATTTGGAGTTTTCGTTTGGCCGCTACGGCCGATCAAAGTCTAAAAAATCAATTATTTTCTTAAATTTTCCAAAATCCTCATGATGACTGACTAATTTTTTTGCTACTGAAGTTAGCTAAAAATTTTTAACGGCAATCAATTTCTCTCGTCTTTCTGATGAAAATAAAGTTAAATTCAATAGTCTACGATGATTTTTAAGAAAGTTGCATTTTTTAACAAAATTTCCAAGGGGGTTAGTCATGTCTTTTTTCACGAATTCATCAAAAAATGAAAATCTCTATTCCGACTAATTGACGTACGGAGAACTCAGATTTGCAAACCGCGTTCAATTTGGAGTTTTCGTTTGGCCGCTACGGCCGATCAAAGTCTGAAAAATCAATTATTTTCTTAAATTTTCCAAAATCCTCATGGTGACTGACTAATTTTTTTGCTATTGAAGTTAGCTGAAATTTTTTAACGGCAATCAATTTCTCTCGTCTTTCTGATGAAAATAAAGTTAAATTCAATGGTCTACGATGATTTTTAAGAAAGTTGCATTTTTTAACAAAATTTCCAAGGGGGTTAGTCATGTCTTTTTTCACGATTTCATCAAAAATTCAAAATCTCTAATCCGACTAATTGACGTACGGGGAACTCAGATTTGCAAACCGCGTTCAATTTGGAGTTTTCGTTTGGCCGCTACGGCCGATCAAAGTCTGAAAAATCAATTATTTTCTTAAATTTTCCAAAATCCTCATGATGACTGACTAATTTTTTTGCTATTGAAGTTAGCTGAAATTTTTTAACGGCAATCAATTTCTCTCGTCTTTCTGATGAAAATAAAGTTAAATTCAATAGTCTACGATGATTTTTAAGAAAGTTGCATTTTTTAACAAAATTTCCAAGGGGGTTAGTCATGTCTTTTTTCAAGATTTCATCAAAAATTCAAAATTTCTAATCCGACTAATTGACGTACGAGGAACTCAGATTTGCAAACCGCGTTCAATTTGGAGTTTTTGTTTGGCCGCTACGGCCGATCAAAGTCTGAAAAATTAATAATTTTTTTAAATTTTCCAAAATCCTCATGGTGACTGACTAATTTTTTTGCTATTGAAGTTAGCTGAAATTTTTTAACGGCAATCAATTTCTCTCGTCTTTCTGATGAAAATAAAGTTAAATTCAATAGTCTACGATGATTTTTTAGAAAGTTGCATTTTTTGACAAAATTTCCAAGGGGGTTAGTCATGTCTTTTTTCACGATTTCTTCAAAAATTGAAAATCTCTATTCCGACTAATTGACGTACGGAGAACTCAGATTTGCAAACCGCGTTCAATTTGGAGTTTTTGTTTGGCCGCTACGGCCGATCAAAGTCTGAAAAATGAATAATTTTTTTAAATTTTCCAAAATCCTCATGATGACTGACTAATTTTTTTGCTATTGAAGTTAGCTGAAATTTTTTAACAGCAATCAATTTCTCTCGTCTTTCTGATGAAAATAAAGTTAAATTCAATAGTCTACGATGATTTTTAAGAAAGTTGCATTTTTTAACAAAATTTCCAATGTCATGTCTTTTTTCACGATTTCATCAAAAATTCAAAATCTCTATTCCGACTAATTGACGTACGGGGAACTCAGATTTGCAAACCGCGTTCAATTTGGAGTTTTCGTTTAGCCGCTACGGCCGATCAAAGTCTGAAAAATGAATAATTTTTTTAAATTTTCCAAAATCCTCATGATGACTGACTAATTTTTTTGCTATTGAAGTTAGCTGAAATTTTTTAACAGCAATCAATTTCTCTCGTCTTTCTGATGAAAATAAAGTTAAATTCAATAGTCTACGATGATTTTTAAGAAAGTTGCATTTTTTAACAAAATTTCCAATGTCATGTCTTTTTTCACGATTTCATCAAAAATTCAAAATCTCTATTCCGACTAATTGACGTACGGGGAACTCAGATTTGCAAACCGCGTTCAATTTGGAGTTTTCGTTTGGCCGCTACGGCCGATCAAAGTCTGAAAAATCAATTATTTTCTTAAATTTTCCAAAATCCTCATGATGACTGACTAATTTTTTTGCTATTGAAGTTAGCTGAAATTTTTTAACGGCAATCAATTTCTCTCGTCTTTCTGATGAAAATAAAGTTAAATTCAATAGTCTACGATAATTTTTAAGAAAGTTGCATTTTTTAACAAAATTTCCAAGGGGGTTAGTCATGTCTTTTTTCACGATTTCATCAAAAATTCAAAATTTCTAATCCGACTAATTGACGTACGAGGAACTCAGATTTGCAAACCGCGTTCAATTTGGAGTTTTCGTTTGGCCGCTACGGCCGATCAAAGTCTGGAAAATTAATAATTTTTTTAAATTTTCCAAAATCCTCATGGTGACTGACTAATTTTTTTGCTATTGAAGTTAGCTAAAATTTTTTAACGGCAATCAATTTCTCTCGTCTTTCTGATGAAAATAAAGTTAAATTCAATAGTCTACGATGATTTTTAAGAAAGTTGCATTTTTTGACAAAATTTCCAAGGGGGTTAGTCATGTCTTTTTTCACGATTTCATCAAAAATTGAAAATCTCTAATCCGACTAATTGACGTACAAGGAACTCAGATTTGCAAACCGCGTTCAATTTGGAGTTTTCGTTTGGCCGCTACGGCCGATCAAAGTCTGAAAAATTAATAATTTTTTTAAATTTTCCAAAATCCTCATGATGACTGACTAATTTTTTTGCTATTGAAGTTAGCTGAAATTTTTTAACAGCAATCAATTTCTCTCGTCTTTCTGATGAAAATAAAGTTAAATTCAATAGTCTACGATGATTTTTAAGAAAGTTGCATTTTTTAACAAAATTTCCAAGGGGGTTAGTCATGTCTTTTTTCACGATTTCATCAAAAATTCAAAATCTCTATTCCGACTAATTGACGTACGGAGAACTCAGATTTGCAAACCGCGTTCAATTTGGAGTTTTCGTTTGGCCGCTACGGCCGATCAAAGTCTGAAAAATTAATAATTTTTTTAAATTTTCCAAAATCCTCATGGTGACTGACTAATTTTTTTGCTATTGAAGTTAGCTGAAATTTTTTAACGGCAATCAATTTCTCTCGTCTTTCTGATGAAAATAAAGTTAAATTCAATAGTCTACGATGATTTTTAAGAAAGTTGCATTTTTTGACAAAATTTCCAAGGGGGTTAGTCATGTCTTTTTTCACGATTTCATCAAAAATTGAAAATCTCTATTCCGACTAATTGACGTACGGAGAACTCAGATTTGCAAACCGCGTTCAATTTGGAGTTTTCGTTTGGCCGCTACGGCCGATCAAAGTCTGAAAAATCAATTATTTTCTTAAATTTTCCAAAATCCTCATGGTGACTGACTAATTTTTTTGCTATTGAAGTTAGCTGAAATTTTTTAACGGCAATCAATTTCTCTCGTCTTTCTGATGAAAATAAAGTTAAATTCAATAGTCTACGATGATTTTTAAGAAAGTTGCATTTTTTAACAAAATTTCCAAGGGGGTTAGTCATGTCTTTTTTCACGATTTCATCAAAAATTCAAAATCTCTATTACGACTAATTGACGTACGGAGAACTCAGATTTGCAAACCGCGTTCAATTTGGAGTTTTCGTTTGGCCGCTACGGCCGATCAAAGTCTGAAAAATCAATTATTTTCTTAAATTTTCCAAAATCCTCATGATGACTGACTAATTTTTTTGCTATTGAAGTTAGCTAAAAAATTTTAACGGCAATCAATTTCTCTCGTCTTTCTGATGAAAATAAAGTTAAATTCAATGGTCTACGATGATTTTTAAGAAAGTTGCATTTTTTAACAAAATTTCCAAGGGGGTTAGTCATGTCTTTTTTCACGATTTCATCAAAAATTCAAAATCTCTAATCCGACTAATTGACGTACGAGGAACTCAGATTTGCAAACCGCGTTCAATTTGGAGTTTTCGTTTGGCCGCTACGGCCGATCAAAGTCTGAAAAATTAATATTTTTTTTAAATTTTCCAAAATCCTCATGGTGACTGACTATTTTTTTTGCTATTGAAGTTAGCTGAAATTTTTTAACGGCAATCAATTTCTCTCGTCTTTCTGATGAAAATAAAGTTAAATTCAATAGTCTACGATGATTTTTAAGAAAGTTGCATTTTTTGACAAAATTTCCAAGGGGGTTAGTCATGTCTTTTTTCACGATTTCATCAAAAAATGAAAATCTCTATTCCGACTAATTGGCGTACGGAGAACTCAGATTTGCAAACCGCGTTCAATTTGGAGTTTTCGTTTGGCCGCTACGGCCGATCAAAGTCTGAAAAATCAATTATTTTCTTAAATTTTCCAAAATCCTCATGGTGACTGACTAATTTTTTTGCTATTGAAGTTAGCTGAAATTTTTTAACGGCAATCAATTTCTCTCGTCTTTCTGATGAAAATAAAGTTAAATTCAATAGTCTACGATGATTTTTAAGAAAGTTGCATTTTTTGACAAAATTTCCAAGGGGGTTAGTCATGTCTTTTTTCACGATTTCATCAAAAATTGAAAATCTCTATTCCGACTAATTGACGTACGGAGAACTCAGATTTGCAAACCGCGTTCAATTTGGAGTTTTCGTTTGGCCGCTACGGCCGATCAAAGTCTGAAAAATCAATTATTTTCTTAAATTTTCCAAAATCCTCATGGTGACTGACTAATTTTTTTGCTATTGAAGTTAGCTCAAATTTTTTAACGGCAATCAATTTCTCTCGTCTTTCTGATGAAAATAAAGTTAAATTCAATAGTCTACGATGATTTTTAAGAAAGTTGCATTTTTTAACAAAATTTCCAAGGGGGTTAGTCATGTCTTTTTTCACGATTTCATCAAAAATTCAAAATCTCTATTCCGACTAATTGACGTACGGAGAACTCAGATTTGCAAACCGCGTTCAATTTGGAGTTTTCGTTTGGCCGCTACGGCCGATCAAAGTCTGAAAAATTAATAATTTTTTTAAATTTTCCAAAATCCTCATGATGACTGAATAATTTTTTTGCTATTGAAGTTAGCTGAAATTTTTTAACGGCAATCAATTTCTCTCGTCTTTCTGATGAAAATAAAGTTAAATTCAATAGTCTACGATGATTTTTAAGAAAGTTGCATTTTTTAACAAAATTTCCAAGGGGGTTAGTCATGTCTTTTTTCACGATTTCATCAAAAATTCAAAATTTCTAATCCGACTAATTGACGTACGAGGAACTCAGATTTGCAAACCGCGTTCAATTTGGAGTTTTCGTTTGGCCGCTACGGCCGATCAAAGTCTGAAAAATTAATAATTTTTTTAAATTTTCCAAAATCCTCATGGTGACTGACTAATTTTTTTGCTATTGAAGTTAGCTGAAATTTTTTAACGGCAATCAATTTCTCTCGTCTTTCTGATGAAAATAAAGTTAAATTCAATAGTCTACGATGATTTTTAAGAAAGTTGCATTTTTTGACAAAATTTCCAAGGGGGTTAGTCATGTCTTTTTTCACGATTTCATCAAAAATTGAAAATCTCTATTCCGACTAATTGACGTACGGAGAACTCAGATTTGCAAACCGCGTTCAAATTAGAGTTTTCGTTTGGCCGCTACGGCCGATCAAAGTCTGAAAAATTAATAATTTTTTTAAATTTTCCAAAATCCTCATGATGACTGAATAATTTTTTTGCTATTGAAGTTAGCTGAAATTTTTTAACGGCAATCAATTTCTCTCGTCTTTCTGATGAAAATAAAGTTAAATTCAATAGTCTACGATGATTTTTAAGAAAGTTGCATTTTTTAACAAAATTTCCAAGGGGGTTAGTCATGTCTTTTTTCACGATTTCATCAAAAATTCAAAATTTCTAATCCGACTAATTGACGTACGAGGAACTCAGATTTGCAAACCGCGTTCAAATTGGAGTTTTCGTTTGGCCGCTACGGCCGATCAAAGTCTGAAAAATGAATAATTTTTTTAAATTTTCCAAAATCCTCATGATGACTGACTAATTTTTTTGCTATTGAAGTTAGCTGAAATTTTTTAACAGCAATCAATTTCTCTCGTCTTTCTGATGAAAATAAAGTTAAATTCAATAGTCTACGATGATTTTTAAGAAAGTTGCATTTTTTAACAAAATTTCCAAGGGGGTTAGTCATGTCTTTTTTCACGATTTCATCAAAAATTCAAAATCTCTATTCCGACTAATTGACGTTCGGGGAACTCAGATTTGCAAACCGCGTTCAATTTGGAGTTTTCGTTTGGCCGCTACGGCCGATCAAAGTCTGAAAAATTAATTATTTTTTTAAATTTTCCAAAATCCTCATGGTGACTGACTAATTTTTTTGCAATTGAAGTTAGCTGAAATTTTTTAACGGCAATCAATTTCTCTCGTCTTTCTGATAAAAATAAAGTTAAATTCAATAGTCTACGATGATTTTTAAGAAAGTTGCATTTTTTGACAAAATTTCCAAGGGGGTTAGTCATGTCTTTTTTTCGTGTATTCATCAAAAATTGAAAATCTCTAATCCGACTAATTGACGTACGGGCAACTCAGATTTGCAAACCGCGTTCAATTTGGAGTTTTCGTTTGGCCGCTACGGCCGATCAAAGTCTGAAAAATTAATAATTTTTTTAAATTTTCCAAAATCCTCATGGTGACTGACTAATTTTTTTGCTATTGAAGTTAGCTGAAATTTTTTAACGGCAATCAATTTCTCTCGTCTTTCTGATGAAAATAAAGTTAAATTCAATAGTCTACGATGATTTTTAAGAAAGTTGCATTTTTTGACAAAATTTCCAAGGGGGTTAGTCATGTCTTTTTTCACGATTTCATCAAAAATTGAAAATCTCTATTCCGACTAATTGACGTACGGAGAACTCAGATTTGCAAACCGCGTTCAATTTGGAGTTTTCGTTTGGCCGCTACGGCCGATCAAAGTCTGAAAAATCAATTATTTTCTTAAATTTTCCAAAATCCTCATGATGACTGACTAATTTTTTTGCTATTGAAGTTAGCTTAAATTTTTTAACGGCAATCAATTTCTCTCGTCTTTCTGATGAAAATAAAGTTAAATTCAATAGTCTACGATGATTTTTAAGAAAGTTGCATTTTTTAACAAAATTTCCAAGGGGGTTAGTCATGTCTTTTTTCACGATTTCATCAAAAATTCAAAATTTCTAATCCGACTAATTGACGTACGAGGAACTCAGATTTGCAAACCGCGTTCAAATTGGAGTTTTCGTTTGGCCGCTACGGCCGATCAAAGTCTGAAAAATGAATAATTTTTTTAAATTTTCCAAAATCCTCATGATGACTGACTAATTTTTTTGCTATTGAAGTTAGCTGAAATTTTTTAACAGCAATCAATTTCTCTCGTCTTTCTGATGAAAATAAAGTTAAATTCAATAGTCTACGATGATTTTTAAGAAAGTTGCATTTTTTAACAAAATTTCCAAGGGGGTTAGTCATGTCTTTTTTCACGATTTCATCAAAAATTGAAAATCTCTATTCCGACTAATTGACGTACGGAGAACTCAGATTTGCAAACCGCGTTCAATTTGGAGTTTTCGTTTGGCCGCTACGGCCGATCAAAGTCTGAAAAATCAATTATTTTCTTAAATTTTCCAAAATCCTCATGATGACTGACTAATTTTTTTGCTATTGAAGTTAGCTTAAATTTTTTAACGGCAATCAATTTCTCTCGTCTTTCTGATGAAAATAAAGTTAAATTCAATAGTCTACGATGATTTTTAAGAAAGTTGCATTTTTTAACAAAATTTCCAAGGGGGTTAGTCATGTCTTTTTTCACGATTTCATCAAAAATTCAAAATCTCTAATCCGACTAATTGACGTACGAGGAACTCAGATTTGCAAACCGCGTTCAATTTGGAGTTTTCGTTTGGCCGCTACGGCCGATCAAAGTCTGAAAAATCAATTATTTTCTTAAATTTTCCAAAATCCTCATGATGACTGACTAATTTTTTTGCTATTGAAGTTAGCTTAAATTTTTTAACGGCAATCAATTTCTCTCGTCATTCTGATGAAAATAAAGTTAAATTCAATAGTCTACGATGATTTTTAAGAAAGTTGCATTTTTTGACAAAATTTCCAAGGGGGTTAGTCATGTCTTTTTTTCGTGTTTTCATCAAAAATTGAAAATCTCTAATCCGACTAATTGACGTACGGGGAACTCAGATTTGCAAACCGCGTTCAATTTGGAGTTTTCGTTTGGCCGCTACGGCCGATCAAAGTCTAAAAAATCAATTATTTTCTTAAATTTTCCAAAATCCTCATGATGACTGACTAATTTTTTTGCTATTGAAGTTAGCTGAAATTTTTTAACGGCAATCAATTTCTCTCGTCTTTCTGATGAAAATAAAGTTAAATTCAATAGTCTACGATGATTTTTAAGAAAGTTGCATTTTTTGACAAAATTTTCAAGGGGGTTAGTCATGTCTTTTTTCACGATTTCATCAAAAATTCAAAATTTCTAATCCGACTAATTGACGTACGAGGAACTCAGATTTGCAAACCGCGTTCAATTTGGAGTTTTCGTTTGGCCGCTACGGCCGATCAAAGTCTGAAAAATTAATAATTTTTTTAAATTTTCCAAAATCCTCATGGTGACTGACTATTTTTTTTACTATTGAAGTTAGCTGAAATTTTTTAACGGCAATCAATTTCTCTCGTCTTTCTGATGAAAATAAAGTTAAATTCAATAGTCTACGATGATTTTTAAGAAAGTTGCATTTTTTGACAAAATTTCCAAGGGGGTTAGTCATGTCTTTTTTCACGATTTCATCAAAAATTGAAAATCTCTATTCCGACTAATTGACGTACGGAGAACTCAGATTTGCAAACCGCGTTCAAATTGGAGTTTTCGTTTGGCCGCTACGGCCGATCAAAGTCTGAAAAATGAATAATTTTTTTAAATTTTCCAAAATCCTCATGATGACTGACTAATTTTTTTGCTATTGAAGTTAGCTGAAATTTTTTAACAGCAATCAATTTCTCTCGTCTTTCTGATGAAAATAAAGTTAAATTCAATAGTCTACGATGATTTTTAAGAAAGTTGCATTTTTTAACAAAATTTCCAAGGGGGTTAGTCATGTCTTTTTTCACGATTTCATCAAAAATTCAAAATCTCTATTCCGACTAATTGACGTTCGGGGAACTCAGATTTGCAAACCGCGTTCAATTTGGAGTTTTCGTTTGGCCGCTACGGCCGATCAAAGTCTGAAAAATCAATTATTTTCTTAAATTTTCCAAAATCCTCATGATGACTGACTAATTTTTTTGCTATTGAAGTTAGCTTAAATTTTTTAACGGCAATCAATTTCTCTCGTCTTTCTGATGAAAATAAAGTTAAATTCAATAGTCTACGATGATTTTTAAGAAAGTTGCATTTTTTAACAAAATTTCCAAGGGGGTTAGTCATGTCTTTTTTCACGATTTCATCAAAAATTCAAAATCTCTAATCCGACTAATTGACGTACGAGGAACTCAGATTTGCAAACCGCGTTCAATTTGGAGTTTTCGTTTGGCCGCTACGGCCGATCAAAGTCTGAAAAATCAATTATTTTCTTAAATTTTCCAAAATCCTCATGATGACTGACTAATTTTTTTGCTATTGAAGTTAGCTGAAATTTTTTAACGGCAATCAATTTCTCTCGTCTTTCTGATGAAAATAAAGTTAAATTCAATAGTCTACGATGATTTTTAAGAAAGTTGCATTTTTTGACAAAATTTTCAAGGGGGTTAGTCATGTCTTTTTTCACGATTTCATCAAAAATTTAAAATGTGTAATCCGACTAATTGACGTACGGGGAACTCAGATTTGCAAACCGCGTTCAATTTGGAGATTTCGTTTGGCCGCTACGGCCGATCAAATTCTGAAAAATTAATAATTTTTTTAAATTTTCCAAAATCCTCATGGTGACTGACTAATTTTTTTGCTATTGAAGTTAGCTGAAATTTTTTAACGGCAATCAATTTCTCTCGTCTTTCTGATGAAAATAAAGTTAAATTCAATGGTCTACGATGATTTTTAAGAAAGTTGCATTTTTTAACAAAATTTCCAAGGGGGTTAGTCATGTCTTTTTTCACGATTTCATCAAAAATTCAAAATCTCTAATCCGACTAATTGACGTACGAGGAACTCAGATTTGCAAACCGCGTTCAATTTGGAGTTTTCGTTTGGCCGCTACGGCCGATCAAAGTCTGAAAAATCAATTATTTTCTTAAATTTTCCAAAATCCTCATGATGACTGACTAATTTTTTTGCTATTGAAGTTAGCTGAAATTTTTTAACGGCAATCAATTTCTCTCGTCTTTCTGATGAAAATAAAGTTAAATTCAATAGTCTACGATGATTTTTAAGAAAGTTGCATTTTTTGACAAAATTTTCAAGGGGGTTAGTCATGTCTTTTTTCACGATTTCATCAAAAATTCAAAATCTCTAATCCGACTAATTGACGTACGAGGAACTCAGATTTGCAAACCGCGTTCAATTTGGAGTTTTCGTTTGGAAGCTACGGCCGATCAAAGTCTGAAAAATTAATTATTTTTTTAAATTTTCCAAAATCCTCAAGGTGACTGACTAATTTTTTTGCTATTGAAGTTAGCTGAAATTTTTTAACGGCAATCAATTTCTCTCGTCTTTCTGATGAAAATAAAGTTAAATTCAATAGTCTACGATGATTTTTAAGAAAGTTGCATTTTTTGACAAAATTTCCAAGGGGGTTAGTCATGTCTTTTTTCACGATTTCATCAAAAATTCTAAATCTCTAATCCGACTAATTGACGTACGAGGAACTCAGATTTGTAAACCGCGTTCAATTTGGAGTTTTCGTTTGGCCGCTACGGCCGATCAAAGTCTGAAAAATTAATAATTTTTTTAAATTTTCCAAAATCCTCATGGTGACTGACTAATTTTTTTGCTATTGAAGTTAGCTGAAATTTTTTAACGGCAATCAATTTCTCTCGTCTTTCTGATGAAAATAAAGTTAAATTCAATAGTCTACGATGATTTTTAAGAAAGTTGCATTTTTTGACAAAATTTCCAAGGGGGTTAGTCATGTCTTTTTTCACGATTTCATCAAAAATTCAAAATCTCTAATCCGACTAATTGACGTACGGGGAACTCAGATTTGCAAACCGCGTTCAATTTGGAGTTTTCGTTTGGCCGCTACGGCCGATCAAAGTCTGAAAAATTAATAATTTTTTTAAATTTTTTAAAATCCTCATGGTGACTGACTAATTTTTTTGCTATTGAAGTTAGCTGAAATTTTTTAACGGCAATCAATTTCTCTCGTCTTTCTGATGAAAATTAAGTTAAATTCAATAGTCTACGATGATTTTTAAGAAAGTTGCATTTTTTGACAAAATTTCCAAGGGGGTTAGTCATGTCTTTTTTCACGATTTCATCAAAAATTGAAAATCTCTATTCCGACTAATTGACGTACGGAGAACTCAGATTTGCAAACCGCGTTCAATTTGGAGTTTTCGTTTGGCCGCTACGGCCGATCAAAGTCTGAAAAATCAATTATTTTCTTAAATTTTCCAAAATCCTCATGGTGACTGACTAATTTTTTTGCTATTGAAGTTAGCTGAAATTTTTTAACGGCAATCAATTTCTCTCGTCTTTCTGATGAAAATAAAGTTAAATTCAATAGTCTACGATGATTTTTAAGAAAGTTGCATTTTTTAACAAAATTTCCAAGGGGGTTAGTCATGTCTTTTTTCACGATTTCATCAAAAATTCAAAATCTCTATTCCGACTAATTGACGTACGGAGAACTCAGATTTGCAAACCGCGTTCAATTTGGAGTTTTCGTTTGGCCGCTACGGCCGATCAAAGTCTGAAAAATTAATAATTTTTTTAAATTTTCCAAAATCCTCATGATGAGTGAATAATTTTTTTGCTATTGAAGTTAGCTGAAATTTTTTAACGGCAATCAATTTCTCTCGTCTTTCTGATGAAAATAAAGTTAAATTCAATAGTCTACGATGATTTTTAAGAAAGTTGCATTTTTTAACAAAATTTCCAAGGGGGTTAGTCATGTCTTTTTTCACGATTTCATCAAAAATTCAAAATTTCTAATCCGACTAATTGACGTACGAGGAACTCAGATTTGCAAACCGCGTTCAATTTGGAGTTTTCGTTTGGCCGCTACGGCCGATCAAAGTCTGAAAAATTAATAATTTTTTTAAATTTTCCAAAATCCTCATGATGACTGAATAATTTTTTTGTTATTGAAGTTAGCTGAAATTTTTTAACGGCAATCAATTTCTCTCGTCTTTCTGATGAAAATAAAGTTAAATTCAATAGTCTACGATGATTTTTAAGAAAGTTGCATTTTTTGACAAAATTTTCAAGGGGGTTAATCATGTCTTTTTTCACGATTTCTTCAAAAATTGAAAATCTCTATTCCGACTAATTGACATACGGAGAACTCAGGTTTGCAAACCGCGTTCAATTTGGAGTTTTCGTTTGGCCGCTACGGCCGATCAAAGTCTAAAAAATGAATAATTTTTATAAATTTTCCAAAATCCTCATGATGACTGACTAATTTTTTTGCTATTGAAGTTAGCTGAAATTTTTTAACAGCAATCAATTTCTCTCGTCTTTCTGATGAAAATAAAGTTAAATTCAATAGTCTACGATGATTTTTAAGAAAGTTGCATTTTTTAACAAAATTTCCAAGGGGGTTAGTCATGTCTTTTTTCACGATTTCATCAAAAATTCAAAATTTCTAATCCGACTAATTGACGTACGAGGAACTCAGATTTGCAAACCGCGTTCAATTTGGAGTTTTCGTTTGGCCGCTACGGCCGATCAAAGTCTGAAAAATTAATAATTTTTTTAAATTTTCCAAAATCCTCATGGTGACTGACTAATTTTTTTGCTATTGAAGTTAGCTGAAATTTTTTAACGGCAATCAATTTCTCTCGTCTTTCTGATGAAAACAAAGTTAAATTCAATAGTCTACGATGATTTTTAAGAAAGTTGCATTTTTTGACAAAATTTCCAAGGGGGTTAGTCATGTCTTTTTTCACGATTTCATCAAAAATTGAAAATCTCTATTCCGACTAATTGACGTACGGAGAACTCAGATTTGCAAACCGCGTTCAATTTGGAGTTTTCGTTTGGCCGCTACGGCCGATCAAAGTCTGAAAAATGAATAATTTTTTTAAATTTTCCAAAATCCTCATGATGACTGACTAATTTTTTTGCTATTGAAGTTAGCTGAAATTTTTTAACAGCAATCAATTTCTCTCGTCTTTCTGATGAAAATAAAGTTAAATTCAATAGTCTACGATGATTTTTAAGAAAGTTGCATTTTTTAGCAAAATTTCCAAGGGGGTTAGTCATGTCTTTTTTCACGATTTCATCAAAAATTCAAAATTTCTAATCCGACTAATTGACGTACGAGGAACTCAGATTTGCAAACCGCGTTCAATTTGGAGTTTTCGTTTGGCCGCTACGGCCGATCAAAGTCTGAAAAATTAATAATTTTTTTAAATTTTCCAAAATCCTCATGGTGACTGACTAATTTTTTTGCTATTGAAGTTAGCTGAAATTTTTTAACGGCAATCAATTTCTCTCGTCTTTCTGATGAAAATAAAGTTAAATTCAATAGTCTACGATGATTTTTAAGAAAGTTGCATTTTTTGACAAAATTTCCAAGGGGGTTAGTCATGTCTTTTTTCACGATTTCATCAAAAATTGAAAATCTCTATTCCGACTAATTGACGTACGGAGAACTCAGATTTGCAAACCGCGTTCAATTTGGAGTTTTCGTTTGGCCGCTACGGCCGATCAAAGTCTGAAAAATTAATTATTTTTTTAAATTTTCCAAAATCCTCATGGTGACTGACTAATTTTTTTGCTATTGAAGTTAGCTGAAATTTTTTAACAGCAATCAATTTCTCTCGTCTTTCTGATGAAAATAAAGTTAAATTCAATAGTCTACGATGATTTTTAAGAAAGTTGCATTTTTTAGCAAAATTTCCAAGGGGGTTAGTCATGTCTTTTTTCACGATTTCATCAAAAATTCAAAATTTCTAATCCGACTAATTGACGTACGAGGAACTCAGATTTGCAAACCGCGTTCAATTTGGAGTTTTCGTTTGGCCGCTACGGCCGATCAAAGTCTGAAAAATTAATAATTTTTTTAAATTTTCCAAAATCCTCATGATGACTGAATAATTTTTTTGTTATTGAAGTTAGCTGAAATTTTTTAACGGCAATCAATTTCTCTCGTCTTTCTGATGAAAATAAAGTTAAATTCAATAGTCTACGATGATTTTTAAGAAAGTTGCATTTTTTGACAAAATTTTCAAGGGGGTTAATCATGTCTTTTTTCACGATTTCTTCAAAAATTGAAAATCTCTATTCCGACTAATTGACATACGGAGAACTCAGGTTTGCAAACCGCGTTCAATTTGGAGTTTTCGTTTGGCCGCTACGGCCGATCAAAGTCTAAAAAATGAATAATTTTTATAAATTTTCCAAAATCCTCATGATGACTGACTAATTTTTTTGCTATTGAAGTTAGCTGAAATTTTTTAACAGCAATCAATTTCTCTCGTCTTTCTGATGAAAATAAAGTTAAATTCAATAGTCTACGATGATTTTTAAGAAAGTTGCATTTTTTAGCAAAATTTCCAAGGGGGTTAGTCATGTCTTTTTTCACGATTTCATCAAAAATTCAAAATTTCTAATCCGACTAATTGACGTACGAGGAACTCAGATTTGCAAACCGCGTTCAATTTGGAGTTTTCGTTTGGCCGCTACGGCCGATCAAAGTCTGAAAAATTAATAATTTTTTTAAATTTTCCAAAATCCTCATGGTGACTGACTAATTTTTTTGCTATTGAAGTTAGCTGAAATTTTTTAACGGCAATCAATTTCTCTCGTCTTTCTGATGAAAACAAAGTTAAATTCAATAGTCTACGATGATTTTTAAGAAAGTTGCATTTTTTAACAAAATTTCCAAGGGGGTTAGTCATGTCTTTTTTCACGATTTCATCAAAAATTGAAAATCTCTATTCCGACTAATTGACGTACGGAGAACTCAGATTTGCAAACCGCGTTCAATTTGGAGTTTTCGTTTGGCCGCTACGGCCGATCAAAGTCTGAAAAATGAATAATTTTTTTAAATTTTCCAAAATCCTCATGATGACTGACTAATTTTTTTGCTATTGAAGTTAGCTGAAATTTTTTAACAGCAATCAATTTCTCTCGTCTTTCTGATGAAAATAAAGTTAAATTCAATAGTCTACGATGATTTTTAAGAAAGTTGCATTTTTTAGCAAAATTTCCAAGGGGGTTAGTCATGTCTTTTTTCACGATTTCATCAAAAATTCAAAATTTCTAATCCGACTAATTGACGTACGAGGAACTCAGATTTGCAAACCGCGTTCAATTTGGAGTTTTCGTTTGGCCGCTACGGCCGATCAAAGTCTGAAAAATTGATAATTTTTTTAAATTTTCCAAAATCCTCATGGTGACTGACTAATTTTTTTGCTATTGAAGTTAGCTGAAATTTTTTAACGGCAATCAATTTCTCTCGTCTTTCTGATGAAAATAAAGTTAAATTCAATAGTCTACGATGATTTTTAAGAAAGTTGCATTTTTTGACAAAATTTCCAAGGGGGTTAGTCATGTCTTTTTTCACGATTTCATCAAAAATTGAAAATCTCTATTCCGACTAATTGACGTACGGAGAACTCAGATTTGCAAACCGCGTTCAATTTGGAGTTTTCGTTTGGCCGCTACGGCCGATCAAAGTCTGAAAAATTAATTATTTTTTTAAATTTTCCAAAATCCTCATGGTGACTGACTAATTTTTTTGCTATTGAAGTTAGCTGAAATTTTTTAACGGCAATCAATTTCTCTCGTCTTTCTGATGAAAATAAAGTTAAATTCAATAGTCTACGATGATTTTTAAGAAAGTTGCATTTTTTGACAAAATTTCCAAGGGGGTTAGTCATGTCTTTTTTCACGATTTCATCAAAAATTGAAAATCTCTATTCCGACTAATTGACGTACGGAGAACTCAGATTTGCAAACCGCGTTCAATTTGGAGTTTTCGTTTGGCCGCTACGGCCGATCAAAGTCTGAAAAATCAATTATTTTCTTAAATTTTCCAAAATCCTCATGGTGACTGACTAATTTTTTTGCTATTGAAGTTAGCTGAAATTTTTTAACGGCAATCAATTTCTCTCGTCTTTCTGATGAAAATAAAGTTAAATTCAATAGTCTACGATGATTTTTAAGAAAGTTGCATTTTTTAACAAAATTTCCAAGGGGGTTAGTCATGTCTTTTTTCACGATTTCATCAAAAATTTAAAATGTGTAATCCGACTAATTGACGTACGGGGAACTCAGATTTGTAAACCGCGTTCAATTTGGAGTTTTCATTTGGCCGCTACGGCCGATCAAATTCTGAAAAATTAATAATTTTTTTAAATTTTCCAAAATCCTCATGGTGACTGACTAATTTTTTTGCTATTGAAGTTAGCTGAAATTTTTTAACGGCAATCAATTTCTCTCGTCTTTCTGATGAAAATAAAGTTAAATTCAATAGTCTACGATGATTTTTAAGAAAGTTGCATTTTTTGACAAAATTTCCAAGGGGGTTAGTCATGTCTTTTTTCACGATTTCATCAAAAATTGAAAATCTCTATTCCGACTAATTGACGTACGGAGAACTCAGATTTGCAAACCGCGTTCAATTTGGAGTTTTCGTTTGGCCGCTACGGCCGATCAAAGTCTGAAAAATTAATAATTTTTTTAAATTTTCCAAAATCCTCATGGTGACTGACTAATTTTTTTGCTATTGAAGCTAGCTGAAATTTTTTAACGGCAATCAATTTCTCTCGTCTTTCTGATGAAAATAAAGTTAAATTCAATAGTCTACGATGATTTTTAAGAAAGTTGCATTTTTTGACAAAATTTCCAAGGGGGTTAGTCATGTCTTTTTTCACGATTTCATCAAAAATTGAAAATCTCTATTCCGACTAATTGACGTACGGAGAACTCAGATTTGCAAACCGCGTTCAATTTGGAGTTTTCGTTTGGCCGCTACGGCCGATCAAAGTCTGAAAAATCAATTATTTTTTTAAATTTTCCAAAATCCTAATGGTGACTGACTAATTTTTTTGCTATTGAAGTTAGCTCAAATTTTTTAACGGCAATCAATTTCTCTCGTCTTTCTGATGAAAATAAAGTTAAATTCAATAGTCTACGATGATTTTTAAGAAAGTTGCATTTTTTGACAAAATTTCCAAGGGGGTTAGTCATGTCTTTTTTCACGATTTCATCAAAAATTGAAAATCTCTATTCCGACTAATTGACGTACGGAGAACTCAGATTTGCAAACCGCGTTCAATTTGGAGTTTTCGTTTGGCCGCTACGGCCGATCAAAGTCTGAAAAATCAATTATTTTCTTAAATTTTCCAAAATCCTCATGATGACTGACTAATTTTTTTGCTATTGAAGTTAGCTAAAAAATTTTTAACGGCAATCTATTTCTCTCGTCTTTCTGATGAAAATAAAGTTAAATTCAATAGTCTACGATGATTTTTAAGAAAGTTGCATTTTTTAACAAAATTTCCAAGGGGGTTAGTCATGTCTTTTTTCACGATTTCATCAAAAATTCAAAATCTCTAATCCGACTAATTGACGTACGAGGAACTCAGATTTGCAAACCGCGTTCAATTTGGAGTTTTCGTTTGGCCGCTACGGCCGATCAAAGTCTGAAAAATTAATTATTTTTTTAAATTTTCCAAAATCCTCATGGTGACTGACTATTTTTTTTGCTATTGAAGTTAGCTGAAATTTTTTAACGGCAATCAATTTCTCTCGTCTTTCTGATGAAAATAAAGTTAAATTCAATAGTCTACGATGATTTTTAAGAAAGTTGCATTTTTTGACAAAATTTCCAAGGGGGTTAGTCATGTCTTTTTTCACGATTTCATCAAAAATTCAAAATCTCTATTCCGACTAATTGACGTACGGAGAACTCAGATTTGCAAACCGCGTTCAATTTGGAGTTTTCGTTTGGCCGCTACGGCCGATCAAAGTCTGAAAAATCAATTATTTTCTTAAATTTTCCAAAATCCTCATGGTGACTGACTAATTTTTTTGCTATTGAAGTTAGCTGAAATTTTTTAACGGCAATCAATTTCTCTCGTCTTTCTGATGAAAATAAAGTTAAATTCAATAGTCTACGATGATTTTTAAGAAAGTTGCATTTTTTAACAAAATTTCCAAGGGGGTTAGTCATGTCTTTTTTCACGATTTCATCAAAAATTCAAAATCTCTAATCCGACTAATTGACGTACGAGGAACTCAGATTTGCAAACCGCGTTCAATTTGGAGTTTTCGTTTGGCCGCTACGGCCGATCAAAGTCTGAAAAATCAATTATTTTCTTAAATTTTCCAAAATCCTCATGGTGACTGACTAATTTTTTTGCTATTGAAGTTAGCTGAAATTTTTTAACGGCAATCAATTTCTCTCGTCTTTCTGATGAAAATAAAGTTAAATTCAATAGTCTACGATGATTTTTAAGAAAGTTGCATTTTTTGACAAAATTTCCAAGGGGGTTAGTCATGTCTTTTTTCACGATTTCATCAAAAATTCAAAATCTTTAATCCGACTAATTGACGTACGGGGAACTCAGATTTGCAAACCGCGTTCAATTTGGAGTTTTCGTTTGGCCGCTACGGCCGATCAAAGTCTGAAAAATTAATTATTTTTTCAAATTTTCCAAAATCCTCATGGTGACTGACTAATTTTTTTGCTATTGAAGTTAGCTGAAATTTTTTAAAGGCAATCAATTTCTCTCGTCTTTCTGATGAAAATGAAGTTAAATTCAATGGTCTACGATGATTTTTAAGAAAGTTGCATTTTTTAACAAAATTTCCAAGGGGGTTAGTCATGTCTTTTTTCACGATTTCATCAAAAATTCAAAATCTTTAATCCGACTAATTGACGTACGGGGAACTCAGATTTGCAAACCGCGTTCAATTTGGAGTTTTCGTTTGGCCGCTACGGCCGATCAAAGTCTGAAAAATTAATAATTTTTTTAAATTTTCCAAAATCCTCATGGTGACTGACTAATTTTTTTGCTATTGAAGCTAGCTGAAATTTTTTAACGGCAATCAATTTCTCTCGTCTTTCTGATGAAAATAAAGTTAAATTCAATAGTCTACGATGATTTTTAAGAAAGTTGCATTTTTTAACAAAATTTCCAAGGGGGTTAGTCATGTCTTTTTTCACGATTTCATCAAAAATTCAAAATCTCTAATCCGACTAATTGACGTACGAGGAACTCAGATTTGCAAACCGCGTTCAATTTGGAGTTTTCGTTTGGCCGCTACGGCCGATCAAAGTCTGAAAAATTAATTATTTTTTCAAATTTTCCAAAATCCTCATGGTGACTGACTAATTTTTTTGCTATTGAAGTTAGCTGAAATTTTTTAAAGGCAATCAATTTCTCTCGTCTTTCTGATGAAAATGAAGTTAAATTCAATGGTCTACGATGATTTTTAAGAAAGTTGCATTTTTTAACAAAATTTCCAAGGGGGTTAGTCATGTCTTTTTTCACGATTTCATCAAAAATTCAAAATCTTTAATCCGACTAATTGACGTACGGGGAACTCAGATTTGCAAACCGCGTTCAATTTGGAGTTTTCGTTTGGCCGCTACGGCCGATCAAAGTCTGAAAAATTAATAATTTTTTTAAATTTTCCAAAATCCTCATGGTGACTGACTAATTTTTTTGCTATTGAAGCTAGCTGAAATTTTTTAACGGCAATCAATTTCTCTCGTCTTTCTGATGAAAATAAAGTTAAATTCAATAGTCTACGATGATTTTTAAGAAAGTTGCATTTTTTGACAAAATTTCCAAGGGGGTTAGTCATGTCTTTTTTTCACGATTTCATCAAAAATTGAAAATCTCTATTCCGACTAATTGACGTACGGAGAACTCAGATTTGCAAACCGCGTTCAATTTGGAGTTTTCGTTTGGCCGCTACGGCCGATCAAAGTCTGAAAAATCAATTATTTTCTTAAATTTTCCAAAATCCTCATGATGACTGACTAATTTTTTTGCTATTGAAGTTAGCTAAAAAATTTTTAACGGCAATCTATTTCTCTCGTCTTTCTGATGAAAATAAAGTTAAATTCAATAGTCTACGATGATTTTTAAGAAAGTTGCATTTTTTAACAAAATTTCCAAGGGTCATGTCTTTTTTCACGATTTCATCAAAAATTCAAAATCTCTAATCCGACTAATTGACGTACGAGGAACTCAGATTTGCAAACCGCGTTCAATTTGGAGTTTTCGTTTGGCCGCTACGGCCGATCAAAGTCTGAAAAATTAATTATTTTTTTAAATTTTCCAAAATCCTCATGGTGACTGACTATTTTTTTTGCTATTGAAGTTAGCTGAAATTTTTTAACGGCAATCAATTTCTCTCGTCTTTCTGATGAAAATAAAGTTAAATTCAATAGTCTACGATGATTTTTAAGAAAGTTGCATTTTTTGACAAAATTTCCAAGGGGGTTAGTCATGTCTTTTTTCACGATTTCATCAAAAATTCAAAATCTTTAATCCGACTAATTGACGTACGGGGAACTCAGATTTGCAAACCGCGTTCAATTTGGAGTTTTCGTTTGGCCGCTACGGCCGATCAAAGTCTGAAAAATTAATTATTTTTTCAAATTTTCCAAAATCCTCATGGTGACTGACTAATTTTTTTGCTATTGAAGTTAGCTGAAATTTTTTAAAGGCAATCAATTTCTCTCGTCTTTCTGATGAAAATGAAGTTAAATTCAATGGTCTACGATGATTTTTAAGAAAGTTGCATTTTTTAACAAAATTTCCAAGGGGGTTAGTCATGTCTTTTTTCACGATTTCATCAAAAATTCAAAATCTCTAATCCGACTAATTGACGTACGAGGAACTCAGATTTGCAAACCGCGTTCAATTTGGAGTTTTCGTTTGGCCGCTACGGCCGATCAAAGTCTGAAAAATCAATTATTTTCTTAAATTTTCCAAAATCCTCATGATGACTGACTAATTTTTTTTGCCATTGAAGTTAGCTGAAGTTTTTTAACGGCAATCAATTTCTCTCGTCTTTCTGATGAAAATAAAGTTAAATTCAATAGTCTACGATGATTTTTAAGAAAGTTGCATTTTTTGACAAAATTTCCAAGGGGGTTAGTCATGTCTTTTTTCACGATTTCATCAAAAATTCAAAATCTCTAATCCGACTAATTGACGTACGAGGAACTCAGATTTGCAAACCGCGTTCAATTTGGAGTTTTCGTTTGGCCGCTACGGCCGATCAAAGTCTGAAAAATCAATTATTTTTTTAAATTTTCCAAAATCCTAATGGTGACTGACTAATTTTTTTGCTATTGAAGTTAGCTCAAATTTTTTAACGGCAATCAATTTCTCTCGTCTTTCTGATGAAAATAAAGTTAAATTCAATGGTCTACGATGATTTTTAAGAAAGTTGCATTTTTTGACAAAATTTCCAAGGGGGTTAGTCATGTCTTTTTTCACGATTTCATCAAAAATTCAAAATCTCTATTCCGACTAATTGACGTACGGGGAACTCAGATTTGCAAACCGCGTTCAATTTGAAGTTTTCGTTTGGCCGCTACGGCCGATCAAAGTCTGAAAAATCAATTATTTTCTTAAATTTTCCAAAATCCTCATGATGACTGACTAATATTTTTGCTATTGAAGTTAGCTGAAATTTTTTAACGGCTAACAATTTCTCTCGTCTTTCTGATGAAAATAAAGTTAAATTCAATAGTCTACGATGATTTTTAAGAAAGTTGCATTTTTTAACAAAATTTCCAAGGGGGTTAGTCATGTCTTTTTTCACGATTTCATCAAAAATTCAAAATCTCTAATCCGACTAATTGACGTACGAGGAACTCAGATTTGCAAACCGCGTTCAATTTGGAGTTTTAGTTTGGCCGCTACGGCCGATCAAAGTCTGAAAAATTAATTTTTTTTTTAAATTTTCCAAAATCCTCATGGTGACTGACTAATTTTTTTGCTATTGAAGTTAGCTGAAATTTTTTAACGGCAATCAATTTCTCTCGTCTTTCTGATGAAAATAAAGTTAAATTCAATAGTCTACGATGATTTTTAAGAAAGTTGCATTTTTTGACAAAATTTCCAAGGGGGTTAGTCATGTCTTTTTTCACGATTTCATCAAAAATTCAAAATCTCTATTCCGACTAATTGACGTACGGGGAACTCAGATTTGCAAACCGCGTTCAATTTGAAGTTTTCGTTTGGCCGCTACGGCCGATCAAAGTCTGAAAAATCAATTATTTTCTTAAATTTTCCAAAATCCTCATGATGACTGACTAATATTTTTGCTATTGAAGTTAGCTGAAATTTTTTAAAGGCAATCAATTTCTCTCGTCTTTCTGATGAAAATGAAGTTAAATTCAATAGTCTACGATGATTTTTAAGAAAGTTGCATTTTTTAACAAAATTTCCAAGGGGGTTAGTCATGTCTTTTTTCACGATTTCATCAAAAATTCAAAATCTCTAATCCGACTAATTGACGTACGAGGAACTCAGATTTGCAAACCGCGTTCAATTTGGAGTTTTCGTTTGGCCGCTACGGCCGATCAAAGTCTGAAAAATCAATTATTTTCTTAAATTTTCCAAAATCCTCATGGTGACTGACTAATTTTTTTGCTATTGAAGTTAGCTGAAATTTTTTAACGGCAATCAATTTCTCTCGTCTTTCTGATGAAAATAAAGTTAAATTCAATAGTCTACGATGATTTTTAAGAAAGTTGCATTTTTTGACAAAATTTCCAAGGGGGTTAGTCATGTCTTTTTTCACGATTTCATCAAAAATTCAAAATCTTTAATCCGACTAATTGACGTACGGGGAACTCAGATTTGCAAACCGCGTTCAATTTGGAGTTTTCGTTTGGCCGCTACGGCCGATCAAAGTCTGAAAAATTAATTATTTTTTCAAATTTTCCAAAATCCTCATGGTGACTGACTAATTTTTTTGCTATTGAAGTTAGCTGAAATTTTTTAAAGGCAATCAATTTCTCTCGTCTTTCTGATGAAAATGAAGTTAAATTCAATGGTCTACGATGATTTTTAAGAAAGTTGCATTTTTTAACAAAATTTCCAAGGGGGTTAGTCATGTCTTTTTTCACGATTTCATCAAAAATTCAAAATCTCTAATCCGACTAATTGACGTACGGAGAACTCAGATTTGCAAACCGCGTTCAATTTGGAGTTTTCGTTTGGCCGCTACGGCCGATCAAAGTCTGAAAAATTAATAATTTTTTTAAATTTTCCAAAATCCTCATGGTGACTGACTAATTTTTTTTGCTATTGAAGCTAGCTGAAATTTTTTAACGGCAATCAATTTCTCTCGTCTTTCTGATGAAAATAAAGTTAAATTCAATAGTCTACGATGATTTTTAAGAAAGTTGCATTTTTTGACAAAATTTCCAAGGGGGTTAGTCATGTCTTTTTTCACGATTTCATCAAAAATTGAAAATCTCTATTCCGACTAATTGACGTACGGAGAACTCAGATTTGCAAACCGCGTTCAATTTGGAGTTTTCGTTTGGCCGCTACGGCCGATCAAAGTCTGAAAAATCAATTATTTTTTTAAATTTTCCAAAATCCTAATGGTGACTGACTAATTTTTTTGCTATTGAAGTTAGCTCAAATTTTTTAACGGCAATCAATTTCTCTCGTCTTTCTGATGAAAATAAAGTTAAATTCAATAGTCTACGATGATTTTTAAGAAAGTTGCATTTTTTGACAAAATTTCCAAGGGGGTTAGTCATGTCTTTTTTCACGATTTCATCAAAAATTGAAAATCTCTATTCCGACTAATTGACGTACGGAGAACTCAGATTTGCAAACCGCGTTCAATTTGGAGTTTTCGTTTGGCCGCTACGGCCGATCAAAGTCTGAAAAATTAATTATTTTTTTAAATTTTCCAAAATCCTCATGGTGACTGACTATTTTTTTTGCTATTGAAGTTAGCTGAAATTTTTTAACGGCAATCAATTTCTCTCGTCTTTCTGATGAAAATAAAGTTAAATTCAATAGTCTACGATGATTTTTAAGAAAGTTGCATTTTTTGACAAAATTTCCAAGGGGGTTAGTCATGTCTTTTTTCACGATTTCATCAAAAATTCAAAATCTCTATTCCGACTAATTGACGTACGGAGAACTCAGATTTGCAAACCGCGTTCAATTTGGAGTTTTCGTTTGGCCGCTACGGCCGATCAAAGTCTGAAAAATCAATTATTTTCTTAAATTTTCCAAAATCCTCATGGTGACTGACTAATTTTTTTGCTATTGAAGTTAGCTGAAATTTTTTAACGGCAATCAATTTCTCTCGTCTTTCTGATGAAAATAAAGTTAAATTCAATAGTCTACGATGATTTTTAAGAAAGTTGCATTTTTTAACAAAATTTCCAAGGGGGTTAGTCATGTCTTTTTTCACGATTTCATCAAAAATTCAAAATCTCTAATCCGACTAATTGACGTACGAGGAACTCAGATTTGCAAACCGCGTTCAATTTGGAGTTTTCGTTTGGCCGCTACGGCCGATCAAAGTCTGAAAAATCAATTATTTTCTTAAATTTTCCAAAATCCTCATGGTGACTGACTAATTTTTTTGCTATTGAAGTTAGCTGAAATTTTTTAACGGCAATCAATTTCTCTCGTCTTTCTGATGAAAATAAAGTTAAATTCAATAGTCTACGATGATTTTTAAGAAAGTTGCATTTTTTGACAAAATTTCCAAGGGGGTTAGTCATGTCTTTTTTCACGATTTCATCAAAAATTCAAAATCTTTAATCCGACTAATTGACGTACGGGGAACTCAGATTTGCAAACCGCGTTCAATTTGGAGTTTTCGTTTGGCCGCTACGGCCGATCAAAGTCTGAAAAATTAATTATTTTTTCAAATTTTCCAAAATCCTCATGGTGACTGACTAATTTTTTTGCTATTGAAGTTAGCTGAAATTTTTTAAAGGCAATCAATTTCTCTCGTCTTTCTGATGAAAATGAAGTTAAATTCAATGGTCTACGATGATTTTTAAGAAAGTTGCATTTTTTAACAAAATTTCCAAGGGGGTTAGTCATGTCTTTTTTCACGATTTCATCAAAAATTCAAAATCTCTAATCCGACTAATTGACGTACGAGGAACTCAGATTTGCAAACCGCGTTCAATTTGGAGTTTTCGTTTGGCCGCTACGGCCGATCAAAGTCTGAAAAATTAATTTTTTTTTTAAATTTTCCAAAATCCTCATGGTGACTGACTAATTTTTTTGCTATTGAAGTTAGCTGAAATTTTTTAACGGCAATCAATTTCTCTCGTCTTTCTGATGAAAATAAAGTTAAATTCAATAGTCTACGATGATTTTTAAGAAAGTTGCATTTTTTGACAAAATTTCCAAGGGGGTTAGTCATGTCTTTTTTCACGATTTCATCAAAAATTCAAAATCTTTAATCCGACTAATTGACGTACGAGGAACTCAGATTTGCAAACCGCGTTCAATTTGGAGTTTTAGTTTGGCCGCTACGGCCGATCAAAGTCTGAAAAATTAATTTTTTTTTTAAATTTTCCAAAATCCTCATGGTGACTGACTAATTTTTTTGCTATTGAAGTTAGCTGAAATTTTTTAACGGCAATCAATTTCTCTCGTCTTTCTGATGAAAATAAAGTTAAATTCAATAGTCTACGATGATTTTTAAGAAAGTTGCATTTTTTGACAAAATTTCCAAGGGGGTTAGTCATGTCTTTTTTCACGATTTCATCAAAAATTCAAAATCTCTATTCCGACTAATTGACGTACGGGGAACTCAGATTTGCAAACCGCGTTCAATTTGAAGTTTTCGTTTGGCCGCTACGGCCGATCAAAGTCTGAAAAATCAATTATTTTCTTAAATTTTCCAAAATCCTCATGATGACTGACTAATATTTTTGCTATTGAAGTTAGCTGAAATTTTTTAACGGCTAACAATTTCTCTCGTCTTTCTGATGAAAATAAAGTTAAATTCAATAGTCTACGATGATTCTTAAGAAAGTTGCATTTTTTGACAAAATTTCCAAGGGGGTTAGGTTAGTCATGTCTTTTTTCACGATTTCATCAAAAATTCAAAATCTTTAATCCGACTAATTGACGTGATTTGCAAACCGCGTTCAATTTGGAGTTTTCGTTTGGCCACTACGGCCGATCAAAGTCTGAAAAATTAATTATTTTTTTAAATTTTCCAAAATCCTCATGGTGACTGCCTAATTTTTTTGCTATTGAAGTTAGCTGAAATTTTTTAACGGCAATCAATTTCCCTCGTGTTTCTGATGAAAATAAAGTTAAATTCAATAGTCTACGATGATTTTTAAGAAAGTTGCATTTTTTGACAAAATTTCCAAGGGGGTTGGTCATGTCTTTTTTCACGATTTCATCCAAAATTCAAAATCTCTTATCCGACTAATTGACGTACGAGGAACTCAGATTTGCAAACCGCGTTCAATTTGGAGTTTTCGTTTGGCCGCTACGGCCGATCAAAGTCTGAAAAATCAATTATTTTCTTAAATTTTCCAAAATCCTCATGATGACTGACTAATTTTTTTGCTATTGAAGTTAGCTGAAATTTTTTAACGGCAATCAATTTCTCTCGTCTTTCTGATGAAAATAAAGTTAAATTCAATAGTCTACGATGATTTTTAAGAAAGTTGCATTTTTTGACAAAATTTCCAAGGGGGTTAGTCATGTCTTTTTTCACGATTTCATCAAAAATTCAAAATCTTTAATCCGACTAATTGACGTACGAGAAACTCAGATTTGCAAACCGCGTTCAATTTGGAGTTTTCGTTTGGCCGCTACGGCCGATCAAAGTCTGAAAAATCAATTATTTTCTTAAATTTTCCAAAATCCTCATGATGACTGACTAATTTTTTTGCTATTGAAGTTAGCTGAAATTTTTTAACGGCAATCAATTTCTCTCGTCTTTCTGATGAAAATAAAGTTAAATTCAATAGTCTACGATGATTTTTAAGAAAGTTGCATTTTTTAACAAAATTTCCAAGGGGGTTAGTCATGTCTTTTTTCACGATTTCATCAAAAAATCAAAATCTCTAATCCGACTAATTGACGTACGAGGAACTCAGATTTGCAAACCGCGTTCAATTTGGAGTTTTCGTTTGGCCGCTACGGCCGATCAAAGTCTGAAAAATCAATTATTTTCTTAAATTTTCCAAAATCCTCATGATGACTGACTAATTTTTTTGCTATTGAAGTTAGCTGAAATTTTTTAACGGCAATCAATTTCTCTCGTCTTTCTGATGAAAATAAAGTTAAATTCAATAGTCTACGATGATTTTTAAGAAAGTTGCATTTTTTGACAAAATTTCCAAGGGGGTTAGTCATGTCTTTTTTCACGATTTCATCAAAAATTCAAAATCTTTAATCCGACTAATTGACGTACGAGAAACTCAGATTTGCAAACCGCGTTCAATTTGGAGTTTTCGTTTGGCCGCTACGGCCGATCAAAGTCTGAAAAATCAATTACTTTCTTAAATTTTCCAAAATCCTCATGATGACTGACTAATTTTTTTGCTATTGAAGTTAGCTGAAATTTTTTAACGGCAATCAATTTCTCTCGTCTTTCTGATGAAAATAAAGTTAAATTCAATAGTCTACGATGATTTTTAAGAAAGTTGCATTTTTTAACAAAATTTCCAAGGGGGTTAGTCATGTCTTTTTTCACGATTTCATCAAAAAATCAAAATCTCTAATCCGACTAATTGACGTACGAGGAACTCAGATTTGCAAACCGCGTTCAATTTGGAGTTTTCGTTTGGCCGCTACGGCCGATCAAATTCTGAAAAATCAATTATTTTCGTAAATTTTCTTAAATGTTCCCTGTGACTGACTAATTTTTTTGCTATTGAAGTTAGCTGAATTTTTTTAACGGCAATCAATTTCTCTCGTCTTTCTGATGAAAATAAAGTTAAATTCAATAGTCTACGATGATTTTTAAGAAAGTTGCATTTTTTAACAAAATTTCCAATGGGGTTAGTCACGTCTTTTTTCACGATTTCATCAAAAATTCAAAATCTCTAATCCGACTAATTGACGTACGAGGAACTCAGATTTGCAAACCGCGTTCAAGTTGGAGTTTTCGTTTGGCCGCTACGGCCGATCAAAGTCTGAAAAATCAATTTTTTTCGTAAATTTTCAAAAATGTTCACTGTGACTGACTAGATTCTTTGCCATTGAAGTTAGCTAAAATTTTTCAACGGCAATCAATTTGTCTCGTCTTTCTGATGGAAAAAAAGTTAAATTCAATAGTCTACGATGATTATTAAGAAAGTTGCATTTTTTAACAAATTTCCAAGGTTTACTCATGTCTTTTTTTGGTGTTTTTATCAAAAATTAAAAATCTCTAATCCGACTAATTGACGTACGAGGAGCTCAGATTTGCAAATCGTAATTCAGGAAATTCAGTCAGGTTTATTTATTTATTTATTATTAATAATTAACAATAATACTTTGTTAGATACTGAAATTAATATGAATATCACCTTTAATATTATTATTAATAATCGGCTATAGACCCGAGTTCTTTAAGGCTCCAACAGCCTTTTGTGGAAAAATTCGAACTGTCTTTGTTCAGTGAATATGCCCTACATTCTAAGGCTATTCTTTAAATGTATTCGATTCGATTCAGTCATGCAATTAAATAAATACAACTGATTATCGACTAGCGGTGTAAGACAAAGTGGAATTCCGTGTAACAGAAGTTTAAAGGAAACGCGTGAAAAGGAAATAGGCTTAGATAATGGATATACAAACGGTGTGAACTTTGGAGCACATCAGAAATTATAGAATCAAAAGGAAAGAATTTAAAACGAAATTAAATTCAAATTTTATAGATGATACAACCGTTTTGTAACCGTGTTAATCTACTAGGATACTATTGCAAAAGAAGCAAGGGTACCGATAAAGTGTTAACGCATAACGAGGAGTTTATTATATCGTTTAGTGTTATAACCAATATTTTGTAATCCGACATTTAGATGTCAGTGTCACTTTTTATATTTAAAGACGAACAGACGAATGGAGGAGGATTCAGCTGACGTTAATTATAATTTGCTAATAAGTATATAATATTGCGTAACACATTACAACTCATGTGTTAAATTTTACACTTATATGTGCTCTATGTATTCGTAATGGGTCGCTTACGATTGGTGAAGACAGTTCGGCAATTTATCAATTACAAAGTGAGAATGGGAAAAATCATTAAATTTGAAATCTCTTGTTGCAGATTCAATTTCTTATCAAAACATCAAGAAACATTCTTTGAAGATTAAATTGAAAATCGTTAAATTTGAAATCTCTTATTTGTTGCAGATTCAAATTCTTATCAAGAAACATTCTTCGAAGATTAAATTGGTAAGTGTTTTTTTTTCTTCTTTATTACAGCACTTAGCTTATTGGCTTTCGAAATTTAATTTAAAGCACCGGCCAATTATCTCTGCATGCGCACCGCCGCGCCGCCATCCCGCGCGTCATCTCGCCGCCAACTCCTTCGGAACTGGTTTCGGCTCGTATTGGCCGTCCGTTGCCGGCGCTTCGGAAACTAGATGCAATATAAATGCTAATCATAATAATAATGTTGGCAAAGTGCATTCCCCGCATACCGCATGAATAACATAAACCTTGCCGCCGTTAACCGTTATATAACTCCGCGTAGAGTTAAAATTAGCTCAGGAATTGGGGCGTCCATTATCCTTCCTGTTTACATTCGAGTTAACGCGTGCTCGAGCTCCTTATTAACAAGCCACTGTCATCGCCATGGTCATTACAACTAAAAACATCCTCAATTACATCCATGCACTTATTTTATTCGATCCTCAATTACCCGCGCATATCGCGAGCCGACGAGGCAACGGTCGTCTCCAGAGGCTAACGACAAAAGACCGCTCATTAATATGGTAATTGATCTCGAGATGGACGTATTTCATTATACTTGATTGAAGCGTTGTAGACTTAAGTGGTAAAGATTGTTTTGTAAATAATTACTTATTCAGGATCAATCGATAATGCGTTATTCAAAGGTAGGGTCTTTTAAACTTTCGTAAAACTACTGGTAATCGTGGATGTCAGATTTTCAACTCCATCAAAATCTCTCTAATAGCTCATAAGTTAAGGTGTCAAAATATCACAATTTGTTGCTAAATTTACAATAAATTTACGAAAACTCTTCAAACAGCAATACTGTAGTAGTCAACCTGAAGCCAAATTGAATTGAAATTTCATCGTCAGAAATAAGGCCATGGCTGGACGTCATGCTGTGAAGGAATATGTGCAGAAATCTGTTGAAAAAATAGGAGGACAAACTGGGTGATCGCTTGGAAATGCAAGATAATCCACATGTAGCCCTTCAGACTGTGACCTCACTAAATATTGCCAGATTGTCGTAGGGAGAAGATTTGTCTTTTCAAAGTGAATTCTTCAATGCCATATTTAACCGCTGAGTTAATCTATGCGAAGTAATGATCGATGACCGCCACTCAAATCCTAAATATGATTTTTGGAATAAGATCACCCGTTTTGCAGCAGTGTTAATAAAAGTGATTTATTGTAAAAGTTAGCAAAGTAAGGTATTGCCCACTGACAGAACATTTTCTCGAGTATGCATTCACGCGTGCAGTATATCGTTTTACCCAACATCTCTAACATGATAAGATGAATTACTCGATGTAAATAGATTTACCTAAATACCTGATTGGCAGTAGACGAGCTTCTTATGCCAGACACACACCGGCCAAAAATATAAAAATCCAAAAATAGATACTCCTTGAGATCCAAAAAAAATTTGTCAAAGCAGCCATGAAGAAAAAGCTGCATGTCTTTTCTTAGATCCTAAATTTGAAAATGATTGTTGACCGACAATTGATCTCCAAAAATTTCAATCACTTCACATGATGTCAATCTTTCAAAATAATTTTGTTTTTTCAATGTACAGAAATTTCAAGTCGAGTTATGAACTTTTGAAAATTTATTTTTTTCAATAACGCACTCTCGAGCGCAAAAAATTAAAAATCAATATGAAACGCTCGAAAAAAAATCTCGAAAAATTCAAATCACTTCACACGATGTCAACATTTCAAAATAGTTTTGTTTTTCAAAATTCAGTCGAGTTACGAATTTTTGAAAATGTATTTTTTTCAATGACGCACTGTCGAGCGCAAAAAATTCAAAATTAATATGAAACGCGGAAAAAAATTCTACAAAAATTCAAATCACTCCACATGACGTCAATCTTTCAAAATAATTTTGGTTTTTTAATGTGCAGCAATTTTCAGTCGAGTTACGAATTTTTAAAAATTTATTTTTTTCAATGACGAACACTTGAGTGCAAAAAATTTAAAACTAATTTGAAACGCTGGGATAAACTTCTACAACAGTTCAGTTTACTTCACAAGACGTCGATCTTTCAAAATAATTTTGGTTTTTGAATGTGTGGCAATTTTCAGGCGAGTTACGAATTTTTGAAAATTTATGTTTTTCAATGACGCACTCTCAAGCGCAAAAAAATAAAAATTAATATGAAGCGCGGAAAAAAATTCAACAGAAATTCAAATCACTCCACGCGACGTCAATCTTTCAAAATAGTTTTGGTTTTTGAATGTGCAGCAATTTTCAGTCGAGTTATGGACTTAAAAAAAAATATTTTTCTCAATGACGAACACTCGAGTACAAAAAATTTTAAACTAATTTGAAACGCTGGTTCACTTCACAAGACGTCGATCTTTCAAAATAATTTTGGTTTTTGAATGTGCAGCAATTTTCAGTCGAGTTACGAATTTTTGAAAATGTATTTTTTTTCAATGACGCACTCTCGAGCGCAAAAAAATAAAAATTAATATGAAACGCGGAAAAAAATTGTTCAATAATTCAAATCACTCCACACGACGTCAATCTTTTAAAATAATTTTGGTTTTTGAATATGCAGCAATTGACAGTCGAGTGATGAATTTTTGAAAATGTATTTCTTTCAATGACGCACTCTCGAGCGCAAAAAATTAAAATGAATATGAAACGTGGAAAAAAATTCTACAAAAATTCAAATTACTCCACACGACGTCAATTTTTCAAAATAATTTTGGTTTTTTAATGTGCAACAATTTACAGTCGAATTATGAATTTTTGAAAATGTATTTTTTTCAATGACGAACACTCGAGTGCAAAAAAATTGAAAATCAATATGAAACGCTGGAAAAATATCTCGAAATATTTAAATCACCTCACACGATACCAATCTTTCAAAATAATTTTGTTTTTCCAATGTGCAGAAATTTTAAGGGCCGCTTTTACAATCGTCGGATAAATGATGGTTAACTTATACCCTCTTTAACTAATCCCATCGTTTATGTGTCAGTTAACGCACGCTGCCTTTTACAAACGCTTAGATAAATTTTCTCCCGAAACGCCAACGTTGGCAGCATTGCGGATACATGCGGTTGCGCAGTTTATAGAATTGGCATTTTTTGTTTTGCTTGCGGAAAGGTTAGAAAGTTGTGTTTGTAATCATTGTTGCGACCCTTGACCCCCTCGAGCTTCTTTTCAATATTCCACCTAGAAATATGCCAGAATGCATGTTTCTTAGAAACTAAGTTTGTCGCCCTCTAACTTCCCCTGCATGTAATACCGATTGCAGATCGCTATAATGCCGGTATGGTGCGTGTGCTTGCTGTGCGCATTGCCCGAGATTTATCTGCTGCTCCAAGCTCCGGATAAGATAACTGCGAGTTATCTGCTTCTTAACCCTAACCCTGCTTTAACTAGGCATTGTAAAAGCGTATTTTCGCATTTAGTCCGGAGATAGTGTTAACCTTAATTTAACCGACTATTGTAAAAGCGGCCCTAAGTCGAGTAAATTTATTTTTTCAATGACGAACACTCGAGTGCAAAAAAATTAAAACTAATTTTAAACGCAGGGATAAACTCCTACAACAGTTTAGTTCACTTCACAAGACGTCGATCTTTAAAGATAATTTTGGTTTTTGAATGTGCAGCAATTTTCAGTCGATTTACGAATTTTTGAAAATGTATTTTTTTCAATAACGCAGTCTCGAGCGCAAAAAGTTAAAATTCAATATGAATCGCGCGAAAAAAAATCTCGAAAAATTCAAATCACTTCACACGATGTCAACCTTTCAAAATAATTTTGTTTTTTCAATATGCATCAATTTCAAGTCGAGTTATGAATTTTTGAAAATTTTTTTTTTTTTCAATAACCTACACTCGAGTGTAAAAAATTTAAAACTAATTTGAAACGCAGGGACAAACTCCTACAACAGTTCAGTTCACTTCGCAAGACGTCGATCTTTCAAAATAATTTTGGTTTTTGAATGTGCGGCAATTTTCAGTCGAGTTATAAATTTTTGAAAATTTATTTTTTTCAATGACGCACTCTCGAGCGCAAAAAATTAAAAAGTAATATGAAACGCGAAAAAAAATTCTACAAAAATTCAAATCACTCCACACGATGTCAATCTTTCAAAATAATTTCGTTTTTTCAATGTGCGGAAATTTCAAGTCGAGTTATGAATTTTTGAAAATTTATTTTTTTCAATGAAGAACACCCGAGTGCAAAAAATTAAAAATCAATATGAAACTCGGGAAAAAATCTCGAAAAATTCAAATCACTTCACACGACGTCAATCTTTCAATATAATTTTGTTTTTTGAATGTGCAGCAATTTTCAGTCGAGTTACGAATTTTTGAATATGTATTTTTTTCAACGACGCACTCTCGAACGCAAAAAGATAAAAATTAATATGAAACGCGGGAAAAAAATCTCCAAAAATTAAAATCACTCCACACGACGTCAATCTTTCAAAATAATTTTGGTTTTTGAATGTGCAGCAATTTACAGTTGAGTTATGAAGTTTTGAAAATTTATTTTTATCAATGCCGCACTCTCGAGCGCAAAAAAATACAAAATTAATATAAAACGGGAAAAAAATTCTTTACGGTGATGTATAGAAACTTCGAATCGAATCAGTGGTTTCTTTAAGAAATCACTTCTAATACAATTTTTGAGCAAAAGTATAGTTTTTCTTGTTTTCGTCAAAAATTAAAAATAGCCAATTATGAATCCGACTAATTCGCATACAAGGAGCACAGATTTGCAAACTGAGTTCGATTTGGATTCTTCGTTTAGCCGCTACGGATATTCAAAGTCTGAAAAATCTAATTTTCCGATTTTTTACATTTTCTAGTTTTAGGTTTATTTAATACAGGTTATTGAACGGGCTATCGACCAAGGTCTTTCCGCCCAGTTTTTCAGATTTTCGTCAAAAATTTAAATTTGCCAAATTGTAATCGAATTCTAATAATTAGTGCATAAGGATCACGCGTTCGAATTGGAGTCTTCGTTTACCCGCTACGGCCGTTCAAAATATGAAAAATCGATTTTTTTCTAAAATTTTCCAACTGGGTTGCCAACTGTTACTATTTTGGCTAGCTAAAAATCAATAATGATAATCGATTTCTCTCATTCTCCTAATAAGAAAACATGTATTTTTACTGGTCAAGGATGATTATCAAAAAAGTTGATATTTGATAATAATGATGCCATAGCTCAGGTGGATGAATAATTCTTCACCTGCGCTGGAGTTATGCCTCATCTTTTCAATTAGTTCTTATTTTATTTCTACGCATAAATAAATAAAATTTAAAATTGTTATTTCCATTAATACCTAATTAATACAAAAATACAATCGCATTCTTCGCCTGTTGCTTGTCAATCATATAATGTTTGTTCGATGAATACAAAATTAATAAATAAATATGCATTCATGAGATTATTAATAAAACGAATAGTTACGATATAGTTGCATAAACCGAAACGAAAAAAAAATCCGAACGCGGCCAATTAGCGCGGCAGGAAAATGTCCCCAGATGAAAAACTCTCGGCATTTAATTACTCGTTAAGTAACGCATGTAAATCGCTTTTAAATATCAAGGTAGTAGGAACGCGGTTTTTTCAACATTCTGCGCAAATGGCCATTCGGAAATTATCACAATAAAATGCCGATTTGCATTTACATGCAAATTGCCACTTCCTAAGCAATTACTCAAGAGATTCGTCCGATAGCGACGATAACAAATCTAGAATTTGCATCGGCATTACACGCATTTCTATCCGAACACCTATAAATCGTGTTAACTACAGTTAATGTAATGAATTTATAGGTTAACGGATCGATTCGCCGGGTGATGCAGTATCTCATCTCGGTGGATTCTTGAGGCGCAGTTTTAACAGATTCCGCGCCCGAAGCCGTTTGCAAAAATTCGATCAGCGTTGTAATTAGTTTTGAATCTGAATGGCGAATGTGTGAAGATGTTTACGTTATGTAGGAAATGTGAGGGAGTTGAAGGGTAAAATGAATCTGCAGGGAATGATGGCAATACAGAATCTTCCAAAATCTTGGAAAGTTTTGATAATGAAAGAATGTAAAATTACTGTTTAATAATATTAAGTTTAATAAGCACGAGTTTAAGAAACGAGTGTCACAATGACTCTTATTAAACAAGTATAATATTTTTTTTTTTCGATTTTCGATTTAGCTATGGAATTATTTTTTGAATAAAATATCAAGCCCAAAGAGGTTAAATGACTTCACTATAGATAAGAAAATCATTAAAGCTATAAGAATATATATATATATATATATATATGTTGTGTGGTATCCTTTTAAGGAAAACCTATCGTATTGCAAATTTACGGCACCCAAAAGATGGCGTTAAAGGACTCACCTTCTTAGTCGTCGTGTTGGTACCTCCCTAAGAAATTGTCCTGGGGTTAGCCGGAAGCGGTTATGTCTGTACGAATAAAAATGTAAAAGGTTGACGGTGGTGGTGATAAACTGTTAATTTACCAACATTAACTTGACCTGTGTAAAACTATGTTATTAGCACCAATAAATTATTATTATTATTAAAAATAAAATCCGAAAAACTATCTGCGTCCGCTCTCTTTGCGGGTCGCGAACGAACTCTCTGATGTTTCGGAAGGGGAGGAAAGATAATACATGGCCAAATTTAATGGATGCATCTTTTAATTTTTATTTAAAACTGGTGAACTTGCAATTTTTTAGTTTCAGCTGAAAATTGATCCACAAACTTTACGCTTTCGATTTCTGTAACCTTATTTTTGATTGTAATATATTGCATTCTTCATGATATTCGTGCGTGCTATATTGATTGATGTGTGATTTAATACATAATATACACTCCGATATATAATTAATTCAGGCACCTTAGGGACGTCCATGCTAAATGCTAAATTTTTGATGTTCAAAAATTGGCTCCTCATTTTTTTTTTTAGAACAAAAGTGTAAATATGTTTCTTGTCAAAAAAAAAATACTGTATACAGCATATCGTTGCTTATTTTTACTTTCTCCGTTACGAAGTACGAGAAAGTATTGTGATCGTGATTTTTTTTTCAAAAATTTTTTTTACGGAAATATCCGTTTTGGGGTCCCTAGATACCATTTCAACAATTTCTGGAAATTTTTTTTTTGTTTTTGTGTGTGTGTGTGTGTCTGTGTGTGTGTGTGTGTGTCTGTGTGCGCTGTATCTCAAAAACTAATCGAGCAATTGATATGAAACTTTCAACATACGTCTTATTTGATAATCTGAAGAACTGAAAAGCTTTTGGTAAAATTTCGTACACCAGAAGTGGGTGTTTACCTTAACTGTTTTTTGTTTTTTGCCAATATTTTCTTAAATATAAAAAATATCACAAAAATATTTAAACAAACATTGAAGACAACAAAGAAATGAACATCTTTTGTTTGAAAATATTTTTCATAAAATCATTGCTATTCGAGAAAAAAATTATTTTAATTTGAAGTATAATTTTTCCATGTTTCATAATTTTGACGTTTTAAACGTCAGTTTCATCCGAGTTTACGTAACGCTCGATATACATTTAAAATATGATTTCAATAAACCATGAAAACGTAAATATAAATGGCTATGATACCATCAAGTCGGAGAAAGTAACATGATGGCCACATCACCATTTTTTTTTTGTGTCTGTGTGTGTGTCTGTCTGTGCGCGCTGTATCTCAAAAACTAATAGAGCAATTGATATAAAACTTTGAACATCCGTCTTATTTGATAATCTGAAGAACTGAAAAGCTTTTGGTAAAATTTCGTACACCGGAAGTGGGCGTTTACCTTAACTGTTTTTTGTTTTTTGCCAATATTTTCTTAAATATGAAAAATATCACAAAAACATTTAAACAAACTTTGAAGACAACAAAGAAATGAACATCTTTTGCTTAAAAACATTTTTCATAAAATCATTTTTATTCGAGAAAAAAATTTATTATTATTTTTTTAATTGTTGGTTTATAATTATGAAACGATAATAGTTTCAGCAAATTTATGTTTATAATAATTGTAGAGAATGCTAAAATGAACAACTTGTAAACAATAAGTTTTTTTCTAAATCCCTTCAGTTTTTGAGTAAACTGAGTTGTTGAATTTGAAGTATAATTTTTCCATCTTTCATAATTTTGACGTTTTAAACGTCAGTTTCATCCGAGTTTACACAACGCTCGATGTACATTTAAAATATGATTTCAATAAACCATGAAAACGTAAATATAAATGGCTATGATACCATCAAGTCGGAGAAAGTAACATGATGGCCACATCACCATTTTTTTTTACTTTGCATGCAAGGAGAAAATTAAAACTACTATTTTAACAAAATAGGTGGTGCCGTGGAATTGTTTAAACAAAAAATCGTTGATCATTAATCGTTGTCATGTTAATATTTCAGTCACAATTTACACCTATTTTAAGTCACACTGAGTTAATATTATGTATAAATGAATTTAAAAATCGTAATAGTAATATTTTACATTTCTGGTAATATTGCAACAGCTGTACGTGATATGTTTGGTGTAGATTATCCGAATCATCGACCAATTCCAGACCACACTACTGATGACACAATGATCCACAAATTTGAAGCAACTGGTACCGTAAATAATAAGTGCAAAGTAATAAAAACTAAATTAAAATTATAGTTTATCCACTTGCAAACTTTTAACCACCTATTTTTTATCCAATGTTTTATCTGGCCTTTTTATCCGCATGCAAAACCGTTTACTCGGCTATTTTAAATGCACATTTTTAAACATGTCTTGAATGATTGAATATATTTTTACTTTCTCCGTTACGAAGTACGAGAAAGTATTGTGATCGTGATTTTTTTTTCAAATTTTTTTTAACGGAAATATCCGTTTTGGGGTCCCTAGATGCCATGTTAACAATTTCTGGAAAAAAATGTTTTGTGTGTGTGTGTGCGTGTGTGTCTGTGTGCGATGTATCTCAAAAACTAATAGAGCAATTGATATGAAACTTTGAACATCCGTCTTATTTGATAATCTGAAGAACTAGAAAGCTTTTGGTAAAATTTCGTGCACCGGAAGTGGGTGTTTACCTTAACTGTTTTTGTTTTTTTGCCAACATTTTCTTAAATATGTAAAATATCACAAAAATATTTAAACAAATATTGAAGACAATAAAGAAATGAGATTATTTTGTTTGAAAACATTTTTCATGAAATCATTGCTATTCCCGAATTTTTTTTTTTCATTTTTGTTTTTTAATTATGAAACGATAATAGTTACAGCAAATTTATGTTAATAATTATTATAGAGAATTCCAAAATGAACAACTTATAACGGATAAGTTTTTTCGAAATCTCTTTAGTTTTTAAGTAAACTGAGTTTTTGAATTTAAAGTATAATTTTTCCATCTTTTATAATTTTGACGTTTTAAACGTCAGTTTCATGCGAGTCTACAAAACGCTCGATGTACATTTAAAATATGATTTAAATAGAAAATAAACTATGAAAGCGTAAATATAAATGATGATACCATCGGAGAAAGTAACATGATGGCCACATCACCATTTTTTTTACAATTATTCATATATTGCTTATTCTGATAAAATAACAATCTTAAACACTTGAATGCAGTTGATGAATAACTGCTGATTTATAAGCTATTGACTCGAAACTTACAACTTAATTATTCTTAAACGGCAACGCGTGCATTTTTCTGGGCCCTGGTGTTAATTTAATAGCCTCGGCCAATTTATGAAGTCAGGTGGTAAAGAGGGGCGCTTTAATTAACCGATTCACAATTCGTTAATCTTTTAACCAAAAAATTGTCCAAATTTTAAGAATTAATTGCTCAAGGTGAACGCATAATTGCCGAAATTAACGAGCAAGGTGTGAACTGATTCGGGAATATTAAATCGCGCAGTTCGTCTTTATTATACGTAAGCAGGCAGAAAATACGTTCTTTTTCTGCAAAATTGTTGTTGTCGCCGTGGGCGTTACGCCCCTATCTTCAACTGTTTTTTTTTTTTTACTTATTAGTTTTTGAATGTATTGTAGCGAATTTCTGTAATCAAAGAATATTCTTTATTACTTTCTCCGTTACGAAGTACGAAAAACTATTGTGATCATGAAACATTTTTAATTTTTTTTTACGGAAATATACGTTTTAGGGTCCCTGGATGCCATTTCAACAATTATTGGAAAAAAAATGTGTCTGTGTGTGTGTTTGTTTCCTAAACAGTTAAAGATAGGTATAGGACATGGTACATAAAAAATGTCTAGAATTTTCTCAACAATCCAAAAATTGAATAATATACAGAGTGTTGCATTTAAAATAATTGGCCTCTGTTACATGACACACCCTGTATAAAAAGTTTTTGTTGGAAAAAATGCGCAACTAAAAATACTAATCAACGTATCCGAGCGTTTTTTCTAACACGCCCCCATTTATTTATTATCGAATTTATTCCATTTGGCTGATACACACTGTATACAGGTTGTTCCATTTTTGAGTTACACGCCAAAGTTGTATTTTTTTTAATGGACCACCCAGTATTATGTTCAATATTTAGACGGGCCATAAATACATCTTTAACAAGGAAACAAGTCATCGATCGGATTAAATCCAATTTGTATAGTTTACAAATGTTAAATAATTGGTAATTGAATTTAAAAGAAAGAATTCGATTTTGGGCTTTATGTACAAAAAAAAAACAGACGAGATGTTTTAACGCGCTTGTGTAAAAATCAAACAAATAATACCATCTGAAACTGGAATACCTTTTCACTTGATGTCATATAGTGAAACCGAAATTTTCATTTTTTTAAACAGTTACCAGGTTGGCCGGATAAACAAATGAAATGGTGCACCGTTAATCTCTCCGGTAAACGCGAGCCTTCCAAGGCCGGTCGCCACAAACGAAAATAAATCCGATCTAACGGACAACGGACCGCCCGCCCGCCATCGCACATACGTCCGACCTCTGCAAAAGGTAGGTTCTGGATTTTCAACCAAAACAAAGCATTCCTCGCTCCATGTGAGGTGCGATGATTGGACACGCTACCATAATGAACATTTTTTTTTTGTTTGTTTCGGACTGACGGTTATTTGTGGAAGCGTTATTGGTTACTCTCGTTCAAGGTGAAGGGTATTACATGTTTGGGAACCTAAGCAGTATACAGGGTGACCTAGGGTTCTGTAAAAGCCCCATAACTTAAAACATAACTTTGTTCTGTTAGTTATTCTGGGACACCCTGTATAAAAACATATATATGTATATATTTTTAAACATGTAGAATAGGTGTGGGTACCAGTTTATGAAAAAAGAAGTCAATATCTCAAATAGTAAATAAGTTATGGGGCTTTTACAGATCCCTGGGTCACCCGGTATATATTTTTATATGAATCCTATACGTGTCCGGACATAAATATCAAAATTATTATCACTGCATTCTACATGATAATTTCTATTTCAATTATATTACATATTATTGCCCAATAAAATTGTTAATTTGACATTTAATCACTGTTTGCTAACTTATCGACGGAAGCTTATTGCATTCTGACGACGGGAGCTTATCAGCTCAATCAATTCAAGTCGATTTAAATCAATCTAATTACATACTGTCTGTTGGATAATGATCCTGTAAAGGTCGAAACTATAGTCATAGATAATGAAAACGTGTGTGACATCAACAAAGTACATTTTATTCCAAAATTCCTAACCACAATGTATCACAAAGTAATGGCTTCCACCATCAACCACATATGTGTCCGTTTGACAGTCAATAAAAAATGTCGCGTTTCAGGACAAAAAACAGTGAGTCGATCAACATATATTACTTTCTCCGTTACAAAGTACGAGAAAGTATTGTGATCGTGATTCTTTTTTCAAAATTTTTTTTTACGGAAATATCCGTTTTGGGGTCCCTAGATGCCATTTCAACCATTTCTGAAAAAAAAAATTGTGTCTGTGTGTGTGTGTGTCTGTCTGTGCGCGCTGTATCTCAAAAACTAACAGAGCAATTGATATGAAACTTTGAACATCCGTCTTATTTGATAATCTGAAGAACTGAAAAGCTTTTGGTAAAATTTCGTACACCGGAAGTGGGCGTTTACCTTAACTATTTTTTTGTTTTTTTGCCAATATTTTCTTAAATATGAAAAATATCACAAAAATGAAACAAACATTGAAGACAACAACGAAATGAACATCTTTTGCTTGAAAACATTTTTCATAAAATCATTTTTATCCGAGAAAATTTTATTATTTATGTTTTAATTTTTGGTTTATAATTATAAAACGATAATAGTTACAGAAAATTTATGTTAATAATAATTGTAGAAAATACTAAAATGAACAACTTATAAAGAATAATCGAAACCCCTTTAGTTTTTGAGTAAACTGAGTTTTTTTAATTTGAAGTATAATTTTTCCATATTTCATAATTTTGACGTTTTGAACGTCAGTTTCATCCGAGATTACACAACGCTCGATGTACATTTAAAATATGATTTCAACATAAATATAAATGGCTATGATACCATCAAGTCGGAGAAAGTAACATGATGGCCACATCTCCATTTTTTAAATTATAAATTGTATTGTATTTTCGATTTTAACAATAAAACAATCATTTTTACTTTCTCCGTTACGAAGTACGAGAAAGTATTGTGATCGTGATTTTTTTTTCAAAATTTTTTTTTACAGAAATATCCGTTTTGGGGTCCCTAGATGCCATTTCAACAATTTCTGGAATTTTGTGTCTGTGTGTGTTTGTGTGTGTGTTTGTGTGTGTGTGTCTGTGTGCGCTGTATCTCAAAAACCAATAGAGAAATTGATATGAAACTTTCAACATACGTTTTATTTGATAATCTGAAGAACTGAAAAGCTTTTGGTAAAATTTCATACACCGGAAGTGGGTGTTTACCTTAACTGTTTTTTGTTTTTTGCCAATATTTTCTTATTTATGAAAAATATCACAAAAACTATTAAACAAACTTTAAAGACAACAAATAAATTAACATCTTTTGCTTAAAAGTATTTTTCATAAAATCATTACTATTCGAGAAAAAAAAATATGATTTTTTTTTAATTTTTGGTTTATAATTATGAAACGATAATAGTTACAATAAATTTATGTGAATAATAATTGTAGGGATTGCCAAAATGAACAACTTCTAAAGAATAAGTTTTTTTCGAAATCTTGTTAGTTTTTGAGTAAACCTAGTTTTTGAATTTGAAGTATAATTTTTCCATCTTTCATGATTTTGACGTTTTAAACGTCAGTTTCATCCGAGTTTACGCAACGCTCGATGTACATTTAAAATATGATTTAAATTAAAAATAAACCATGAAAACGTAAATATAAATGGCTATGATACCATCAAGTCGGAGAAAGTAACATGATGGCCACATCACCATTTTTTCTATTTAAATTGAAGAGTGGATCTTTTAGGGCAGGTTCGGGGTACAACTGGCCTTGCCGTGTATTTTTTTTTAATTACGTTTATGTAAGAAGAGAATTTGATACATGAAATTAAACAGAAATTTATGCCGGTAGATATTTTTAAATTGTAACTAATCTAAATTGTTTTTTTTTTCAATTTTAACTGAACCGAAATTTTTAGACAAACCTAAACCGAAACTGGAACGAAAAAAAATAATACTTTTGGAGTGGTAAGTATCCATTTTACTGGATGAAAATTAATGGGTTTTGACAAAGACTACTTCCCAATGCAAAGAATTATTTTATTTTCTGTACTAGTGTCAGGTTAATGTTAAACCCATCTTCAGCAGAAAATTTACTTAGAACATAACTGTAAACCGGAACGAAATTAATCTGCAACCAATTATTGCTGTTCCTTAAATTCTGCCGCCATTGCTCTTAAATTCGTTAGAAATTCAACTGATTTTTTCTGCCACTTAAATTTTGCTATGCCAAGTTGTAAGACACTGATTATGGGAACCAGGGCATGAGAAATTTAGTTCTGGAGACTTCATTTAGATGGCGCCAGAATAGAACTCACACTCATGTCGATTGCGCATGATATCGAAGCGCCATGGACATTCTTGTGTCACTGCAAAAATAATCGACATTACTTTGTAGCACTCGTGTATAAGTGATAATTTAACTTGTGTATGTGGTTTTGCAATCGGATAAAAAAGTGAATAAAAAAATAGGTACACTATTGTAAGCGGATAAAAGGTAGATACAAGTTTGCAAGTGGATAAATTTTCTTTACCTTCACTATGAACGATTTGAAATTATATATAGTTTTGCTTTATTCGATAAATTAAACAAATACCGACGGGCAGAAAGACCTATGGTCGATAGCTCTTGACAGTTCATCATAAATTATACATGTAAAAATTAATGTAAAAAATTATGTCTGTCAATAAACATGTTTCATATATAAACAAATACCGTTCGCGGTTATAATTTAGGATACATTTTATTTGAAACACAATCGATACAAACTTCTTGAACGAATTGTGATTAGGCAAAATCCGCTTTCGTGGATTTTTCATCTCAATTCATTCTCTAAATTTGTATCAATTCAATGACGCGTGCAAAATAAAATCTTGTGGTATTACCACCGAATATTTTTCATATTCTATCTTCTAATTATGAGAATTGAGTGAATTTAATAAATCTATCCCCACTCCTTATTACAATATTTATATAAAGTAAAAAATTGATTGTCTGTACACACGTTTTCTTTTTCTTTGCAAAGCCTACAGTATCAAAAAAAAAAAAATAGTCCTGCAGAAAATAAAGACGAACTGCACGATTTAATATTTTCGAATCAGTTCACACCTTGCTCGTTAATTTCGGCAATTATGCGTCCACCTTTCGGGAGCAATTAATTCTTAAAATTTTGACGTAAACATTTTTGTTTTGGTTAAAAGATTAACGAAATATAAATCGGTTAATTACCACCTGACTTCATAAATTGGCCGAGGCTATTAAAGTAACACCAGGGCCGAGAAAAATGCACGCTTCGGCGTTTAAGAATAATTAAGTTGTAAGTTTAGTGCAAGAGGTAATAGCTTATAAATCAGCAATTAATTTAAAAATGTTTAAGATTGTTATTTTTACTTTCTCCGTTACGAAGTACGAGAAAGTATTGTGATCGTGATTTTTTTTTCAAAATTTTTTTTTACGGAAATATCCGTTTTGGGGTCCCTAGATGCCATTTCAACAATTTCTGGAAAAAAAATTGTGTTCTGTGTGTGTCTGTCTGTGTGCGCTGTATCTCAAAAACTAATAGAGCAATTGATATCAAACTTTGAACATACGTCTGATTTGATAATCCGAAGAACTGAAAAGCTTTTGGTAAAATTTCGTACACCGGAAGTGGGTGTTTACCTTAACTGTTTTTTGTTTTTTGCCAATATTTTCTTAAATATGAAAAATATTACAAAAACATTTAAACAGACATTGAAGAAAACAAATAAATGAACATCTTTTGCTTGAAAATATTTTTCATAAAATCATTGCTATTCGAGAAAAAAATTTATTAATTTTTTTAAAAATTTTGGTTTATAATTATGAAACGATAATAGTTACAGCAAATTTATTTTAATAATAATTGTAGAGAATACTAAAATGAACAACTTATAAAGAATAAGTTTTTTTCGAAATCCCTTTAGTTTTTGAGTAATCTGAGTTTTTGAATTTGAATTATAATTTTTCCATCTTTCATAATTTTGACGTTTTAAACGTCAGTTTCATCCGAGTTTACACAACGCTCGATGTACATTTAAAATATTATTTCAATAAACCCTGAAAACGTAAATATAAATGATACTATCAAGTCGGAGAAAGTAACATGATGGCCACATCACCATTTTTTTTTTCATTTTTGATTTATAATTATGAAACGATGATAGTTACATCAAATTCATGTTAATAATAATTGTAGAGAATGCCAAAATGAATAACTTCTAAAGTTTCTTTCGAAATTTTGTTAGTTTTCGAGTAAACCGAGTTTTTGAATTTGAAGTATAATTTTTCCATCTTTCATAATTTTGACGTTTTAAACGTCAGTTTTATCCGAGTCTACAAAACGCCCGTTAATAGTTATTTAACCAACAAGTGTGTTAATGATAGCGATTAATGATCGAGACATTTTCACGCACGAGCGCTTGCGCGAGTGCGTTAATTGTTGAGATCATTAATCGCCAATTAACACACGAGTTGGTTACAAGATTTTTCCGTTGATCGTGATTGTTAGATTAGAAAAAATCCAATTTTATATTAACAAAAACATGTTTTTTAATATTTCTTTATTTGAAATAAGACATCTGAAATAAAACAAATATCTAATGTAGGTACAAGTTTAATAAATAACGTATTCATTTACAATTATTATACAATTTAATTGAAATATAAAACAACATTTAAAGTAAGTACAATTTTAATTTATAAGTAATTTTTAATCTGTGTTGTGTTTGTGAATATGTATGTTTACGTTAGCGATAGTACAAGAACTAAAATTGAAATTAGGTGTAGGTACATGATGAGTTGTATGATATTCCGAATTTAAATTTAAGTTTATATCGTTAATTTCGTTAGCATGTTGTTCAATGTTGGAAGTACTTGTGCAAGGAATGTTTGCAAAATTTTGAGAGAGAATTTTCTTTAAGTTTATATCGTTAATTTCGTTAGCATGTTGTTCAACGTTGGAAGTACTTGTGCAAGGAATGTTTACGATATTTTGAGAGAGAATTTTCTCAGCTGTGTCAACTTTATTTTGCATTGATGTTTCAATGTATCCTTCTGCTACACTTGTCGACTTCCAACCACCATGTCGTTTAATTGCTGCAAAGTCTGCACCAGCATCGGAAAGTATTGACGCAGAAGAACGGCGAAAGCAATGTCCAGTGTAGAGATGAGGATTATCTAATTTTAAAAAGGTTGCTATTTGCGATGGTAATTTAGAAAATGTATTTATTCCAATTGGTTGTGTTGAGCACTTATTATATTTACAGTAAATAAAAAACCGGTTGTGTGGAGTATGTGCTGGTCTCAATGAGATATAGTGGTTAATTATTTTTAAGAGGGTCTGATGTTCATTATCTACTACCGTAAATATTCTGTTTGTTTTTGTTTTGGTTCCCTTAATTGTAATTAAAAATTTGGTTCCCATATTTTGCACATTATTTGTTTCCAATTTCAATAGCTCATCCTTCCTCAATGCACCGGCCACTCCAAAAATAAGTGCAACCTATGAAATGCATATAATATGTAATTATATTTTTAACTTAGCTTTTGGCTATTTGCTTACCTTGGTCATTAGAAAGAGGTTATCAGGAGCATCAGATATAAATTTTTGAACTTGTTCTTTGTCGAGCACTTTTGACTTTTTCGGCGAATAATTTTCGTGTTTCCTCTTGATAAACATGGTCAATTTATTAAACTTGCTTATGTCTATATTTTCTTTTAAGCTTAAAGTTGCTTTAAGCATCGAATATTTAGGCCACAAACTTGCTATTAAGCCCTTTGCAGCAATATCGGCAAAAAAGGCTAACAGCGCCGATTCGGAATGACGCGTTACCTTTTTCTCCTCGCACCAGGAAATAAATTCGACGTATGTTTTTTCATAGAGATGCTTACTTTTTTCCGGAAGTAGACTTATTGTTGCGTTATGTGCATAGGCTCGTACTTCTGGCGGTGTTAGTGTAAACTCGTCACTATCCATAGTAGACATTCACTTAATACACGTTTTAGAAATTTGACGTTTAATGGTATATAAAAATCGAAGGCGGTTCGCTGCTAATTTGTTCTAGCGCAGAGAATTGACATGACCATTAAAATTTAAAAAAAAAGGGTGCCATGATATTATATATTGGATATATATTATACACATATTACGAACTGACATACAAAACGTCAGATCTTTCTAAAATTTGCAATTACTCCGTGGTTACAATGGTTTACAGCATCCAGCAAAAACGTTTTTAGTTTAAAGTTATTTCCGAAATGGGACGGAAATTGGGTGTATTCATTCGATGCACCTATGGCAGAGTTTCAGGAAGAATTCTCATTATTTATGATTAATTTAAAAATACCTTATCACGATCTGTCGTATTATTTAATGAAACGGGTAATATTCTTCGTAACCCAGGAATGGTAAACCAGTCAAACGTACTTAGGATGCTATTAACATAGCCCATGGAATTTCGGAAGGTGAACATACCGTCGTTTATCACAGCAAATTAATTTATCGGTAGGAACATACCGCAAGTAATATAACCATATGAAACAAATTATAAATCGTTTTCTCACTATTATAAGTTACATTTCCAGTAATTATAAGTAATTAGGCTCTCATGAATTAGCTATTTAATGCTTAACTAGAAATCGTTCTTTTTTTTGAGGAAATATAATTAATTGGAATTTGGGTTAGGGAATCGAGGATGATAGGGAATTGGCTTGGTCAGCCACTGCATTCAGCCACAACCGATGTATAGTATTTAATAATTCATTTAAATTAAATGAGGACACAGACTAGATATATCCACGGACCCGCACGGCCATTTTTCGTGTTAAAAAAGTGACCGCCCGGACGGGACTCGAACCCGCACCAGCGGGGTTCAATGCCGGACCTCTACCCACTAGACCACCGCGGCCCTAGAAATCGTTCATTAATGAAAAATCGTTTATTAATGAAAAATCGTTTATTAATGAAATATCGTTCATTAATATGGGTCATTAATGAACGATTTTTGATACATTTGGGTACATTAAAATTAGCCATTATCCAACGAGCAACGGAAAATATGATTTAAATTAAAAATAAACCATTAAAGCGTAAGTATAAATGATATTATCAAGTCGGAGAAAGTAACATGATGGCCACATCACCATTTTTTCAGAATATAGGAATAATTTTAAAACGTTTGTAAATTAATGCTTCAATTTGTGTTAAAAAATGTGCATTTAAAATAGCCGAGTAAGCGGGTTTGCAAGCGATTAAAAAGGTGCAAGTATCAAGCTGACGTTTAAAGTCAAATAAATTTCCCTCGGGACGAAAATGCCTCCAATTAATGGCAAGAATAATCAAAATATTGCAAAAATTCGATTGAATATAAAATATACCGTGAAGGTAAACCTGCAGTTTAGTGGAAGATCATCAATGGAATTGAGTCAGCCTTTTCCACGTGTGATCAGAATTTTTGTTGATTATTTTTCGTACATTAATGATTTGCCAATGTTATGTAAACAGGGTGTCCCATTTTAAATTTCCACCCCAAATATCTCGAAACCCGAGCAACATGGCAAAAAATGTTTCAGATTAAAGTTGTAGGGTTCGGAGGGGGACATATATTAGTGACCTTGAAAATGACCTTGGTGTGTGTGTGTGTGTGTGTGTGTGTGTGTGTGTGTGTGTGTGTGTGTGTGTGTGTGTGTGTGTGTGTGTGTGTGTGTGTGTGTGTGTGTGTGTGTGTGTGTGTGTCTGTGTATGTGTGTGTGTCTGGCTGTGTGCGCTGTATCTCAAAAACTAATAGATCAATTGATATGAAACTTTGAACATCCGTCTTATTTGATAATCTGAAGAACTGAAAAGCTTTTGGTAACATTTCGTACACCGGAAGTGGGTGTTTACCTTAACTGTTTTTTGTTTTTTGCTAATATTTTCTTAAATATGAAAAATATTACAAAAACATTTAAACAAACATTGAAGACAACATAGAAATGAACATCTTTTGCTTGAAAATATTTTTCATAAAATCATTCGAGAAAAAAATTATTATTATTTTTTCATTATTGGTTTATAATTATGAAACGTTAATAGTTACAGCAAATTTATATAAATAATAATTGTAGAGAATGCCAAAATAAACAAATTCTAAAGAATAAGTTTTTTTTCGAAATCTCGTTAGTTTTGAAGTAAACCGAATTTTTTAATTTGAAGTATAATTTTTCCATCTTTTCATAATTTTGACGTTTTAAACGTCACTTTCATCCGACTCTACAAAACGCTCGATGTACATTTAAAATATGATTTAAATTCAAAATAAACCATGAAAGCGTAAATATAAATGATACTGTCAAGTCGGAGAAAGTAACATGATGGCCACATCACCATTTTTTATTCAGAGATCGTATTCTACGGGAAAAAATATAAACGTTTTGTAGGAAACTTTTTTTAAATGCTTTTTTACAGAGTTTTTTCACGAATTTTGTCCGTCATGTTGTTTGAAATCTCAGATGAATCCAGGCTGTGATTCATTCCTTACCCTCGGCATTAGCATCAAAGCAACCAGCATATGTCCCCCTCCAAAGCCTACAACTTTTATCTGAATTTTTTTTTGCCATGTTGCTCAGGTTTCGAGATATTTGGGGTGGCAATTTAAAATGGGACTATTATCCTGTATATGACGAATAAACAATTAAATAGTTAGGTATAAAATTGCAAGCGGATAAAATGTAGTTGCAAGTGGATAAACTTTATTTACCTTCACAATGACGTTAAATCGCTCATAGATTTTTCCATCACAATTCATTTTAGAAATTTATATCGATTAAATAACTAGTGCAAAAATTCTAACCTCTTATGGTATTACCCCCGAATATTACACGTGCTAAATGAGAACCAAAATCGACAAATCCCGTCTGTTATTATAATATTTTTCAATATTCACCATGCAATTACTTCAGAAAATACACTGTTTCTATAGTCTCAGCAAGAGCTGCTTAAAATAATCTCGCGGCAATATTCACAACTAGTGACGGTTCGCGAGGTTTTTTCTGGTACGGCCGAGGTAACAAGGGTGGCAATACAGATAGGTAGGGTCAGTTGCAGAGACGGCTGGCTGCGCGACCGCACCTATCTGTATTACCACCTCTTGTTCCTCGGCCGTACCAGAAAAAAAACCCGCGAACCGTCACTGTTCACAACTCTAATGGCAAATTTTTAACCACAATAACAGATGGCACCCGCGAAACCAAAATCTCCGGCACGTAAATCAAAATGATATTTAGTACTTACTTGCCCACTATAAATGACAAATTATTTATAGATTCCTCACCGATTATTTAATTCCATGGCCACCGCGAGTCATTGGCCCCGCGACCAGATTTGCTTTTTTAATTAGTTAAAAATTGTGACGGGATCGCATTAAACGGGTTTCGCTGATCATAGACGAGCGGCTCCGGTAATTTCTGATAATCAAACGCAAAATCGAAATGTACGACAAAAAAATCGTGAGAATCGAAATTCGCGAGATGGAGCAGCCCGATCGTCCGTGGCGCATGGCGTGGGAAAACTCGAGGCTCGGTGGTAATTAACCAGAGAAAAACGTCCATTGGAACTTCCGCTAATTAAATTACGGATTCTGTTTAATAGGAACCAGTAGTTTAAATTTCAATCAGGAGATAACCTTGAATGGAATTAATATATAAGGTTCAAGGTTGTAATCAAAAGCGGTACATAATTTACGTGTTCGATGGAGTCTGAAATTTTGGTAACCGCGATGGATGTATAAGGTTCAAGGTTGAAATCAAAAGCTACTTAATTTATGTATTCGATGGTGTCTAAAATTTTGGTAACTGCGATGGTAAATGAAAATTGGGTCATGGACTTGGGTCGATGGCCTTGTGTAACTTGTCTGAATTAACAGGTATTTGTTTAAACGAAAATTCTTTTAAAACTTGAATCCCTCCTGTCCCTCTCGCAATTGGAAGAATGCCAAATCTTTTGGGGGGATAGAATCAATAACAGAAAGGAAAACAATGTTGATATGCTCATCGTGTAACTTTCTGCGATTTGATGGTATAGATGGGGTTTTTGTGATACGAAAATAGTTATTTGTGTACCAAAGCACTAAAGTTGTATTTTTAAGACGCGTATGAAATAATCCATATCAGTCATAAAACAATACAGAATTACCTAACACTCAAAGCGTGTGTGGGTAAAGTTTGCACAGAGTAAGATAGTATTCGGAGAGAACGCGATAAGAAATTTATGCGTGGCCGCATCATCGAATTGAAGATGAATCATCACTACTTTCCGACCGATTTTGTGTCTATTTATGTTCACTCGGCGGTGCTCACTGAATAATCATGAGTTTCCAGCGCCCTCTCTCTTGAAATTTAAAATGGCCACCGCGCAACACACCTCGAGTGCTTGGTACAACTCTAACTTATAATTTTTTAAAGTTCCAAAATGTTTTAATTTGAGAAAATTAATTTCACTTCTATTAAATATTATTTGAATTGATGACGGCTATTTTGCAAGTGTTGTAAAGACTGTGTACTTCCAGTTAGCAATTATTTTATTCGGTGCATTGAATGAAATAATTGTTAACTGGAACTACGCAGTCTTTACAACATCTATTAAAAATTACTTGCGTTTCTAAAATGCAGCCATGACCACAAACACATAAACCGATTTTTTTTGGTCGTCCAGATGTACGAAATCCGCTTCCTTGTAGATTCGCACGGATTCCAGCTGGACACATGCGAGGGTGGTTTCCACGCTCCATTAGCGCCGCAAGTGGTATATACCTGCCCGGCCTCTCGGCACACAATCAACCCCCTGGATCTGGATCAAATTCTGGCGTGGGAATCATAAATAAAATATGATCTTTTCATTTCATGCACGTCGGCGATATTTTTTACACCATCTCACCGCGAGATAATAGATTATTTATGAATTATTGATGAGTCCGCCATTTATCGAGAGTCGCTGCCTCCTTGATTTATATCCGAGAGAGCGGGGTGGTCTCGTTACGGACTCTCGCGAATGGACGTGGTTCACAAATAACGAGTTTATTAATTAATTGTGTGTGTGTGTGTGTGCGTTTCATTATGGTTAAAAGGACTGCTTGTTATTTATATACAGGGTGTTCAATTTAAGTGAAGACATTGAAATATCTCGAAAACTACACATCGAATAAAAAAAATGGTGATGTGGCCATCATGTCACTTTCTCCGATTTGATGGTATAGACATTTATATTTACGTTTTCATGGTTTATTTTCAATTGAAATCATATTTTAAATGCACATCGAGCGTTGTGTAAACTCGGATGAAACTGACGTTTAAAACGTCAAAATTATGAAAGATGGAAAAATTATACTTCAAATTAAAAAACTCGGTTTACTCAAGAACTAACGAGATTTCGAAAAAAACTTATTCTTTAGAAGTTGTTCATTTTGGCATTCTCTACAATTATTATTCAGATAAATTTGCTGTAACTATTATCGTTTCATAATTATAAACCAAAAATTAAAAAAATAATATTTTTTTTTTCTCAAATAGCAATGATTTTATGAAAAAATAGTTTCAAGCAAAAGATGTTCATTTTTTTGTTTTCTTCAATGTTTGTTTAAATGTTTTTGTAATATTTTTCATATTCAAGAAAATATTGGCAAAAAACAAAAAACAGTTAAGGTAAACAGCTACTTCCGGTGTACGAAATTTTACCAAAAGCTTTTCATTTCTTGAAATTATCAAATAAGACGTATGTTGAGAGTTTCGTATCAATTGCTCTATTAGTTTTTGAGATATGCACACAGCATACACACACAAACACAGACACATTTTTTTTTTCTAGAAATTGTTGAAATGGCATCTAGGGACCCCAAAACGGATATTACCGTAAAAAAAATTTTGAAAAAAAAATCACGATCACAATACTTTCTCGTACTTCGTAACGGAGAAAGTAAAAAATATTTGGTATGGAGCAAGTGTGTGGATATTTTCAGCGATGAAGCGGAAAAGTGAAGAGAGCCATGTCTAGGATGAAGCAAGTGTCTGGAATTGCCAGCCACTGTATCATCCATTGGCATTGTCCGGCGATTAGAACAATGCTAATATAAGATTTAAAAGTCCTATTTCTACGGTGCTGTGAAAATAATTAGCCGTGCTAAGAGCCGCCTGCTGCAGGCACGTCTTTTAAAAGAAGATCTGGTTATGGATTACTTCCACCTCTTGCATCCATCCTCTTCCATCTTTCCGACATCTTTGAAAACCTAAATGAAATCTCCACTTCTCCCCAAGAGGAAAGGACGAGCACAGTTAGAAAAGATAAAAACCTTGAGACAATCTCCAACTTTCCACGGTTGCAAGAATTTGCCAAAACAATTTTTAAACCAACTTCCTCGAAATTATTTTCCCAGCATTGACTCTGATGACATCTACAGCCGGATGATGGACCCATTTTTCAAAATCCGAAACATAAACCTACTGGAATGGCGAATGATTTTTTTTTAAATCTGGGGGAGATCAGCGAAGACATCAGTTTAAAACAGAAATACCGCGAAGGAAGACTCCAACACTGGATCTAATAATACATAGTGTTGCGGTGTAATTGGGACAAAGTGCTCTGTCCACGAAAAGATATAAAAGTATTATTAAAAAAATCTTAGGCATAGATTTTACATCATCACGACGTGCATTGTTCAATACGGATCCGCCGAAAAATGCAAATGCGCGAATAAACCCATCCGGCATAGATAATGAAGAGTCGTGGGAACAACGCGAAAGAGAGGTGCGTGACCGAAATTTCAATTGGAACGAGTCTGGGACCAGTCACGACCGATTCGGGATGTAATCAAGAATCGCCAAAAAGTGAACGGCGACTCGCCATTATAAAACGAACGAAAATATTAAAAACATACATTGCTCACATTTAAAGTAATCGTAAATGCTCCAAATAATGGTGCAATATTTTGCAGACGGACCAAATTTTGTTTCAATTATTTTAACGTGTATCGTAAACGCAACAAGTAATTGCGCAAGATTTTGCAGATGGACAATTATTTTTATCGTTTCTCGTAAATGCAAAAAGAATGGCGTAATATTTTGCTAATGGACCAAATGTTATTTTAATTATTTTAACGTTTAACGTAAATGAAACAAGTAATGGCGCAAGATTTTGCAGATGGACCAAATTTTGTTTTAATTATATCAAAGATTGTGCAGATAGCACGCTGTAAATGATAATTAGTTTTGTGATCGTAAACTCAAAAACAAATATACAGATTGTAACTTTTGATAAGGTAATGAAGTGATTTGGGTTGGTGAAAGATGTTGTGGTAAAATTAAAAACCAAAATTGTTTAAAATGGGAATATTAGCACGATTTTATGAAGTCGTATACAGGAGTGAGAGAGCGATACTAGCAGTATCCTCTCTCCGGAGGCGGTTCGTTATGTAGAGTCAAGGAGCCATGGCACTACCTGTAGTAGTTTCAAGCTCATCAGGAATTTTAAGTTAATTTTTAAAACACTTTTTTGCCAGTTACTTTGGTCTCGGAAAATAAATCGTTCTATCTTTCTTTTCTTGTCTAAAATGGTATTTTTTAGCTGCCAATAACGGTGTGTTTTAGTATGACATTTTTCGGCTGTCAAGAATGGTAATCCCCAGCTGTATTGTAAATAGTATTTTTCAACTGTCTTAGTTTGTATTTTACAGTTGTAGAAAATGGTATTCTTCAGCTACCAAATATGCTATGTTTCAGCTGCCAAAAACAATATTTTTCACCTAATAAAAATAGTTTTTTATCGACATTTTTGAATTGTCAAAGATTGTATTTTTCAGCTGTCAACAGTAGTATATTTTGCTGTCAAAAGTAGTATTTTTTTTCAAAATGAGTATTTTTCGTCTGTTAGGAATTGTATATTTCAGCTGTCAAAAACAGTATTATTCAGCTAATAAAAATGAACATTTTTGAATTGCCAAAAATTGTATTTTTCAGCTGTCAAAAACAGTATTATTCAGCTAATAAAAATCAACATTTTTGAATTGCCAAAAATTGTATTTTTCAGCTGTCAAAAACAGTATTATTCAGCTAATAAAAATCAACATTTTTGAATTGTCAAAAATTGTATTTTTCAGCTGTCAAAAGTAGTATATAAGCAGGCGTTTATATAGAGCCAATGAGCCATGGCACTACCTGTAGTTTCAAGCTCAGCAAGAATTTACAGAATAAGCTCTGCAAGAATAACTAATTCTCAAAACACTTTTTCGCCATTGTTTTTTTGGTCTAGGAAGATAAGTCGTTCTCTCTTTCTTCAAAAAGAGGAGGGGGGAGGATATTGTATAAGTGGCTCTACCATCAACATGTTCCACGAGCCGCCACTGCCTCTCTCCAAACAATTAACAAAAGTTCAGGACGTTGGCAATTTTATAATGCATCTGCTTGATGAAGTTAACATCGTGACGATAAATTTTCTGTCAAAGTCTAAACATTTATGTTTATTAGTTTCTTTGCACAGTAATGAAAATTTGCAAATTCTCCTCTCGCAAATTTTCATTGCGGCAAATAATCACTTAAGAATTACAGTTGTACCAAGCACTCGAGGCGTGCTGCGCGATGACCATCTTAGATTCAATTCTCTCGCGTTCTCCGAATACTTTCTCACTCTGCGCAAACTTTATCCCCATACGTCTCGAGTGCTCGGTAAAACTGTATGTAATTTGTAGTTTTCTAAAGGTGCGTATCCACAAGCGAACTTATTGTGAACAGTTCGTGAACAGCTACAAGCCTTGTTCGCGATTAGCTCGATCACTCCGCGTTCAGTTATTAAAACTTCTGGGAACCTGTTTTTGGCCTTTTTGGCACGGGAAATTCGAAGGCAACTCTCAATTAAGCGAAAAATACATTGTAATGTTAAACAAATTTCCGGGCGGCTTCTATTGGTCGACGCGGTATCTCATCTGATTGGCGAAATAACATGACGTAGTCTCTCCTGATTGGCTCATTACTTTTACAGCCTAGGCATAAATAAGCATTTTTAAAGCCTAGTCCGCAAAAGTGATATTTCACGGCCTAAAAGCAGTCCGAAAAATCTCACATTTCATATCAATCCGCGAAAAAGTATTTTTCGTGAGAACCTGTATCTTCCACATATTCACACCATTTAAATCGGAAGTGTCGATGCGTGATCGATAAAAAAAAATCAGACGCATCTTTAATGCATTGTGAAAGTGATGGATGGAGGAGGATACGTTTCCGCCTTTTGGTGCCCTCGGAACGAGGGGGCGCTTATTTTTTTTTTGGTCAGGTAAACGCGGCCCTTTTGTTCCATTTTGCAGGTAGCAAGGCGGTTTCTCGTTACTTTCGGTTTTATTAAATCGAATTTTGAGAATTATATTGTTTTGGGGGTAGGTAGGAGGCACATGTTGAGCATTAGGCGCTGCTGGTCATCCGAGAAGAATGGAATGATTGATGGATTATACTGCCTCGTTTGCTAAATCGTTATTAAATATTAGAGAAGCAAAAATTGTGCAGATAATTAAAGTATGAAACGAAACAATTTTTTTAATATGAATAGATACACAAATCATGAAGACAACTAAAAACTGAACTTCATGTCTTACAAAACGGCCATTTTATTGTTCCTCTTATTTTATAGAACTGCTACCCCTGTAATCTCTTCTGAGAGTAGAGAGAGTATTTATTCGTGTAACTACAGATTGCTTACACAGGTCATCATTGAGAAACATTAAATAAATAGATACAGCGATAATTACACAGTAATAACAAATTAAAAGTAGACTAAAACGGTTAATAAATAGAATAAAAGAACTGTTACAAATTAAAACTTAAAATTAGAGATTAAAACAAAAGTTAAAAATTTAAAACTTAAAATTACAAATTAAAATTAGACATTATATTCTGTCGGGAAAACAATTGAATGGCATATATATATATATATATATATATATATATATATATATATATATATATATATATATATATATATATATGGCAGGCCAAATGCTAACAAATACTATTATGTATTTATATTAATCAAAAAACTTTCCTTTCAAAAATTCCGATTAAGACAAAAATTATAAAGGCTTAAATATTCGCCGGAATTTAAGAAAATCGTAAAAAATTTAAATCGTTGTGTAATTATTTTAAAAATACCAACAAATACTTTTGCATCTATTTACTAACCGAAGCAGTTTACCCACTTTAAAAATTCCGACTACGGCAAATGTTATATTTTTTATATTGTCCCTGCAATAAGATTAAAATTCTAGTCGGAATTTAAAAAATCGTAAAAACATAAAATCGTTGCGCAATTGTTTTGAAAATACTAATAGACTCTTTTGCATCTATCCACTAATAAAAGATGTTTACCGTTTTTAAAAATTCCCACCAAGACAAAAGTTATAAATATTCAAAATTATCCCTGCAATAAGATTCAATTTCTAGCTGGAATTTAAAAATCGTAAAAAAATTAAATCGTTGTGTAATTGTTTTGCAAATGCCAGCAAACATTTTTGCATGTATTTACTAACCAAAATAGTTTATTGTTAAAAAAAAATCAACAGAGATTAAAATTCTAGTCGGAATTTAAAAAATCGTAAAAACTTAAAATCGTTGCGTAATTGTTTTGAAAATACTATCATATAGATTTGCATATGTCTACTAACCGAAGAAGTTTGCCGTCTTTGAAAATTACCACTAAGACAAAAGTTATAAATTTTCAAAATTATCCCTGCAATTAAATTCAAATTCTAGCTAGAATTGAAAAAATCGTAAACAATTTAAATTGTTGCAAAATTGTTTTAAAAATGCTAACAGATACACTTGCATCTATCTACTAACCGAAGAAGTTTACTGTTTTTAAAAATTCCCACCAAACCAAAAGTTATAAATTTTTAAAATTAACCCCGCAATAAGATTAAAATTCTAGATGGAATTTAAAAAATCGTAATAAATGTAAATCATTGTGTAATTGTTATGCAAACGCTAACAGACAATTTCGCATGTATTTACTAACCAAAATAGTTTATTGTTTTCAAATACATTGACTATGGTAAAAGTTATAAATTTTCAAAATTATCCCCGCAATAAGATTGAAATTCTAGTAGGAATTTAAATAATCCTAAAAACTTGAAGTTGTTGCATAATTGTTTTGCAAATACTAACAGATATTTTTCCATCTGTCAACTAACGGAAAAAGATTACCGTTTTTAAAAATCCTCACTAAACCAAAAGTAAAATTTTCAAAATTGTGCCCGCAATAAGATTTAAATTCTAATCGGGATTTAAAAAGTCGTTGGGAAATTGTTTTGCAAATACTAATAGATACTTTTGCATATGTCTACAAACCGATGAAGTTTGCCGTTTTTTCAAATTTCCACCGAGACAAAAGTTCGAAATTTTCAAAATTAACACTGCAATAAGATTAAAATTCTAGCTGGAATTTAAAAAATCGTAAAAAAATTAAATCGTGTTAATGTTTTGCAAATGCTAACAAACATTTTTGCATGTATTTACTAACCACAATAGTTTATTGTTAAAAAAAAAACGATTAAGACAAAAGTTATAAATGTTAAAAATTGTCCACGCAATAAGAATTAAACTCTAGTCGGAATTTAAAAAAATCGTAAAAACTTGAAATCGCTGCATAATTATTTTGCAAACACCTACAGAACTTTTGGATCTGTCTACTAACCGAAGAAGTTTACCGTTCTTAAAAAGTTCCACCAAGACAAAAGTTAAAAATTATCCCTGCAATAGTATTAAAATTCTAGCTGGTACTTAAAAAATCGTAAAAAATTTAAATCGCTGTGTAATTGTCTTGCAAATGCTAGCAGACATTTTTGCATGTATTTACTAACCAAAATAGTTTCTTGTTTTCAAAAACACCGATTATGATAAAAGTTATAATTTTTGTAAATTGCCTCTGTAGTAAGATTTAAATTCCAGTTGGTATTTTGGAATTAAATCGTTTTGTAATTGTTTTGCAAATACTAAGAGATACTTTTGCATCTAGACTAACCGATAAAATTTACCGTTTTTAAAAATGCCTATTAAGACAAAAGTTATAAATTTTCTAAATTATCCCTGCAATAAGATTAAAATTCCAATTGGAATTAAAAAAATTATAAAAAAATTTAAATCGCTGCGTAATTGTTTTTTAAATGCTAACCGACATTTCCGAACCAAAATGGTTTATTGTTTTCAAAAACACCGACTAAGATAAGAGTTATACATTTTCAAAATTGTCTCCGCAATAAGATTTAAATTCAAGTCGGAATTTAACAACACGAAGTTGATTTTTACCATAATTGTTGATAATAGTATAATGTACGGTGTCAGAAATTTTCATAATTTTTCATCGAAATTTCATTTGGTAAAATTTCGTACACCGTAAGTGGGTGTTTATCTTAACTGGTTTTTGTTTTTTTTCCAATATTTTTTTAAATATGAACAATATCACAAAAACATTTAGACAAATATTGAAGACAACAAAAAAGTAAATATCTTTTGATTGAAAATGTTTTTCATAAAATAATTGTTATTCGAGAATTTTAACTTTCTCCGTTATAAAGTACGAGAGAGTGTGTGTGTGTGTGTCTCAAAAACTTATAGAGCAATTGATATGAAACTTTAAACATACGTCTTATTTGATAATTCGTAGAACTGAAAAGCTTTTGGTAAAATTTCGTACACCGGAAGTGGGTGTTTACCTTAACTGTTTTTTTGTTTTTTGCCAATATTTTCTTAAATATGAAAAATATCACAAAAACAAGCATTGAAGACAACAAAGAAATGCACATCTTTTGCTTGAAAACATTTTTAATAAAATAATTTTAATTCGAGAAAAAAATTTATTATTATTTTTTTAATTTTTAGCTTCTAATTATAAAACGATAATAGTTACAGCAAATTTATGTTAATAATAATTGTAGAGAATGCTAAAATGAACAACTTATAAAGAATAAGTTTTTTTTCGAAATTCCTTTAGTTTTTGAGAAAACTGAGTTTTTGAATTTGAAGTAAAATTTTTCCATCTTTCATAATTTTGACGTTTTAAACGTCAGTTTCATCCGAGTTTACACAACGCTCGATGTACATTTAAAATATGATTTCAATTGAAAATAAACCATGAAAACGTAAATATAAATGGCTATGATACCATGGCCACATCACCATTTTTTTTTAATATTCCGATACACTGCAGGTTTGTCATCTCGGTATGCAATTTGGCTTTGATGGCTGAACTACATAAGTAAGCTGTCAAGTTACATATGTTAATGCGCCATTTAACACTTCTTCTCGCTTTTATAACGTTTGAAGCGTGATGTGGAAATTATGCATTAGGATTCTGAAGAAGTAATAACTGATGATTTCCTGTTTTCTACCTGAGCAGACAACTCGATCCATCATATGAAATCTGCACAAAAGTCGCACTTCCGTTTTAATAAATCGTCCCGTGCCTGTTTTTGTCGGTTGTGCATAATTCATGCAGTGTTCAGAAACAATGAATTCCACTAACACAAATTAATAATGTATTTACCACGTTATTTACATAATCGCAGATAAGCATCGAACGAAAACATACTTTATTGATATAGATGACATATGGCTAAGACATTGTTTGAATAACGTTGCTATGGAGAAGAAAAACAAATTAAATTTAATAGTAATTAAGGTATCGAGGGCGTCCCAGGTCGACGGTGTACAGCCCGAGAGCCTCCGGCCCGTGGGCGTTTTGCTCATAACGCCCGTGGTGCCTTCAACGTATTATATCATGCTTGTAGTTTAAATTTATCGAAGATTTTCTGACAGATTGTCGCGTCGAAAGCCGCGTCGCGCAGATGTCTACGGCGCTCGCGCGCTTGATTTGCGTTTGGCGAATTGTTGACAGTCGATCTGTTGCTAATTACTATAAGCGGGCGTTATAGAAATAACGCCCTAGAGCGTTATTTGTCATTTAATATACGTTGTTTCCATGCCATTATGATTTCGATAATAAACAATTATGACATAAATGTGTTATTAAAATAACCTTTCCAAGCTTAACGAGAGATCATATTTTTAAGATTTGTATTTAGCCCTAAACTCTTAAGAAACAATTAAATTAATTGTTTGTTGCCGAAACTTACTAAACATATCAAGGAATTGTATATTTCATTCATGTGCAATAAATTAAGAATTGTTTGTGAATATTTTCTTTAACGAAAACAGTAGGCAGATATTGTTTGTGTAATTCCATGTGCGGAAATGGGCCTGAAAAGAAAATTACCATCCCAGCACAGATGACAGATGAAGAATGTGAATAACATTAGATTCGAATGGTATGGCTCGTAAATGCTCAATCACGTGCGGTGATTGGATTCGTTGAAATTTTAAATGAATTTCACGATGAAAACGTGCACGAAAATTGATGCTGCGCTTTGGTACTTTTGTCATTTCGAAAACAATAATGGTCGAGCGACACCGCCGGCACTTCCTGGTCGATTGTGTGACACTCATTGCTTCGGTTATCTGATGGGAACAGGATATTTATGACTGTACGCGTTAAACAAATTCAATTATTTGATATTTTACAAATAAAAATGTTTTCCTGTATCACGTACACTGTTTTGAGAAGTGGCGGCTCGTGGAACATGTTGATGGTAGAGCCACTTATAAGTTGTTCATTTTGGCATTATTTACAATTATTTGTAATGCAAATTTGCTGTAACTATGATCGTTTCATAATTACAAACCAAAAATGAAAAAAACAATAATAATTTTTTTATCCAATAAAAATGATTTTATGAAAATTATTTTCAAACAGAATTTCTTAGTCGTTTTCAATAATTATGTTTATCAATATTTATACACACACACACACAAAGACACAATTATTTTTTTCCAGAAATTGTTGAAATGGCATCTAGGGACTCCAAAACGGATATTTCCGTAAAATAATTTTTGAAAAAATTTTCACGATCACAATACTTCCTAGTACTTCATAGTGGAGAACGTAAAAGCCTGAACAAAAGAGTCCTGAAAAAAGTCCTGATAAAAAGTCCAGATATATAGTCCTGAAGAGGCTTAAAAATAGAGTGCTGACAAAAAGATGTCCTGAAATAAGGTATTAAAAAAAGACTTGAAAAATATCTTGAAGGAAAGCTTTTATTTTCAAGGCTATTTTCAAGACTTTTCTCAGTATTTTATATTCAGGACTTTCAAGATTTTTTTCAGGACTTTGGCAAGGCTTTTTTAGTACTCGTTTTCAGGCCTTTTCTAAATCTTTTTTCGAAATTTTTCTTCAAGACTTTTCTGGAATTTTTTTTCGGGAATATTTTTATCAGGACTTTTGCAAGGCTTTTTTTAGTGCTCGTTTTCAGGCCTTTTTTAGATCTTTTTTCGAGATTTTTCTTCAAGACTTTTCTGGAATTTTTTTTCGGGAATATTTTTATCAGGACCTTAAGAACTCTTTGTTGAGGACTTATTTTCGGGATTTTTTTTCAGAAAACAAATTTCAGAATGTCATATACTTGTTTCTCATTGATCACTTGGTGAAACATTATGTTAATATAGGTTTTAAAAATTAAAATTCACTTGGTTTGTTTCACGATTAAATTGAATCGTTTGTGAATTTTAATTTAAAAAAAAATTCAGAATTTTCTTCATAACTTTTTTTAGAATTTTTCTTTTCATAACCATTTTGGGACCTTTTAAAGGATTTTTTCAGATATTTTTAGCATTTTTTTAACACTTTTTATTTCAGGAATCTTGTTAAGGACTTATTTTAAGCTTTTTTCCAAGTCTCTTTGAAATTTCTTTTTCAGGACAATTTCTTCAGATCCTTTTAAAGACTTTTTACAATGCTTTCTTTTCAGATTTATTTTTTTTTTATTTTTTAAAGATGTTATTTTCGGGGCAATTTTTTAGAGACTGTTTTTTTTATAATATTTCATGAGGGCTTTTTTTCTGAACCTTCTTCAGGATTTGTTTTAAGACTTTTTAGGTCTCTTTTTCGGGACATTTATTTCTGGTATTTTGTATGAAGACTATTTTTCGGGAGTTTTTTTCACTGCTTTTATCAGGACTCTTTTTCCAGGACATTTTTTCGAGTCTTTTTTAAGAACCTCTTCTTCGGGACTTTGTTTTGGGATTCTTTTCGGAATTTTCTTCATTGCATTTTTTCAGAATTATTTTTTCTGGATTTTTTTTCCTTTACAGGACTTTTTTCAGGATATTTTTTATGGGATTAATTTTCAGGACTTTTTTTCAAGACTCTTTTTGGGATTTCTTCAGAATTTTTTCAGGTCTTTTTTAATAATCTTTTTACAGGGTTTTTTTTCAGAAATGTTATTTTAGGATTCTTTTACGATGTTATCTCCATAACTCTTTTTCAAAACTGTTATTACAAGACATTTTTTCTGGATATTTTATCAGGACTCATTATGAAGACATTCTTCAGGACTTTGGCATGACTTATTTTAGGACTATCCTTCGGGACTTTTTTAGGACTCTTTTTCGGACGTCTTTCAGGATTTTTAAACGACGTGTTTTATACGAAGACTTAATTTTTCAGGATTTTTTTTCAGGACTTTTTTCACGACTCTTTTTCACAACTTTTTAACAGGAACTTCAAGACTTTTTTTTTATTTTTCCAGTACTTTTTTCAGGATATTTTCTTTTAAACTCTTTTTTAGGACATTCTTTCAAGACTTTATTTCTGGTATTTTTGGAGGACCTGTTTTTCAAGACATTTTTTGCCAGGACTCTTTTTTCAGGACTTTTTTCAAGACTTTCTTGTTTAGGACTTTTATTGGGTTTTTTATTACTTTTTAATTACATCTATTTTTAGAAATCTTTTACGGGACTTTTTCGGTTTTTTTAGGACTTTTAAATCAGGACCATTTTTAGAAATCTTTTGCAGGACTTTTTTTTTAGTTTTTTCAGTAAAATTACGGTAAAAATGATTAGAATTTGAAACATAATTTGTCATTTTTACCTTTCATAATTTTGACGTTTTAAACGTCATCACCATTGGATCATGTGAAACGCTCGATTTAAAATATGATTTAAATTGAAAATAATGAATGTATCGATAAATATAAATAACTATTAAACCATCAAATCGGAGAAAGTAACATGATGGCCACGTCACCATTTTTATTTAAATATTTATTTTTATAATATTAGCTATAAGGTAATATTATTCTATTTATACGAGATATTTACATAAATCTACACAACAGCCGAGATAAATCCAACAAAATTCCTCAGATACGTCCATACCATCATCGTTTTAATTAATTTCATAAAAATCAATGGGCAAAAAAGAGCGCCGGCCGCAAAGCAGCAGTGAATTTATTGCCATAATTAGGTCTAATAAATTTCATATCTTTATAAGTCCCTGGTAAATAATCACGGTCCGCCGTCATTATCCTTAATTAGGTTTGCGCCGAGAGGAGGCCTATTTAAGGCAGCAGCTGCTCTAAATAGCAATATTAATAACACTTCATGGGAACTCGGGAACCCAGAGGGTCCTCAACCAAAAAGGGTACGTAATTGATCCTGACATCGGGAAAAACTCGTTTACCACCGCCTGATTATAAGAGATACTCCTTCAGATTGTGTCAATCGTGTCGTTAGCGTTAATGGTCAGTGTTTTTTTTTTTTAGATAATCCGCGAACGATAAGTTCGGAGTGTTTTAATGTGGTAGTACTCATTTATATATTTATAAGATACATTGCATTTTATAGGTATTAATATAACAAGAATATTATGCGATTCATAATTAACGAGGACGATGGCGCGCCTCGTCATTTAAAATTATTTGGTTGATACTTCCACTGCTACATTCTTGTTGGAACACGTTCACGGCGGCTACGATTTTTGTATGGCATAATAGGCAGTACGGGTCATATAAACCCCGTACCGTTTTTTGAAAATTGTGTTACTGCAGTCCGAATGGAATTTATCGGTAACACAGATTAATATTAATCTGTGATCGACAGCAAAAAACTTTTAATTCCGTAAAAGCTACAATCTCCGCCCGTAGGGAAATTTGATAGAATTCGATAAAAGTCCACGACGAGACACATATGCCCCGTAACGCAATGAACGTCTTAAACACTTGTTCTTCTTTTCATAGTTTCATTTTCGGTTTCCGGATACGTGTTTCGATAGTTGCTTATCTTTCACATTAATACTCGAGTTAGTACTCCTTTTTGAATGGTACGCAATTGTCGAAACTCCTGTCAGAATTTTGATTAATTAAAACACTTGGTTTTGTTTCACTGTTTGTCAAAAAACAAAACAAGATTCATTTTTAAATTCCAATCAAATGAATTACTATTATTACTTTTGTAAATACAGTTACCTTTAATATCGAAGAAACCATTATTAAGTAGATATTTACACTAAACATATCATCAATATTATAAAAATTAAAAATTTAAATTTTTTTTTTTTAAATTAAATTAAAGAAGACAATTTTACTCATAGAAGCTTTAGCTTGAATAACTAGTTAGTAAACACTAAACAAATTATAAAAATGTTCCTGATATTCAATTCAAATGGAAGATCAATGTCATTATCGCACCGGATGATCCTTTTGCGGGAACCAGTGACCTTCTATTGTCCTGCAAACTAGTATTTGCAGACATAGAAGTCGAAGCCGAAGCGAGAGAGAGGCCGTGATATAATCGTGTGTTCGCATGGCGATGAATAAAATTGTGGCTGAATAAAACAGGAGGGAAAACTCGGTGTCCAGGTAACATACAGTCATTGACCTTATACTCTACTGCTGAATGCCGAATGCCAATATACTGACTATGTGGACTTGCTGACGTGAATACAATCGTCGATGTGTGCCTTCTGCATATGATCATTGGGGAAAATTGTCATGCGTCGTATAACATTTTATTGTATGGATTTGATTTGAAAAATGTACAACATACCAATTGCTAATGGTTTACAGTTGTGAAAGACTTTATTCGAATGTATAGAAATTAGCAGTTTACAAAATACGCGGTTCCTAAACTTTCCCAGTATAATCTTTCCAGTAAATACAGTTACGATTAATTAATATACACTGGTGGACAAAAATTAAACACTTAAAATTCGTGAAATTTCGACCGCCACAACTTCAATCGATTTTGATGAATCTTTGAGGGCGAAAAACTTTAAAGTACCTTTTTTAAAGTCATGCATGCAAACTTAAGCGTAACTCCTGCCGCCCCCCTCTAGCGCCCCTGTGAAAGAATAAGCTTTTTCAGGAAACCATGTCCAACTTTGGCGATGTGTACGGAGTTGGAAAATTTTTGTCAACTCGATCCACCATAAAGACATTAAAATTTGATCAATTCCCTATGCAGGAATCGTAGAACGATTTCCCTATGACGATTTGGCACCAAGTTATGGGTGCTTGGACTTTTTTTTGGCCCAAAAACGTGTTTTTTTTTTGTTCGGCGATTGAAGGGTTTGCAAAGGGATCATCCCAATCATCTCAGTTTATCCCCTTAAAGTAGAGCCAAAATGGGATTTTTTCCCGAGAGAATCATCCAATTTGGTTGAAAAGTCGCTGAGTTATGTGCCAAAAACCTCAAAATGCACTTTTTTCTCTGCCAAATCATCGTAGGAACTTCGTTCTTTGAGTCCTGCATAGGGAATTGATCAAATTTTAATGCCTTTATGGTGGATCGAGTCGACAAAATGTTTCCAACTCCGTACACATCGTTTGGTTTCCTGAAAAAACTTTTTTTTCACACGGCTGCTAGAGGGGGGCGGAAGAGGTTACGCTTAAGTTCGCATGCATAACTTTAAAGAAGACACTTCAAAGTTTTTCGCCATTAAAAATTCATCAAAATCGATTAAAAATACGCCGAGTTATGGCGGTTTGAAAATGGTCGAAATTTCACGAATTTCAAGTGTTTAATTTTTTTTACGTTTAGAGAGAGACAATACATATATTGAGACACTTTTACAAATGATGTCAACAGGCAATTGACCAGAGGTCTATAAGTTGATTTTTTTTAGTAATTGATTGATTAAATATGTAATTTAGAAGTCGTGTCACTCGACATCAGAAACGTCAAATGGGGAACATTGTCAAATTTTGGTAACCTTGAGATATCCTCTGAAGGCATTCAAATTTTTCAAAATGCCTGGGGATAAATTTTGAAGAGAAAGAAAAGTATGGGTGATGTCCGACGATACCATCTATCATTTAATAAACGTCTTGTTTCTTCGTCCTTTTACCACCTTCGAGGGTGATTTTTGTATGACTCTCAAATCACCGCACTTTAGTATTTTTCTTACCTACACGCAGATCGTACTGTGGAATTGGCCATTTCATCCCTTGCTTAATTGTCCATTTGAAAATGTTCCGTTGAAATCTCCATGTAATCATATATGCAAATTGGAGTAAGCGACGAACCCAAAATTATTTACCGATTGACCCATTTTAATTTATCCACTGGACAAATATGCATCGTACAAAAAAATATTCTAAACGAAAGTTTAATGGTTTTGAGTGTCACATCCGATCTAATAAAATTTTCTTCACCCCCAGCCCCGAGAAGTTGGGGGAGGGGAGCAACTTTGAAATCTTAAATAGAAACGCCTATTTTTTATTCCAGATTCGGATTCTACACCTAAAATGATGTAGATTTTATTCGTGATTTTTTCTATTAGTGATAGATGGCGCCGTCGCCAAAAAATGTAATGTAATGTAATATATATTTCCAAAATAAATGTATACATTTATGGGTGAGTCAATATAAAAAAGAAATTAAAAGCTAACATAGTATCTTAAGTCTAAATTAGTAATACTTATACTATGTTAGTGTATGAAAACATTCCCCGTAAAACTGAAAAAACGGCGTTTACAGGGAACTTGAAAAAAGTAAGTACAGTTTACTGTACTTTTACTACTCTTTACTACCAGAGTTTTTTTTTAACTTCTGATTGATGGTACAGTTTTCTTAACGTATAAACTTTCGAAAATCCCCTGTTGAAATCTCCATGTAAACTTATATGCAAATTGGAGTAAGCGACGAACCCAAAATTATTTACCGAGTGACCCATTCCACTTTATCCACTGGACATCAAGATCCTATAAAAAAATGTTTCAAACGAAAGGTTTCGAGAGTGACATCCGATCTAATAAAATTTTCTTCACCCCCACACCCGAGAAGTTGGAGGAGGGAGACGGCTTTGAAATCTTCAATAGACACCCCTATTTTTTATTCCAGATTTGGATTCAACACTAGAAATTATGTAGGTTTTATTCGAGAATTTTTTTTTTTTATTAGGATGGCTCATTGGTGTAGTGGGTAGAGGCGAGCGCTTGTGCCGGTTGCACCGCGTGCCGTGTGGGTTCGAATCCCAGCCCGGCCGAAAGATTTTTCGGGGATCGAGAAGTATTCGTATACGTCTGATATTATTCATTTATTCGCCTCAAATTGCATACATATATTTTCAATATCCGACGTGGCACTAGCCAGGGAAGTAGTTGTTTCAATAAGTTATTTATTTATAGTCTTAGTAAGACTTAAATTTGTTTGCAGAGTTACGAACAGGTTGAATATATTCATATATTCAGGCTATTTTTCGTTTCGTTTTAATGAATCTATTTAATGCTTTCTGCAACAAATAAGGTTGTTTCCAATTTATATGCATACATACGGTTGTGACTGAATGGTTCATGCCTTAATAAAAAAAAAAAATTAAAAAAAAAACATTCTATTCGCGATACATAGGCTCTGCAGCCGCAAAAATTAAAACATTCCCCGTATTCACTGTATTTGGCGTCTTCCCTTTTATGTGTGTCGCAAATAAGTGCACCGGTGATTAAACGATCTTTAACATGGACGCGAATATTATTGGTCTGGTTGTTGCTCGGAATCACCGCAAGCATCAATGAAGGGCACACGCCTGTCCGTCATTTTTATTGGTTTTACTTGCATAAGCGTTATATATTCTAGTATAAGTATAAGGAAATAATAAACGTAAATGTACATCTAGGCGTAATCAGGAGGAATTTGTGTGCCTAACTCCATGTGTGTGTGAGAGAGAGAGAGAAAGAGAGAGAGTTATAAACTGTAATATAAGAAACGCAAGAAATGTATGAAATGTATACTAAGTGTAAGTAATAATATTATATATTTTTCCATCTCAATTCATTCACGAAACTTGTGTCGATTCAAAAAAATAAAATTTATCTGGCCAAATTCTAACCTCTTGTGGTATTACCTCCGATATACCTCGCACCAATGAATTCTAAGGGACTAAAGGTACGCGTACACTTGCCGGAATCGGACGGATTCTACTTGAGAATACGTTACTAAATACGGGGTGTGCCATTTGAAAAAACGAAGTTATTCAACTTTATAAGTTGAGTTTTTCTACCACGTTTTTTTTATCACCCTGTATAATTTTTTGTATGAAATCATGGTTGGCTCTATAGTTCGAACCTTCAAGCAAATAATTAAAATGATTTTAATCGTTCAACGTCAATCACTGGGGCAAAAATAAAATTTCACTCAGACCATGCATTTCAACAAATCTTCAAATATTTCGAAAACGGCAAACAATAGGTATAGGAAGTATTGAAGTAACTTACCTTTATTTGCTCCATATAATTCAAAAATGCTAAAATATACATGGTGTTCTATTTAAAAAAACATAAGTTTGATCTGTAACTTTGTTATGAGACACCCTGTATAAATTTTAATATTTTTAGGGCGTGCAGCTCACTATTATACACAACTTTTGTATAAACCATTTTTCAAAATTTTGAAACATAAGCACGTGATTGACCGTTCCCAGAGCTCTGAAACACCCTGTATATATATATATATATATATATTTTTTGTCATCATATTGTAGCTCTGAAGATGCTAACAACAGTTTTAGCGAAATATTAGCTTTACATGGAAATAAAGGCTTGAGTGAACCACCCATCAACTAGTGTTCTCCCTGTATGGACATAACCTCCCGTTACTTCTCCTCATTACAAGTAAACGTCCGTTACTTCTTTTCAATATATATATATATATATATATATATATATATATATATATATATATATATATATATATATATTAACCAACATGTCCGGCGATGTGTGTTTGTAAATTTTAATCCTGTGACATCAACGTTTTTAAACAAATTTTAATATGTTTCACTATTACTGCATCGAGCCTTTTCATTAATTCCGTATGTTCAACGGTTTATTTTTTCACATCTTCCATGTAAGTACATTTTCGCCAACACGTGCGTCGCGAACACGTGCATAACCTCATTTCATTTAACTTATAAAATTTTTCACTCTTGTAAATTATTTTGTAGCGTTATCCCTGAAGAAGCTAATAAACATTGGCGAAAGCTCGGTTTTATGATAAATAGATGATTTATTAACCACCCTTTTTGGTCGGATTCCCTGATACGAGGATTTTTCTTCGACATTTTTACTATATATATATATATATATATATATATATATATATATATATATATATATATATATATATATATTCGCTTAAAGTAAAGCCAAATTAAAAAAAACAATTTCGTCAAAGTCTAAATTTTCAAGGCTCTACTTGATATATTTTTGGTTTGTTTCTCATTGATCACTTGATGAAACATGATTGAATTAAAATTGATTAAAAAAATCATAAAGGATAATCACTTGATTTGTTTCACTTTAATTATTTATTTATTTAATTCTCTACTTTATTACTTAAATCTATTCATATCAGCAAGAGGAAACAAGCGCAACAAGAGTCGGACTTTTTTATCAGAACAGTACCGCGCGCGCCCACAAACAAAACGCACCAATATAGTCTGTTCACGTTAAAGAAACAGTCGGTGTAAGCAACGCCATCTGCGTGAGGGCTGCTTGATTATTTCATTTGTCCGTTCAGGTAATGCGAGTTCTTGCTGAATCATGCCGGATTCAGTTTGTATTTTGTGCAGAGCGTGCGGTGCATTTTGTACGTACATGGACGCACGCTTCGGCCAGTGCAATCGTACCACTCATGTACTTCTGTTGACACCGACTGTTTCTTTAACGCGAACGGATTCTACAAAATGCACGGCGCGCTCTGATCAAACAAACTGAATCCGGCGAGATTTCATTAGACGAATTCGATTTTTCCGTTCAGTGTTGCGAGTTCTCGCTGGATCACGCCGGATTCAGTTTGTATTTTGTAGCGATCAATTGCACCACTCACGTGCGACTGTTTCGTTAACGTGAGCAGACTATACAAAATGCACGGCGCGCTCTGATCAAACAAACTGAATCCGGCGAGACGCATACGATTTGTCCATTCAGTCGCCGGATTCAGTTTGTATTTTGTGCCCCTTGATCTGCAGAGTACGCCCTGCATTTTGTACGCACATTTTGTAAGTGCACTCGCACCGCTCGCGTGTTTCTGTTTACACCGACGGTTTTTTTAACGTGAAGAGACTATACAAAATGCACGGCGCGCTCCGATCGACGTGCACAAACTAAATCCGGCGAGAACTCGCATCAAAAAAGGTCTATACCGTCATAAAACAAAAACATTTGACATTTAGATTAACATTAGAAAGTGTATTTTGATAATTAAAAATCGAGGTTTTTTTCAATAAAAAATGATCAGATAAAGTGACAGTTTTTTTTAAGGTAAAGAGACTATACAAAATGCACGGCGCGCTCTGATCGACATGCACAAACCAAATCCGGCGAGAACTCGCATAAAAAAAGGTCGATACCGTCATTAAACAAAAACATTTGACACTTGGATTAACATTAGAAAGTGTATTTTGATAATTAAAAATCGATAATTTTTTCAATAAAAAATAATCAAATAAAGTGACAGTTTTTTTTTTTAAGGTGAAGAGACTATACAAAATGCACGGCGCGCTCTGATCGACGTGCGCAAACTAAATCCCGCGAGAACTCGCATCAAAAAAGGTCGATACCTTCATAAAACAAAAACATTTGACACTTGGATTAACATTAGAAACTGTATTTTGATAATTAAAAATCGACGATTTTTTCAATAAAACAATAACATTACTTGCTATCCAAAGTTGCGTAAATCGATAACACCAGAAATAGGGACCGCGCACGATTGCATTTCTTTTACTGCGCGGCCGCGCGAAGCTATCAAAGTTAAAAAAAAACACTGAGAAAATATGTACAGTTAACAGTTTTGCGGAGAATCACTTTCGTTCGGGAATACAAACAAGTGAAATGATCAATCCGCTGGAGGATAGATACCGAAAACGGTCTATATATCTAGGTGTTTATGTCAGTCGGAACAAAGTGAGAAATCCAGCCGTAGCTGTACTTTATCGAAATGAAACCGAACGAAACTGAAACCGTCCATGTGTCAAAGTACTGTTATACCAGAGGAACGTCCCGAACAACGGCAACACGTACCCGCAATGCACGCAATGAATTATTTAACATCTTCATTTGACCACATTGTCGTTACGCAATTGCGTTGCAACTTGTGGTTTATTAGGTTGGCAGCCATTTTGAGTTTAAATTCCCCCAAATCGATCTTGAACTTAAAGCTCTACGGCGTTGCCGTTTTGGGGTGAAACCGGATGTAATTTATAAAAATCGAACGCCGTTTTGGCAATGCTGTAAAGTTTTGAGCTCTGCTGTTGCCAATTAAAATTCTCCCAGATTTGAATTTTCCGCCTTGAAAATCCCCCAGTATTGAATTTCTCGCCACTAAACTCCCCCAGGATATTTGAATTTTCCGCCCTAGAAATCCCCAGTTTTAAATTTCGAAATCTCCATTTCAATTTCTTTAACAAAAGCTAACTCGATTTTGTTAAAATGATTTCGACACTGGAAACAATTTTTTTTTTTTTTAAGGAATGTTATTTGACAGGAATTCGGGTTGAGGAAGCGCAGATGATTTGGGAATTGACGTAGCCAACTAGGGCATTCTGCCACAACCGATAATTTGTACAATAATCATTTATAATGATGAAAGGGACATACACTAGACATCCATGGACCCGCATGGCCATTTTTCGTTCCAAAAAAAGTCATCGCACGGATGTGATTTCAACCCACGACCACGAGGCCCGTAAGCAGGAGCTCTACTCACTGGGCCACCGCGGCCCAACGTTTCCTTGAAGGTCCAGGATGGAATTTTGATGTTGTACCTGGATATACCATTGATTATCTAAATCTACACTAAAAAAAACGGTTCGTTGTGCTTATAAATATGCTCCACATGCACGTTCGTAGATTTTTTTTTTGTAATGGTATTGTGCGCGCAATGGCAAATTAAGATTCCTGCGCGGACAATGCGATTGGTCATGGCCATGTGTAATGTTGCGCACCAAATCTCTCGACTTCCGCGTCCATTCATCCTGGGGGGCGCAGCCTTGAAGCCTTTGTCCGAAATCGAATCGTTTCGAGGATGAATTATGGCTTCACTTTCGACTGTTTTCTTCAAGAATCGACCTAAAATAATCCGACTACTTTTCTTTGCGAACAAGTACATTTTCTAATGAGTCTTAATAAGATCTTCCATCAAAATTAGTTAACAATCTTGCAATGTTTTTCTTGATAAACAACACTAACAACATTTATTTGCATGAATACATTGTCAACATGATTACAGTTGCAATGTGAGAAAATGCGAAAATCACGTAGCACCGTTTCACGGCCGGCAGTTACAGTTATGCGATTTTCGCGACGATTCTCTCTCATGGGTGTCTCGCACACTTTGAAGCTTAGTCGAGCCGCAAGGTGCGACGAATCCGAAATTACGTCAAAAATCATGCTGATTACGCTTTAATATGTCCACCGGTCATTTCATGGGCTCCCATGTGTCGCTCCTAACAGAACCGTGTTATTTGTTATTGTTGACTATGAATGGGAGACATTTGTATTCTGCATTAACTAACAGTACTTGGTTGTGTATGGGTTATTGCGTGTATTGTGTTATTTACACAGCGAGTGTATTAAGTAATTTGAATTGGAAAATTACACTTTTCGAATCATTCACGACTAAACTGCGTTTCAGTTATAATAAACCGAGTGGGGAAATTATAGCATAGTAATTTTTCTTTCAATGAAATCACGAGTTAAAACCATACTGCTAACCATATTTTGCTACCAACTTATAACTGTAACCTGAAAGAAAACGCATTCGTATCTGTACGGTCCTCATTTAGTGGCCTGATATGGTAATAATGATGATTGAAAATTATATCTGGATTGCTAACCGTATACGGCTACCAACTTGTAACCGTAACCTAATGTGGTAATAATACTGAACTCTACAGGGTGTCCTAAATAGAGTAGGATTGCATCTTGTTAAATGGGCAATATTGTGCAGTTTTCTATGCTGATTCAGATTCTGTTGAGAAATTTTCAAAATTCCGAGCAGTTTAGAAAATATTTAAAAAAAAACTGAAAATCGCGATTTTCAAAAAAATCAAATATCTCAATAATTATTAAAGATGCGAAAAAAAGTTTTAAATAAAAGTTACTTGGTTTAATTAGGCAAACATAGAAATCAAGTCAAAATAAAATTCAAGATGGCGGTTTCCGAGATATTAATACCAACTTTCTTATTTCAAATGGCCGCCATATTTGATTTTTACACGCATAAATAGACTTTTTTTTTCTCTTTTCAACGATGTACAACAACCTATGTCAAAATAAAAAATAATGGAAATATTAATTGTTGTAAGTTTAAAACAAGTAGGCATAAATAAAAATAAAACAAAATTTGTTATAATGACTAACTGTCATCTTACAATAGTTTATCAGTTGTATTAATCATTCATACATGTGTATTGTCTTAAGTTGTTGTAATATCGATAAATATTAATTACTTGAAATGGCGAATTATTCAATATCTGAACAATACGATATGTTTTGTAATTACATCAAGTGTTACAAAAACCCCCATCTTGCAGCACAAACATACCAAGCAAACTTTCCTGAAAGAAGGCAGCCGGACATTAAGGTATTTAAAAGATTGGATGAAAATATGCAATTGTATGGAAGTTTAAAAAAACCTAAGAGAAATAGAAATATGATCGTTGATGATGAAGAATTAACATTGGCTTGTGTGGCAGCTAATCCGAACATTTCATGTCGGCAGATAGAAAATGAAGTTAACGTATCTAAGTCTAGAGCATCAACAATTTTAAAAAAGCACACGTTTCACCCTTATAAATTGCATCTATCTCAGACTTTACAACCAAATGATAACATCCGTAGATTAACATTTTGCAGGTGGTTAATCAACAAAATTACGGAAAATGGTGATTTTATAAGCACAATTTTACGGACTGACGAATCTTACTTTTCTAATTGTGGATTATTTAATCGTCATAACGAGCACTATTGGGCTCAAGAAAATCCACACATAGTTATTCCACGGCGAAACCAATTACGGTTCGGCTTTAGTGTTTTTTGTGGCATAATGGGAAATCGTTTACTTGGTCCTATAATTTTTGATGGAACTCTAACTGCACAACGTTATTTGGAAATTCTTCAAACAACCTTAGAAGATTTATTGGATGATTTACCTTTGGCACAAAATATGCAAATATGGTACCAGCAAGATGGAGCTCCAGCACACAATGCCAGAGATGTTATTACTTATCTAAATGGACGTTTTAATAATAAAGTAATAGCGACTAATACACCTGTACAGTGGCCAGCCAGATCTGCAGACTTGACGCCTCTTGACTTTTATTTGTCACTTTAAAAAACAAAGTTTATGGAAGTAACTTCAATTATAACAATATGGATGAACTTCGCGAAGCAGTGACAGAGGCAATAAACGGCATTAATCGCAACACATTGCGAAAAGTAACTGGCAGTGTTGTAAAACACTGTCAATTGTGTTTGGCCAATAACGGTCAACATTTTGAGCATTTTTTATAATTTATTGTTATTTTACTACTTGGTTGTATTACCTCTTTTTGTTTTGTTACATTTGCTTTAAAAATAATTCAAAAAATTAAAATTAAAATGGAAACAATTAATATTTCCATTATTTTTTATTTTGAAATAGGTTGTTGTACAAAAAAAAAGTCTATTTATGCGTGTAAAAATCAAATATGGCGGCTATTTGAAATAAGAAAGTTGGTATTAATATCTCGGAAACCGCCATCTTGAATTTTATTTTGACTTGATTTCTATGTTTGCCTAATTAAACCAAGTAACTTTTATTTAAAACTTTTTTTCGCATCTTTAATAATGATTGAGATATTTGATATTTTTTGAAAATCGCGATTTTCAGTTTTTTTTTAAATATTTTCTAAACTGCTCGGAATTTTGAAAATTTCTCAACATAATCTGAATCAGCATAGAAAACTGCACAACATTGCCCATTGAACCAGATCTCTAGCTTTAAGAATAAGAAAGATACCCATGCAATCCTACTCTATTTAGGACACCAGTATGTATACAGTACTTTCTTCTGCGCCTGGCACAATATTTTTCAGGGAAATGCGCACCAGCCTCCCTTCCAGTATGTATAGAGTTCAGTCGGTAATAATGATAATTGAAAATCAGGTTTATGTCAACCGTATACGGCTACTAATTTGTAACCTGAAATAACAATAGGGGCTGAAAACAACTATGGTTTCCAATAAAGTAATTTACGTAGCTATAGTTTGATCAACGGATCTTTGCATGTGCCGAAGACTAATTGTAAGTGTTCTCGCCTTGGACGATATACGTAAACTTATTTTATAAATTACTCATTTGTAAACGTCATTTATTGTACAAAATATCAAAACAAAACAAGTAACGTATGACCACTCGATGAAAGTGACAAACATTTTCTCTTGGTTGGTAATAATAATTTTGCCCACTTGTACAGTAAATAACTAATGATTGGATCTCGGATGGCATTGCAAAGACTACGAAGCGCGCGGCTCGTGCGTCCAACTTTCAGTACAATACACTTTTCTCACTTGTACTATCGTATGAACCACAATTTTTTTTTCAGAGTTGCTTGTGAGATAAATGAGGTATGTCGCATCTTATTACATCATGAGATTTAAAAAAATGAACTAATCTCAGACATGACTGCCATGTTTCTCTCTCTCTCTCACTCTCTCTCTCAGGCATGGCCAACTCAGAAACAAAATTCTGTGGCTCACACCTTATAAATAGCTATTAATGAAGGGTGATTTATTTACAAGAATAAAGATGTATACTTTTTCCAAAGAACTTATTTTACTTTTTATTTCGGTTTATACAGATTGCTGCTGGATTATTTACGCTCCACGAATCAATCTCTTCGATTCATCAACAGTCCTCTGTTGCCCTCACAACTACACAAATCACAAATTACACTTACCAGATTGTTTATTCCATTCGTATTTTGAGCTGAACTCGCTGATTGATTTTTATTTTTAAAATATTTAAATAGGGATAGTAAACAGAGGTTTCTGTGCACAAAATCAGATATTTTTCGCGTTAATTAGATAAGTTTATCCTATCTAAATTAAATTTTGAAAAACATTTTTTTCGTATTTTGAGCTGAACTCGTTGATTTATTTTAATTTTTACAATGTTTAAACAGATATATAAAATAGAGCTTTTTCCTTAAAAAATTAGATATTTTTCGTGTTAATTAGATAAGTTTATCTTATCTAAATTAAATTATGAAAAACATTGTTTTCGTATTTTGAGCTGAACTCGTTGATTTATTTTAATTTTTACAATGTTTAAACAGATATATAAAATAGAGCTTTTTCCTTAAAAAATTAGATATTTTTCGTGTTAATTAGATAAGTTTATCTTATCTAAATTAAATTATGAAAAACATTGTTTTCGTATTTTGAGCTGAACTCGTTGATTTATTTTTAGTTTTACAATGTTTAAACAGATATATAAAAAAGAGGTTTTTCCTTATAAAAACAGATATTTTTCGTGTTAATCAGATAAGTTTATCTTATCTAAATTCATTTTTGAAAAAAAAAATTTCATATTTTGAGCTGAATTCGTTGATTTATTGTTATTTTTAAAATATTTAAATATATCTAGTAAACTGAGGTTTCTCCGCACAAAATCAGTTATTTAGATAAGTTTATTTTATCTAAATTAAATTTTGAAAAACATTTTTTTTCGTATTTTGAGCTGAACTCGCTAATTATTTTTATATTTTAAATATTTAAAAAGATATAGTAAACAGAGGTTACTCCACACAAAATCAGATATTTTTCGTATTAATCAGATAAGTTTATTTTATCTAAATTAATTTTTGAAAAACATTTTTTTTCGTATTTTAAACTAAACTTGCTGATTTATTTTAATTTTTAAAATATTTAAATAGATATAGCAAACGGAGGTTTCTCCGCACAAAATCAGATATTTTTCGTGTTAATTATATAAGTTTATCTTATCTAAATTATACACCATAGAAACATTTATTTAAAAAAATCATCCAATCAAACAGCTTTTTGTGGATTAGGTTAAAATGGATACGAAGGGTGGTGGTTGGGCACTATCCTATAATCCAACCAGTTGAACATCGCCCAGAGTTGTTGCAAATGTTATACAAAATTTAAAAAAAAAACACAAATGCAATATTTCTGGGTTTGGTTGTTTCTCTTCATCTGCGCAACCCTCGTTTATAGTCAAGTAATCAGAGGGTAGGATCAGATATTTTTCGTGTTAATTAGATAAGTTTATCTTATCTAAATTATTTTTTTAAACACATTTTTTTCGTATTTTGAGCTAAACTAACTGATTGATTTTTATTTTTAAAATATTTAAATAGATATAGCAAACAGAGGTTTCTCCGCACAAAATCAGATATTTTTCGTGTTAATTAGATAAGTTTATCTTATCTATATTAATTTTTGAAAAAAAAAATTCGTATTTTAAGCTAAACTCGCTGATTTATTTTTATTTTTTAAATATTTAAATAGATATAGCAAACAAAGATTTCCCCGCACAAAATCAGATATTTTAGATACGTTTATCTTATCTAAATTAATTTTTGAAAATCATTTTTTTCGTATTTTGAGCTGAACTCGTTGATTTATTTTTATTTTTAAAATATTTAAATAGATACAGGGTGTATTTGAAATAACGAACAGGCATTTAAGGGCACATACACAAAATATTTGTGAACCCATTTCCATCAAAATTTATTCGAAAGAAAATTTTTCAATTTTCCTAATTTTTCGAGGTTTTTTAAACATTTTGAGAACCGATGCTTTTCTCATTTAATTAGGTCTGCATGGAATGTGTGTTTGTTTATTTATAACACGAGATACGATTTCTTGCCTCCGAAATTTGAAGTGTTATCGCAACTTTTTTTTTTGTAAAAGATAAACAGTCCTCTAGTTCATTGACTCTTAAGGAGCACTCAGATATTTCCTACGCGCTTGTTGTAATTCGATATCTAAAACCGATGCCGTTTAAAAATTAGGTCACATTACCACTGCCCCCAAACATGTTGCGTATTTTCACTCATTAACTTTAATAATTAATTGAGGGCTTTTTGTTACAGTTATAAACAAAATAATTGCGAATATTGTTTAAAAATAATATAATCTCTTTGTGGTTACGAGCCTGTTCGTTATTTCAAATACACCCTGTATAGCAAACGGAGGTTACTGAGGTTTCTCCGCACAAAATCAGTTATTTTTCGCGTTAATTAGATAAGTTTATCTTATCTAAATTAATTTTTGAAAAACATTTTTTTCGTATTTTGAGCTAAACTCGCAGATTTATTTTTATTTTTAAAATATTTAAAGTGAACAAAGGTTTCTCCGCACAAAATCAGATATTTTTCGTATTAATTAGATAAGTTTATATTATCTAAATTAAATTTTGAAAAACAATTTTTTTCGTATTTTGAGCTGAACTCGTTGGTTTATTTTTATTTTTAAAATATTTAAATAGATTTAGCAAACAGAGGTTCCTCTGCACAAAATCAGATACTTTTCATATTAATTAGATAAGTTTATCTTATCTAAATTAATTTTTGAAAAACATTTTTTTCGTATTTTCAGCTAAACTCGCTGATGTATTTTTATTTTTTAAATATTTAAATAGATCTAATAAACAGAGGTTTCTCCGCACAAAATCAGATATTTTTCGTGTTGATTAGATAAGTTTACCTTATCTTAATTAATTTTTGAAAAAAAAAAATTTCATATTTTGAGCTAAACTCGTTGAGTTATTTTTATTTTAACAATATTTAAATAGATATATAAAATAGAGGTTTTTCCTTACAAAATCAGATGTTTTTCGTGTTAATTAGATAAGTTTATCTTGTCTAAATTAATTTTTTTTTTTAATTTTTTCGTATTTTGAGCTGAACTTGTTTCTCAAAATCGTGAAACTTATTTGCAGGATCGCACTCCTAAATTAACTTAAGCGATTCCTATATTATTTCAAAATATTTGCCCACATAAAATAAAACCTCTTGATGCAACATTACTGAATTATTTAATATCGTAATTATATATTTCTCAGTAATAATCGAGGTTTCATTAAACCAGTAATTATGCTGATTAGGCCATGTGCATCAATGTTTACGTTCCTTATTATTGTGTAGAGGAATTACGAATCCGGAAAATCAACAGCAGAAAGGACGTCAACCCGAGCGGCTCCAGGCGGCGGCGGTCAAACCTACTCTCTTGTTTATTCAACAAATCAAGAACCCTGTTGGCAACATGTTGCACAACTGTTGACATTCTAACTTCTTTTAATTGCCATAATCCCAGAAATATCGCTTCAAAATCACGCAGCATGAAGAGTGAATAAGCAAGATCATTTTTTTTTTAAACAAAAATTAAGCACAACTGTTAACATTTTAACTTTATTTAATTGCTACAATTCCAAAAAAATCGCTTTGAAATTGCGCAGCATGAAGAGTTAAGCGAGAACAAAAATTAAGCACAACTAGTGACGTTTTAACTTCTTTTAATTGCTTTAATTCCAAAACTATCGCTTAACATGAAGAGTAAATAAGCGAGATCATTTTTTTTTTGATAGAAATTAATACTCTTCCCACAATACCGTCGTAAATTCTTCAAGTCAAGTCAAGTACAATGCAACATAAAACGAAATCCCCGATGGTCATTCAGCAGGCTTTACCGCATATTTTCACCATTTACAGCATTTCCAGTTTTTCTAACTACGCACCGCATAACATCTGCTCCTCGCGTTTTATCATTTCATCATAATAAGTGCCATAACGTCGGTTAACATCAATGCGAGATAAATATATAACGATGCCATATCTTGGTTTTTCCTAAGATTTATGCGAAACGTCTCCGGGGTGGCAACGTCCGCCGATGGTCAGATTGTGGGAACGATAGGAGACGTTGATGGTTTATTATGTTTTGTCTTGTTAAATTATAGTTTATGTGTGGTCAAATTTACGTACAGGTATGTGCATGAGAAGGTGCACAATGTCTACGAAACATTCCACGTATCAGTGCCGCATCCAGAAGGTTTTTCTCTGTGAGAAAACAAATTGCTAAACTTAATAATTGGGGGCCGCGGTGGCCTAGTGAGTAGAGCTCCTGTTCACGGGCCTCGTGGTCGTGGGTTCGAATCCCATCCGTGCGGTCACTTTTTCGGAACGAAGAAGTATCCATAGATGTTTAGTGTATGTCCCATTCATTTTTAAAAATGAAATCTCAAAATTTATATATCGTTAGTGGCCGAATAGCTAGATGCTTACGCCAATTCCCAAATCATCCGCACTAGTTCCAGTCAACCATCACTCCCTTAAAAAAAAAAAAATTAATAATCAAACTCTTATGAAAAAAATACCTATGGTGTACCCCAAGCAACTGTTCTTGGTTCTTTACTACTTTCCATATAAATAAATTACATTAAAAATATATGCCGACATGATTTTGAATTTATTAATTTATTTGCGGATGATATAATAATAATAATTTGTTTATTCCCAACAAAATTACAATTTCATCACAGGGAAAACTTATCAAAAGAGTGTACTTATGAAATAAATGCGTATTATCGGTAGTTATAATAAAATAATACCTAAAAAAATTATGCCAACTTAAATATTGCAATCAATTATTATTTTAGAAATACTTATTTTTTAGAAAAAAAGCTTAAACAAGCGTACTGCCTATCTATATTACAACCTCTGCTACCTCGGCCGTATCATGAGTCACCCCTCGAGCCGTCACTGGTATCTATACACCTAATAAATGACTATTCTTTATAAACAATTTATATTGCATTCGGTCAAACAATCTAAAATGTAACGATTCAATATAGGCAACTGAAGATACAGTTAAGCATGAATTCAAATAAAAAAATATTCAGGACAATTTGCTTAATTTTGAATTAAGCCCACTTAATAATACAGGGTGGGCCATGTATTTATTAACATTTTAAAAATATATATAAAAAAAACTGTATGAGTTATTTTGAAAATTATTTAAAGGTGAAGCACCGAGGTTTTCAACTGAAGATTTTTCGAAACGTGTTACTAATAGTTCATGTTTTTTTTTTAATTTATGCTGTTTGACAATAAAACAAAGATATTTAATTAATTTAAGCTCTGCAATGCGGCAGTTACTCGAAATTGCAACAAAAAACAATATCGAAGAATAAAGTTATTCGACATACCCGGTCTCACAGACCAGTGGGGTCACCATTGGCTGGTTAAAAAATTGCCAATATGCGGGAATTTACTTTTTAAACATAATATCTTCTAAATAACCACCGTCATGTCTTTGCCATTATTCTAAACGACGAAGGGAATTTTCGAAGACTCTTCCGCAAAAAGGCCGTGAGATTGAAGACATTTCTTCTCTAATCTTTGATTTTAATTGAAGAATAGTATATTATTAAATGAGTGAGAAAGTTGGTCATTGTTGCTCGTGTTGCAATTCACCAGAGTGGCAATGGGCAACTCGCTCACGAGTTTAATACTATACTTTTTCGCATCATATTAAATAATTACCTAAAGATTTTACTGTTTATTTTAAATTATAACGAACTATTTTTCTATTTGAAAATTGCGGCAGTTCGCTGACAAAAAACAAATCGTAACCATAGTAACAACTAAACTGTTGAGAAAGTAAAATCGTCGTCATGTCATTGGCTGAAACCTGTTGGGCAATGAAACCGCTATCATTTGATTGGACGTCACCTGTGGAGAAAATGATTCGGTCGAATAATGGACAACTTTCTCAATCAAAAATGATTTAACAACATTTATATTATTTAATAAGATGCGAAAAATGTTTTTGGCTTGTGACCATACACTCGATTCTTCAAATATCCTCATAACAAGAAATCTGCTGACGTCAAATCAAACGTCAAAGGGATGTCGGCTCTCCTCGAAATCAGCTTTTCCGGGAACATTTGCTTAACTACCGGCAGGGATTCGTCAGAAGTGTGGCACGTAGCTCCGTCTTGCTGAAACCACGCAAATTCCTGCGGCTGCGGTGCTAAAAACCCCCGTAACATTTTCACATACCCAGTAGAGTTAACAGTGACCGTACGGCCCCAATAAATCTTCAAAAAAATAGGGCCCAATTATTCCTCTAGCTGGCATTGCTATCCATACAGTTAACTTTGACGAATGAACGGGCCTTTCATGTTTTGTTTTGGGATTTTCGGTGCTCCAATATCTGTAGTTCTGTCTATTAACGTGTTTAAAGATTAAAATTTATTTCGATTTTTTTATTTACACTAAAATCGAAAATGTTTTTTTTATAGTTTTTTTATAGTAGTCATTCTTAAAGATCTTTATACAATGAATACAATTGTACATTCTGAGTAAGTTTATCTTAGCTCTATTTTTTTTTAGTATTAGGAAAACTTAAAAAAATAAGAGGCCAATTTTTTTAGCCTATCTTCATGTTTTTGTTTTGTAAAAGAACCAATGAAGATGCTAGCCAAGGTTTATTCTATTTTATTCAGTCATTCTTGAGTTTTGATCTTGAATATTTTAACATTATTTCGTTAGTTTTTGTATGCCACAGGCTTAAAATTTTCTATATTGACTCAAAATACATTCTGCTCTATAATCAAATCAGAATCTGAAAACATCCCTTCACCAAATTTGCAAATAATCACGTAGGAACATAGTTTACAGTAATGCAAAATTTGATCAATTTTCCGTGGTTAAAAAAAATATAAAAACAATTGCCACAGGCTTGAAACTTTCCAAATTGCCTCAAAATACATTCTGCTCTATAATCCGATCAGAATTTGAAAATATTCCTTCATCAAATTTGCAAATAATCACATGAGAACATAGTTTACAGTAATGCAAAATTTAATCAACTTTCCCCAGTTAAAAAAAATATAAAAACAATTGCCACAGGCTTGAAACTTTCCAAATTGACTCAAAATACATTCTGCTCTATTACCCAATCAAAATCTAAAAACATCCCCTTACCAAATTTGCAAATAATCACATGAGAACATAGTTTACAGTAATGCAAAATTTCATCAATTTTCCGTGGTTAAAAAAAATATAAAAACAATTGCCACAGACTTGAAACTTTCCAAATTGACTCAAAATACATTCTGCTCTATAATCCAATCAGAATCTGAAAACATCCCTTCACCAAATTTGCAAATAATCACACGAGAACATAATTTACAGTAATGCAAAATTTGATCAATTTTCCCTGGTTAAAAAAAATATAAAAACAATTGCCACAGGCTTGAAACTTTCCAAATTGCCTCAAAATACATTCTACTCTATAACCCAATCAAAATCTAAAAGCATTCCCTCACCAAATTTTCAAATAATTAAATGAGAACATAATTTACAATAATGCAAACTTTTCTCGAGTTTCCCTTGTTAAAAAAAATATAAAAGCAATTGCCACAGACTTGAAACTTTCCAAATTGACTCAAAATACATTCAGTTCTATAATCAAATCAGAATCTGAAAACATCGTTTAATTGAAAAAAAATGAATATAAGCAGTGTGAAGAGTTAAATTTATCTGCGTATTTATGATAGATACGCAGATAAATCGAAATCAAAATTTAAATGTAGACTTCAAAATTGTTTGTTGCAAAGACAGCTTGAGCAAATTGCGTGTCTAAAGCGACGAATGTTGAATTTGTAAAAATTGTGTTGCTCGCAGCCAAACAGTCTAGAATGTAACTATTTGACATAGGCAACTGTAGATACAGCTGAGTATGAAGAGTTCCATTTATCTCTGAGTATTTATGATAAATACTAGGGATGGACGATATTTCACGTACCTGTGACTTTTCACTAGTATTGAAAAATCACAGGTCGTTACTGTTACTAATAGACAAATTTCACTACTACTTAAAATCACCGCTACTTAAAATCACAGCTACTTAAAATCACTGCTATTTAAACTGTGACTTAAACTGTGATTGCTCCTTAAAATCAAAACTGTTAAATAAACAGTGATTGCTACTTAAAATCAAATTACGATTTTCATCAACTGAAAAACAAATATATAAAAATAACTGCTACAAATGGTAAACCCAAAATGACTCAAAATTGATTTTAATTTAACCTCTTCAGGGACAAACTAATTTTGAAGTTTCAAATCTTTTAAGACACAATTTATATCTCGGCAGTGGGACTGGATAGGAGGCATCTGCATGGAAATGCGCAACTGTAGCAGCTTTCAGAGCTTGACATGAGACGGCAGTATTGAGCTAAATCAAATTTGTTTGAAATGTGTTCGTCATTTTTTAATAAGTACACAAATGTGTTTCTGTCCCTGAAGATTCAGTGCGAATATCTAAACATACATTTTGAAATAATACCACGAAACCAATTTTGAAATTGCAAAAAAATTAAAACAATTCACCAAACTGCGAAAATCTCTAAATGCTCCTCCTTGTTCAGGGGCTCAAAAAATTAAAACAAAAATCTTCAAAAATCCACATCTCTATTGAAAAAAATGTTGAATATACAAAAACCAAATTGATTTTGAATTAGCTATACTTCGGCCATTAAGAATAATTTTTTATCGAATTTTTCCTGCTCTTTTTATATTTTTTCTGCAACGTTTTTGTTCAGGTGATCAAAACATTAAATCAAAAATCTTCAAAAATCCACATCTCTATTGAAAAATGTTGAATATACAAAAACCAAATTGATTTTTAATAAGTGATACTTCGGCTATTGAGGATGATTTTTTAATGAATTTTTCCTGCTCTTTTTATATTTTTTCTGCGATGTTTTTGTTCAGGTGATCAAAAAATTAAAACAAAAATCTTCAAAAATCCATATCTCTATTGAAAATGGTTGAATTTACAAAAACCAAATTGATTTTGAATAAGCTTTACTTCGGCCATTAAGGATAATTTTTTATCGAACTTTTCCTGCTCTTTTTATATTTTTTCTGCAATGTTTTTGTTCAGGTGATCAAAAAATTAAAACAAAAATCTTCAAAAATCCACATCTCTATTGAAAAAAATGTTGAATATACAAAAACCAAATTGATTTTTAATAAGTGATACTTCGGCTATTGAGGATGATTTTTTAATGAATTTTTCCTGCTCTTTTTATATTTTTTCTGCGATGTTTTTGTTCAGGTGATCAAAAAATTAAAACAAAAATCTCCAAAAATCCATATCTCTATTGAAAATGGTTGAATTTACAAAAACCAAACTAATTTCGAATAAGCGGTACTTCGGCGATTGGGGACAATTTTTTATTGAATTTTACCTGCATGTTTTATATTTTCTTCCGCGATATTTTCGTTAAAATGCTCAAAAAATTAAAACAAAAATTTCAAAAATCCATATCTCTATTGAAAATGGTTGAATTTACAAAAACCAAATTGATTTTGAATAAGCGGTACTTCGGCAATTAAGGATATTTTTTATAGAATTTTACCTGCATGTTTTATATTTTTTTCAGCGATATTTTTGTTAAAGTGCTCAAAGAATTTAAACGAAAATTTTCAAAAATCCATATCCCAATTGAAAATTGTTGAATTAACAAAAACCAAATTGATTTTGAATAAGCGATACTTCGGACACTGAGGATAATTTTTTATGGAATTTTATCTGCGTTTTTTATATTTTTTCTGCGATGTGATCACAGTCACAGTTTAAAATCACTGATATTAGAAAGTAGCAATTACAGGTAGCAACGTGATTCAAAAGTAGCAGTTTTGCCCATCTCTAATAGATACGCAGATAAATTAATATCAAAATGTAAATGTAGGCTACAATTTATTTATTTTTTTGCAAACGGTATAAAAATTCAAGTTCTCAGCTCTCGAAATAGCGAGAGAAATTTTCTCGCCCAAGAGATAGAAATTTTTGCTTCTCTCTGTGGGGAGAGAAATTATTTATTTTAACATTTTTTCTAGGTTAGGGTTTTAAAAATGAACGTTTTACTCTTCAAATATTCCGTTTATGAAAGAAATGGTATTTATTTATATCTCTGGAGATAATGTTATTTTTCCCTCAGTCATTTGTACAAGGTGAGGCTAAAGTAAGGCCATAATGTGAATTTGCTGCCATTTTGTTAGAAATTAAGAAAATTGGGTTGTTTTCACGGAAAGGTTCTTTAGGGTCGGTATATTCATCTGTTCAGTAAACTGTCTGTTAGTTACGTGTTCAGTAAATTTATTGGTCGCTGGGACTGTGAGGCACCCATAACGGAAGAAAAAAAATTTGAAGTCAACTTTTTCCATTTTCTCGTTGGCGTGACATTAAATTCAGTAGAAAAACGATTTTTTCAACTGCAGAAACATGACAAAAAATTTCAATATCTATATAATATCTTCAATTTAAAAAAATATGACAGACTCTGACCTCACAGGTCATTGCAGTTGTTTTTATCTGGCACTTAAAGACGCTGATACTGATGTCATAGAATTGAAGGACGAATTAAAGGATTTGGCGAGTATACTACAGAAGAGAATGACCTTTAGAGGTGTTGAACCACATCCACACAACAAGCTTACTTATTATTTACTCTAACACAATGATTGTTTTAAGAATTTTATCAACTTTACCGGTGACTAGCAAGTGCAGAAAGAAGTTTTTCAAAACTGAAGTTAGTTATATTAATTTTCGATAGGGTTTTATTTTATCCTATAATGTTATCATGCAAATAACTCCTTAGTAACGAGTTACGTTAAGGTACCTTTTTTAACATGAATTTTTCTTCGCTGGATCATAACAATAAAATCTAATAAATATATCATTCTTTGAAAAACTAATAGAAAGTCTGACGGACGCTGCAGTTACAATAAAGCGGACAAGATGGCGGACAGAAATAAAAGATACCGCCGCGCCATAGCCGGCAACTGCTGCCACCTAGCGACGTTCGGGCGCAGCTCACAAAACGCAGATTCCTTCTCTCGTAATTAAGTAACCCATTCATCAGAGATGTTTGCCTACGTTTTAATCACGCTTAAGCATAGGTAGCGTGGCGCCGTGCACACGTGCATCTTGGAACTACCTGAGGAAACGACCTCGATCACACCAGGCCAACCAGCAACAATGCATTTGCATGCCGGCAGGCTCTCGCCGCCGAGGAAATTTACCTGGTGTAAACCGCTTGGGTAGAAAAAATACAATCGGCGTTTAACCTTAAAGGAAGTCCGAAACCGAAATGAAAGTTCCTTTGCGCCGCCGTCGGACGGTAACATGGCGTTTCGAGGTGTAGACCGCGCCGTGCGTTAGTACACCGCGACGCGGACGACCTGACAGTGCGCGCTGTGCCGCCGCGAATGCAAAACCCACGGTTATTATTTTTTTTTTTTATTAATTTCGTTCGGTTTCAATGTGAAAGACGGGGAAGATGCCTCCGCTATTAGATTGACGTGCTGTGCGCCGTTAGTGCCTTTACCTGTGCTTGTTTCTTTTTGTTATTGTTTTGCATATGTCTGTTCGTTTTGTTGTTACTGTGTCCGATACCTGCTACGTGAAAACATGACATCGTCCTCGCAGACGTGCCTCCTGCAAGCTTGCTTCGCCGCTCTACTTCTTTACGCAAAGGTAAATCGTTTTTGGGCACCTGTTGATTGTTGTGTCGTCGGTTTTTGGCAAGTGTTTTGCTTTCGGAAAGAAAAACAGGTGTTTTACAATCCTTTAAGCAAAGGTAAAATGTGTTGATTTTGGCAAAGGTTTTGCTTTCAAAAAGAAAGCAAATGTAAAACGTTTTTGAGCACCTGATGATTTTGGTGCCGTCAGTGTTTTGCTTTCAAAAAGACAAAATTTAAACATTCAAAAACGCAAGTGGTTTGTTGCTGTTGCTAAAAGGTATTCGCTTTTTTGAATGTGTTACTTGTTGTTCGTTGTAATATTGTTTATATTATTCAAATCAATCCGTGGATCTAAAAGTAATTGTATTACCAAAACTTAAGTCACAAAAATAAATATATAAGTTATACAAAACAAAGTTAAAGTGTTTTATTATAATATTTAAAATGTATAACGAAGTAGAAGCCTCCAGCATAAACAACATAATAAATATTAGATTTAAAGCAACAGCCCTGTGAAGGGAATGGTTGCAACTGTTACTTAATTAAGACGTTGCGAATTTTTCTAATCCAGCCAAGTCAGTAAATCTGCTTTACTGTCGTGTTGAATATAGAATTTTTTCGTGGATTGTTTGGAATAAATTCCGTTTTCTGTGTTCGAATTTTTGTCATTTATCATAATTGTCTTCTTATTTTACAATCATGAAGTGTCAATAAATTTATTTACTTCGCCAGATGTAGAAACGTATATTTTGTTTATTTTTAGGAAGTTCGCTGTAACGATAAATTAGTCGGTTTGATTTATTGTTTGTTAAGCCCGGGAAATTTAAATTAGAAAGCGGTTTTAAAGGAATATGTATTACTAAATGATTTGTAAGATCATTATCTGCATTTTTTTTTATTTGTTGTAATCTTGATTTAAAACGAAAACAAAAAAGTCGATAGTTTGCGAGAGATTAATTTTCTAGCCTTGTAGCTCAAACATCTTTAAGCAGGAAATTGTAGATAATCGAATTGTCGTTCAGCTGACATCATTTTGACAGCTGTCTCTTACCCTCAAACCGAGCAATCGCTTATTTTTTTTTCCTCTCGGAATCGAATGTTTAATTTAAGATTTTCTAGGATTACACTTTGTTGCGAAAATGATAGATAATTCAACTATCCTTCAATTGACACTGTTTTGACAGCTGCTACTTACCTCAAAATGCAACAATCACCTGTTGTCTCCACTCGAAATTAACGGTTTGCTTAATTTTTTTTTTAATTTTTAGTGCAATCGCCTTGCCGCAAACATTTTCCAACAGAAATAATAAATAATGCAACAGTCTTTCAGTAAACATCATTTTGACAGCTGTCACTTGCCCTAAAACCGAGCAATCCCCTGTTGTTTTTCACTCGAAATCAAAGGGTTGCTAAAATTTACAATTTTCTCGCCTAATAGCGCAAACATTTTTCCACAAAAATTATAAACAATACAATTATCGTTCAGTTGACATCATTTTGACAGCTGTCACTTGTCCCAAAACCGAGCAATCGCCTGTTTTTCTTTGTTTCAATTTTCTAGCGTAAACTCCGTCACGTAGCGCAAATATTTTCAAGTAGAAATCGTAGATCATACAATTGTTTTTTTTAAATTGGTACTATTTTGACAGCTGTCACTTACCCCAAAACCGAGCATGCGCCTGTTGTTTTCCACTCGAAGTCGACGGTTTGCGTAATTTTTCAATTTTCTAACGTAATAGCCTTGCAGCACAAACATTGTCCAATAAAAAAACATAAATAATTTAGAAGCTTTTCAGTAAACATCATTATGACAGCTGTAACTTGCCCTAAAACCTAGCAATCCCTAGTTTTTCAGTGGAAATCGACGGGTTGCAGAAATGTTCAATTTCCTAGCGTAATCGCCTTGCAGCGCAAACGCTTTAACAGAAATCATAAATAATGCAATTGTCTTTCAGTAAACATAATTTTGACAGCTGTCACTTACCCCAAAACCGAGAAATTGCACGTTTTTTCCGCTTGCAGTCGACGGTTTGCGTGATTTTTAAATTTTCAAGCGTAATCGCCTTGCAGCGCAAACTTTTTTCAACAGAAATTATAAATAATGCAATTGCCTTTTAGTAAATGTCATTTTGACAGCTGTCACTAGCCCCAAAACTGATAAATCGCTTGTTTGCACTTGAAATTTCAATTTCCTAGCGTAATCGCCTTGCAGCGCAAACGCTTTAACAGAAATCATAAATAATGCAATTGTCTTTCAGTTAACATAATTTTGACAACTGTCACTTACCCCAAAACCGAGAAATTGCCCGTTTTTTTCCACTTGAAATCGACGATTTGCGTGATTTTTAAATTTTCTAGCGTAATCGCCTTGCAGCGCAAACTTTTTTCAACAGAAATTATAAATAATGCAATTGCCTTTCAGTAAATGTCATTTTGACAGCTGTCACTAGCCTCAAAACCGATAAATCGCCTGTTTGCACTTGCATAAATTTTTAATTTTTGCGTAAACTCTGCCACACAACGCTAATATTTTCAAGTAGAAATTGTAGATAAGGTAATTATTTTTCAGTTGACACTACTTTGACCGCTGTCACTTATCCCAAAACCGAGAAATCGCCTGTTGCTTTCCACTCAAAGTCGTTGGTATTCGTAAATTTTCAATTTTGGTTTTTGAAACTACATAACTGCCTAACGCATTGTCCGATTTTGATGATTCCAACGTCAAAAAGTTGAAAAATTTGTGCAATTTAAAAACCAGTTAAGCCGGCCCACCAGAACTAATGCGGAGGGTCCTGGGTTCGAATCCCGGCGAGGGCATGGGTGTTTGTGGATGTCTATTTCATTTAATATGAATAATATATTACAATAACCGATGTGTGACTGAAGGGCACCTGCCAAAGTCAAAAAAAACAGTTAATAAATATTTTTGCGAAATCAACGCAAAAGCGTCAAAATCGCACGTTTTGAAAGTCAGAATATTTAAAATTGCGATTTTGATTTTTTTTTAATTTCACAACTGTCAAATGCTTTGTCCGATTTTGATGATTTAAACGTCAAAATGTAAAAAATTTAGTGTAATTTTAAAACTGATAAAAAAAATTTCGTGAAATTAATACAAACTGCAAAATTCGCACTTTTTACAAGTTCGAAGATTTCAAAATCGTGAATTTGGTTTTTGAAACTACATAACTGTCAAATGCTTTGTCTGATTTCTATGATTCAACCGTCAAAATATGAAAAATTTAGTGTAATTTGAAAACTGATTACAATTGTTTTTCGTGAAATTAACACAAACTGCAAAAATCACACTTTTTTGAAGTTCGAAGATTTCAAAATCGTGATTTTGGTTTTTGAAACTACATAACTGCCAAATGCATTGTCCGATTTTGATGATTCTAACGTCAAAAAGTTGAAAATTTCGTGCAATTTAAAAACCGGTTAATAAATATTTTTGTGAAATCAACGCAAAAGCGTCAAAATCGCACGTTTTGAAAGTAGGAAGATTTAAAATTGCGATTTTGATTTTTTTTTTAATTGCACTGTTCAATGCTTTGTCTGGTTTTATGATTCAAACGTCAAAATGTGGAAAATTTAAAGTTGATAAAAATTTTACCGTCAAAATTTTCACGTTTTGAAAAAGATTTTGCGATTTTGATTTTTTTTTTAATTGCGCAACTGTCAAATGCTTAATCTGATTTTGATGATTTAAACGTCAAAATTTAGGCTAAAATGTAAAGAACTGATTAAAATTTCTGTTCGTGATAATACAAACTGCAACAATCGCACTTTTTTAAGTTCAAAGATTCAAAATCGTGATTTTGATTTTTTTTTAAATTGCACAGTTACCAAGCGCCCTGCTAGATTTTTATGATTCTAATATTAGAAAGTGGAGAATTTAGTCCAATTTAAAAATGGGTTAATAAATATTTTCGTGAAATCAACGCAAAACCGTCAAAATTGCACGTTTTCAGAGTGTGAAGATTTAAAATTGCGATTTTGATTTTTTTTTTTATTGCACCACTGTCAAATGCTTTGATTTTGATGATTGAAACGTCAAAGTGTAAAAATTTTGATGCAATTTTAAAACTAATTACAATGCCAAATGCATTGTCCAATTTTAATTATTCTGACGTCAAAAAGTGGAAAATTTTGCGCTGTTTGAAAACAGGTTTGTAAATGTTTTTGTGAAATCAACGCAAAACATCAACAATGCACGTTTCAAAGTCCGAAGATTTGAAATTGCGATTTTGATTTTTTTTTTTAAATTGCACAACTGTCAAATGCTTTGTCTGATATTTATGATTCAAACGTCAAAATGTGGAAAATTTAGTGTGATTTTAAAACTGCTTACATTTTTTTTTCGTGAAATTAACACAAACTGCAAAACTCACAATTTTGTGAATTTCGAAGATTTCAAAATCGCGATTTTGGTTTTTAAAACTACATAACTGCCAAATGCATTGTCCAATTTTAATTATTCTGACGTCAGAAAGTGGAAAATTTTGCGCTGTTTGAAAACAGGTTTGTAAATGTTTTTGTCAAATCAACACAAAACGTCAAAATTGCACGTTTCAAAGTCCAAAGATTTGAAATTGATTTTTTTTTAAATTGCACAACTGTCAAATGCTTTGTCTGATTTTTATGATGCAAAAGTCAAAAGTGTGAAAAATTTAGTGTGAGAAACTGCTTACATTTTTTTTTTCGTGAAATTAACACAAACTGCAAAAATCACACTTTTGTAAAATTCGAAGATTTCAAAGTCGTGATTTTGGTTTTTTAAACTATATAACTGCTGAATGCATTGTCTGATTTTAATGATTCTGACGTCAAAAACGATGATATTTTTTTCGTGAAATCAACGCAAAACATCAAAATTTCAAAGTCCGAAGAATAAAAAATTGCGTTTTTGATTTTTTTTTAATTGCACAACTATCAATTGCATTGTCTGATTTTTATGATGCAGACGTCGAAATGTGGAAAATTTAGTGTAATTTTAAAACTGATTAAAATTTCTTTTTATTAAATTAACACAAAAAGTTCGAAGATTTCAAAATCATGATTTTGGTTTTTGAAACAACTGCCGAACGCATTGTTGGAACTTGAGCTGGTCGGTGAATTAATTTTTAGCTTAAGAATGGTATTATTAAGCGTCGTCATATGCATAAAAAAATAAACGTTTGTTCACTCCAAAACTTTTTTTTTAATTTTCTCGTATTTTGGTAAAATCTTACAAACCTAAAATTTTTTTCTCCGATTTTTCGAAAGTAGTTTTTTTTAACTGTCAACACAAAATTAGCTTCTGTAGTGCCCTGAAATGAGATAACAACGTGCTTCGATATTTTTGCACATCGTCGGTGAAGCGGCAATACCGCCTATCTCACATTTACCAAATTTGCCAGGAGAGACAAAAACTGATTGATCACTTTCTGGGAAAAGATTATGTACTAAAATCTCAATTTTGGTCTAAATGGCGGTTAGGCGGTATTGCCGCTTCGTCGACGAATTCTGTGTCCAAACATTTGTAACATTTCTAGAGTCTGAAATGGAAAACTCTTCGTAAGCTCCACGTCAAATGATGGCGCTACAGTAATTTCTTCCAGCATTATGAATTCAATCATCAGGTGAAGATTTTTGAAAAACTAAATTAAGGAATATCGTAATTTAAAGATGCACTGACAATCCAATATTAAAATCATGTTTCATAGAAATCTATGAGTATCGTTACTATGCCTGTGGCAATAATAAAATATCAAACTCTTCTTTATTTGATACACCATTAACCCTTTCACTGCTAACAGTTTTAGGAAGCAGTACTCTAGACGAAATATTTTTTTATAGTTAGTGTGTAGTCATACTGTAACTTACTTTTGAAGCCAAAAGGATTTGAAAAATGAAAATGCAATTCGTGCATATGTTGATGAAGCCTAAAGCCATCAGGCCCACTTATCATAGAATATATAAGATGCCTTTAGACGTCATCAACACTCAATGGGTTAAGTTAAATTTAGGCATTTTTCCAAAATTGGCGCAGCCTGGAGAAACATTAAAGAAACCCGGCGTCCGAAGAAACGGTGACCTCGAGAGCTGGTCAACCTAGTGATATTTTAAAATGATTATTTTTTATTGATTCTGAAGAAACTCTCAATTTCGGTCATGCAGGTGCGTCCAGCCAATCACAGCATTATTTTACTGAGAGGAAAGAATATCCTGAAAAAATTGATTGACAACTATTGTTCGGCCGGTTCGTGGTCTATTGCAATTCTGAAAATCGAAACGCCGGAAAAATAAACAACGGGCCCGCGGAGTAACGAGAAAAATAAACAACGCCGATTTCACGACCCGCCATATTGTCTCGCCGTGTGCGCGCGCAAAAAATATTCTGTTCACCCGTTGGCCCCAACCCTATCACTTCCAGAAATTGTCTACTGGGCGATACTAGTTCAGCCGCCACCAGTGGATTCAAGATCATAGACATTAACATCGCCCCCAGTGCAGTGGCGGCTCGTCAACTTTTGGTTTGGTGAGGCATAGATTTAATATTATCTACACACCTTTTTAAAACCTCCCTATTTTCCTTCACGTTATAGTTTCGATTTCAATTTTCCGAGCCGTATTTAAAATATTAAGTATATTTTCTTTACACAACTAATAACTAATTTCCGGTAACGGGAACGACAAACCAGGTACATTTTCGCTCCCGTTCTCGTTACCATTCCTGGGCCGTTGTGAAGCTGCCTTAACCAGCGTTACCATCTAATCACACAATATTTCCGCCAGGTAGCCAACCTAATTTCACTAGAATTCCGCTAGAAAAACATGAAAATATAAAGTACGAAATAAATCTGTCTCTTATTTAAACAGTTGAATTTAACGTTTTGCGTACGAATTAAGGTTGAATATTAGGTAGAATAATGAAATAATCCGAAGAAAAATAAATACAAATATAAATTAAATCCTTAAAAATTTGAATGAATCTTTGAAAATTCATATTTTTACTAGAAGACGAACAAAAAATTTAAAAAAAATAGTGACATAATAGAATACATCAAAAATTATAAAATCTTTACGAAACACCTACCTTTAAAACCAACTTAAATTTTTGAAAATTTGCCAATTTCTCCCCGAGTTATAAATTTTTAAAAATGAATGTTTTAAGTTGTCGAGCAATTGAACAAATCTAAAAAAACTTATATGATGGAATTGCTCAGAATTTTTAATATATTCACAGGATATCTACCTTTAATATAAATTTTGATTTTTGAAAATGAGTAAATTTCCCCGTGAGTTATGAATTTTTAAAAATGAATTTTTTAAGTGGTCGAATATTTGAACAAAGAAAAACTAAAAAAAATCATATCGATGTGATTGAATTCCTTAAAAACTCTGATGCAATCATGATACATTTACCTTTAAAATTAACCTTAATTTTTGAAACTGAGTCAATTTTTACGTGAGTTATGAATTTTTGAAAATTAATATTTTCAGTTGTTAAACACAAACAAAATAAATCTAAAAAATAGTGATGTGGCCATCATGTTACTTTCTCCGACTTGATGGTATCATTTATATTTACGCTTTCGTGGTTTATTTTCTATTTAAATCATATTTTGAATGTACATCGAGCGTTGCGTAAACTCGGATGAAACTGACGTTTAAACGTCAAAATTATGAAAGATGGAAAAATTATACTTCAAATTCAAAAAGTCGGTTTACTCAAAAACTAACGGGATTTCGAAAAAAACGTATTCTTTAGAAGTTGTTCATTTTGATATTCTCTACAATGATTATCCGCTCAAATTTGCTGTAACTATCATCGTTTCATAATTATAAAGCAAAAATTGAAAAAAAATTAATAATTTTTTTTCTCGAATAGCAATGCTTTTATGAAAAATATTTTCAAGCAAAAGATGTTCATTTCTTTGTTGTCTTCAATATATGTTTAAATGTTTTTGTGATATTTTTTATATTTAAGAAAATATTGGCAAAAAACAAAAAACAGTTAAGGTGAACACCCACTTCCGGTATACGAAATGTTACCAAAAGCATTTCAGTTCTTCAGATTATCAAATAAGACGTATGTTAAAAGTTTCATATCAATTGCTTTATTAGTTTTTGAGATACAGCGCACACAACAGACACACACACACACACACAGACACAATTTTTTTTTTTTCCAGCAATTGTTGAAATGGCCTCTAGGGACCCCAAAACGGATATTTCCGTAAAAAAAATTGAAAAAAAAATCACGATCACAATACTTTCTCGTACTTCGTAACGGAGAAAGTAAAAAATAAATAGTGATATAATAGAATTTCACAACATTTTTAAAATCTTTACTACCTTTAAAACTAACTTAAATGTTTGAAAGTCTGCCAATTTCTCTGAGTTATGAATTTTTGAAAATTAATGTTTTTTAAGTTTGTGAACAAACAAAATCTAAAGAAAATAAATTCTTACATGATGGAATTGCTCAAAATTTTTAGTATATTCACAAGATATCCTAACCTTTAACTTAAACTTTGATTTTTTTAAATGTGTCAATTTCTACGTGAGTTATGAATTTTTAAAAATGATTTTTTTAACTGGTCGAATATTTGATCAAAGAAAAAATAGAAAAAAAATATCGATATGATTGAATTCTTTAAAAACTCTGATGCAATCATAATGCATTTATTTACCTTAAAAAATAGCTTTGATTTTTTTAAATGAATCGATTTCTGCTCGAGTTATGAATTTTTGAAAATTAATATTTCAAGTTGTTGAAGACTTGACCAAAAAAATCTATTTTTTTTAATATATTCACAAAACATTTCCCTTTAAAACTAATTTTAATTTTTGATAATGTGTCACTTTTTCCTTAAGTTATGAATTTTGAATGTTTTAACTTGTTGAACACTTAACCAAAACAAAAATCTAAAGCAAAATTGAGTTCCACAAATATTTTAATAAATTGACAGAACGACTGACTATCTCCAAAACTTTGATATTTGAAAATGAGTTCATTTTTGTGTGTTATGCATTTTTGAAAATTATCGTTTTAAGTTGTCGAACGAAAAAAAATATAGTATGAAAGGATTTATCAAAAATTCTAGTATATTCACAAAACATCTGCCGTTAGAATTACCTTCGATTTTTGAAAATGTGTCTATTTTTGTGCGAGTTATAAATTTTTGAAAATATTTTTTTTTTAAGTTTGTCGAATATTTGAAAAAAGAAAAAAATAGAAAAAAATAATACTGATATGATTGAATTTCTTAAAAATTCTAATGCAATCATAATACATTTAAAATTAACTTTGACTCTTGATTATTTTTGCGTTATGAATTTTTGTAGATTTATATTTTAATTTGTCGAACACTTGAACAAAACATATGAATTTTTGAAAATTAATGTTTTAAGTTGTTAAACACTTAAACAAAACAAAAATCTAAAAGAAAATAAGTTTTGATATAAGAAGGGTTCTTCAAATATTTTAGCATATTCACAGAACATCTACCTTTGAAACTAGCTTTAATTTTTGAAAATGTGTTCATTTTTCCGTGAGTTATGATTTTTTTTAAGTTAATGTTTTAAGTTTCTGCTTTTTCTCTTGTAAATTTAAAGTTTAAATTTAAATTGAATTACGCAAGTTTTCTCAATGATTCAACATAATTCCGTTAGAAAATCCGCCAGCTGGTAAAACGAAAATGATTCCGCAATTCGGATTCAAAATCTCGCAGATCTAGCGGATTTTCCGCTGACTTGGACCTGACAATGTCGAGCGCTGCGACTGTTCTGTCTCTATCACGCGGGTCATTTCCGACCAATGAGAAGCCTCTGAGGCTCGCCTCCAATATCGAAATAAATCTGCACATTACAACGAATGCGGTATATGTAAACTGTATGGAGGCATATTAAGTTGCATAAATTCCGATCGCGCTGGTTTACGTTTGCCTCAAGTCCGGGCTGGTTGGAGGCGCTAATTCTAATCATTAAAAATCGGGAACATTCCGTTAATACAACAATTTATAATTACTGTATAATTATTAATTATCAATATTAAATCCAATACGGAAGAAATTTGTTGAATAAATTTATATTTTTATAATATAGGAAATTAATGGTGAGGCAATGCCTCACCTGCCTCCCCTGACGAGCCGCCACTGCCCCAGTGCTTCAAGGACAATTTAAGCTAAGTACTTTTTTCGCATCGTGTTTAGTTCCGTTTTGACGTTTGGAGCTTATACTACAAACATGTGTGAAATAAATAGATTCGGTACGATTATGATCGAAAATTGATAATTAATAAAAAAATAATCAAATCAAATAGAACTCGAGGGTTCGATAAATTAGGAAATAATTTGACAGATTGTCTCAATCTTCGTGCTCTCGTGATTATTGCCTGACAAGCTTTCGAAAAATCTGTCAAATTATATATTTTTCCTGACAATGGACTGCCACATAGTAACGATCGCAACCATCATCTTCATAAAATTATTTTCAATTTATTCTCACCCTCTTGTTATATCACTACTGATAATTTTGCATCTTGGAACAGATCGTCGGGATCGCTCCTTATGACGCACGCCCATGTGTACAATGTCGTATTTCACACCAGTATTAATTTGACCAAACCTCTTACCGTAAAAAAAATGTAACATTTTCCATTCCCACGAACATCCTGCACTTGTTCCGTTCCTTCCCACCAGGCACAGTTTCCGGTTGCAGTTGGTGCATCTGTGCGGCATTGCGCATTTAAATATAGCCCCCATCCGGTAGATCGAACCCGAGATATCTCGAAAAACCGTCTTACTATTGAGTGAGCAAAAAGCAACAAACACAAGGTTCTTTTTTTTTCTTCAAAAGTATTCAAACGTTTGGTCCACTTTCCTTTCGTAAAACAGGTGATAACATTACGTATGCGCTGAGCGCCGCATGGAATTGGGTCGTCGTGTCTGTTATTGTTCTCGCTTGTTCTACAGTTACTCGGTGGGTGTGGTAACTCTCCTGATTATGCATGCAATTTACAGTTTAGAACTTGTGTTTCACAAGAATCGAGGAAAAAAAATAGAGGAATTGGTTAATCCGAGGGAAAATGTCTAAATTGTGAATTCGTTACATTTGGCGACGTTTTGAAGAACTGGGTTTTGCAACAACGTAGGATGAAATGAATCAACTTAACAATTTTAAGATTCTTCTTCTATTTTTTATTTTCGCAAAATTGGCAAATGGCACCATATTGGCTATTGCTAAACTACCTATAGTCTGTTCGCTGGAATCTGGCGGCTGAGATCGTAAAAAGGTCGGTACGCCCTGAGGACCAACGCACTCTCAAAAAAAAGGTATTATTTTACTGTCCTTCGCTCTTATTGGTATAAGCACTCTTACACCAGTACTTCTCAACAAAGACTGCATTAAGATGCTCCGACCCTCTTTTACGACCACAGCCGCCAGATTCCAGGGAACAGGCTATACAACGATGACGCTGCTGCCAAAAATTACACTTATTCGTTCATATTGCAACATGGATGTACACCATGGGTCCCTGGTGGGCGGTAGGGGTTTAGCCCGAATGAAAATGTTCACAAATTAATGCACACGGTGCCAACATTGTACAAGATCGTAGATATAGACTGGCCGCGCTATGAAGGCATCTGAGGTGATTAACTTGGATCGCCCTCATTTGCGTGAATAGTTAGAAGCTAATATTGCACCAATAGCGAACAGCTAAAGCGTAAACATCTGCGAGTCCATCCAATCACTTCTGGTAAGGGCGGTCTTTTCGACCCTTCGTTATTCACCTCGAATGCCTTCATAGCGCGGCCAGACCATACAAATATATTTTTAGATTTGTTCATGCTAAACATATCGTTATTCTCTGTTAATCTCTGGAAGTAATTTTCTGAACGTTGATGAGTCTTTTCCGATGGGAATTACCTCGTGGGAGAAGCGCAGCTTAACAAGGTTTAAATTTTTCAAACCGACGACGAGTTTTTCGATTAGTCACTCACCGATTTTCCCATGACCTTTCCTGTGACGAGTCATCTCCCGTAACGCATTGCCTGTGACCGTCCGCTAATGAAATAAATTTGATCAGTCAAGGTCGATAATGACCCATTGTTTTCGTAACAGTCCACACATTACCACCGACTGTAATTTGGTGAATATATTGCGCCCATGTGATTTTCACGTGGTCTTTAAAGCAGTTTGGATTATTGTTTTTATGGAAAATCATAAATACATTGCTTCGCCATAAATCCTGAACTTTTGAAGGATATTCCTTCATGGATTGATTTTTTCTACAATTTTTAAAATCGTTGAATGCATTTTTCATTTCCTAAAAGTTTGGATTGTTGCTGTTGTGTTTTCAGATAGGTTATGGCAATTGTTTTTATGGAAAATAATAAATACATTGCTTCACCATAAATCCTGAACTTTTGAAGGAAATTCATTGATGGATTGATTTTTTCTACAATTTTTAAAATCGTTGAATGCATTTTTCATTTACTTAAAGTTTGGATTGTTGCTGTTGTGTTTTCAGATAGGTTATGGCAATTGTTTTTATGGAAAATAATAAATACATTGCTTCACCATAAATCCTGAACTTTTGAAGGAAATTCATTGATGGATTGATTTTTTCTACAATTTTTAAAATCGTTGAATGCATTTTTCATTTTCTCAAAGTTTGGATTGTTGCTGTTGTGTTTTCAAGTAGGTTATGGCAATTGTTTTTATGGAAAATAATAAATACATTGCTTCACCATAAATCCTGAACTTTTGAAGGAAATTCATTGATGGATTGACTTTTTCTACAATTTTTAAAATCGTTGAATGCATTTTTGATTTCCTAAAAGTTTGGATTGTTGCTGTTGTGTTTTCAGATAGGTTATGGCAATTGTTTTTATGGAAAATAATAAATACATTGCTTCACCATAAATCCTGAACTTTTGAAGGAAATTCATTGATGGATTGATTTTTTCTACAATTTTTAAAATCGTTGAATGCATTTTTCATTTACTTAAAGTTTGGATTGTTGCTGTTGTGTTTTCAGATAGGTTATGGCAATTGTTTTTATGGAAAATAATAAATACATTGCTTCACCATAAATCCTGAACTTTTGAAGGAAATTCATTGATGGATTGATTTTTTCTACAATTTTTAAAATCGTTGAATGCATTTTTCAAATTCTCAAAGTTTGGATTGTTGCTGTTGTGTTTTCAAGTAGGTTATGGCAATTGTTTTTATGGAAAATCATAAATACATTGCTTCACCTTAAATCCTGAACTTTTGAAGGAAATTCCTTAATGGATTGATTTTTTCTACAATTTTTAAAATCGTTGAATGCATTTTTCAAATTCTCAAAGTTTGGATTGTTGCTGTTGTGTTTTCAAGTAGGTTATGGCAATTGTTTTTATGGAAAATCATAAATACATTGCTTCGCCATAAATCCTGAACTTTTGAAGGAAATTCCTTGATGGATTGATTTTTTCTACAATTTTTTAAATCGTTGAATGCATTTTTCATTTCTTCAAAGTTTGGATTGTTGCTGTTGTGTTTTCAGGTAGGTTATGGCAATTGTTTTTATGGAAAATCATAAACACATTGCTTCGCCATAAATCCTGAACTTTTGAAGGAAATTCCTTGATGGATTGATTTTTTCTACAATTTTTAAAATCGTTGAATGCATTTTTCATTTCCTAAAAGTTTGGATTGTTGCTGTTGTGTTTTCAGGTAGGTTATGGCAATTGTTTTTATGGAAAATCATAAACACATTGCTTCGCCATAAATCCTGAACTTTTGAAGGAAATTCCTTGATGGATTGATTTTTTCTACAATTTTTAAAATCGTTGAATGCATTTTTCATTTTCTCAAAGTTTGGATTGTTGCTGTTGTGTTTTCAGGTAGGTTATGGCAATTGTTTTTATGGAAAATCATAAACACATTGCTTCGCCATAAATCCTGAACTTTTGAAGGAAATTCCTTGATGGATTGATTTTTTCTACAATTTTTAAAATCGTTGAATGCATTTTTCATTTTCTCAAAGTTTGGATTGTTGCTGTTGTGTTTTCAGGTAGGTTATGGCAATTGTTTTTATGGAAAATCATAAACACATTGCTTCGCCATAAATCCTGAACTTTTGAAGGAAACTCCTTGATGGATTGATTTTTTCTACAATTTTTAAAATCGTTGAATGCATTTTTCAAATTCTCAAAGTTTGGATTGTTGCTGTTGTGTTTTCAGGCAGGTTATGACAATTTTTTTTATGGAAAATCATAAATACATTGCTTTACCATAAATCCTGAACTTTTGAAGGAAATTCCTTGATGGATTGATTTTTTCTACAATTTTTTACCATTTTTTTTTGTGTCGTTAGATTTGCTGTTATGGTTTTAAATTTGCGAAGAACTACGAGAAGGTCTTGTACTCTCGCACACATTTACCAATGCAATGTAAACAAACACGTTTTGATCCCGTTGACGCCAAAAGGAACGATAAGTATGTAAATTTGGAAATTATGGATCTAGCGTGCGCGCACGAACATAAATAGTTCATTAAACCGCTTTCCTGCCTTTCTGTTTAAAGCATCCGCGAGCTCTCCTGTTTATTTCCGAAGCAATCAACGGCTAAACCGAACTAATTACGGCTCCGAGCTCCCGATGTCTGGACATTTCCAAAACAAACAGTCCACCGAATTAGCAACTTGAACTTGGAAGGAAATACCTGAACACTGAAAGTAATCATTTATAGAATTATAAGAATTGATCATAATCTCTATTTCTCTACATGTTGATCGACTGGAATTGATTGAGCTGGTAAGCTCCCGTCGTCAGGATGCGATAAGCTCCCGTCGTTAAGTAAATAGTATGAGCAAACGGTGATTGGCTATTTTAAGCCAACGTGGCGTCAAAATAACAAATTTTCTTGGATAATAATAATAAGTCTTCTCTCTTATATTATAATAAGACATACAATAAGAAAGAAAGTGCGTCAGAATAAGAAAAACATAAGCTTACATCACTAATCAAAGTATTCTTCTAAACTATATAATTCTTTTTTACATAAGAACTTAAACAAATTAGTTTTAAACTTCTTGATAAACTTGTTTATTTGATCAATATATCAGGATTTTTTCTCTCTTGACCATGTGTTGATAGTTGCTGGTTAATTTTTTTTTCTGGATTCCTCACATGCCCATAAAAATAATCATCAGCATTGATATGATTTAATTTCTATAAAAGAACAAATTGCGTTTTTTTCCACCACGCAGGAGCGATAAAAACGAGAAATTCCAGAAACTGTAACAGGTTGTAAAACTTCAACAGTTTAAGATAAAGGAGCAAAAATATTTTGCACATTTTAGATGAAAGCGTGAAATTCTAGAATCTGTAACATGTCCTAAAACTTAAACCACACATATTTACCGAGTTGTATCAAAATTTGAGATTATGGGTATCAAATCATGTTTTTAAGGTTGATTTGACCGTAGACTGTTATTTTCTGGATCGATCGTGGTTGAAAGAATTAATCTAAATTTTCGTTCATAGCCTAAAAAAAATAATATTATTTCATTAAAAATTTAATATGCGTGCGTATCTTACGAAATTTTCTTTGATTCATAGCAAACGGCGTTGGGATTTATGTAAGATTTTTTTTTACGATTGGTCCACATCAGCGAAGTAGAGGTCGTTTTTGTCCGGTAAAGTTCATGTAATTAGGAGCTGGTTTGGTGAAAGTGAACGTTCCACGAATGTAAACGTGTAACCGCATGTAATGCATCAAGAGAGTTATGCTAGAACACAATTCTGCTTTTAACTGGAATTACTAAGCAGAAAAGATAAAAATTAAAAAAATATATACGTATGTGTGAGTAAAAGTTGTTTTAGTGCCGCATACGACGGCATTAAACGTACTTTTACAGCCGCATACGACGGCATTAAAAGTGCTTTTACTGCCGCATACAACGGCATTAAAAGTATTATTTCAGGCAATGAGATGCAGTTAGAAAAAATATTAACCGTTAATCCCGGTCGATTATTTTCAAAACCAGTGATGGGGTATTTTGAGTTTTTTGCAGAATTATCAAAATTAGTGTATTTTGAGTAAGCTTGGAAATTTTCGAGTGTGTTGCAGTTGTTTTTATATTTTTTTGCACTCTGAAGAAGTTCAACTTAGGAAATATCTTAAGCGCTGTTCTCGGTCGATTATCTTCAAAACGAGTGATGTAGTATTTTGAGTTTTTTGCAGAATTATCAAAATTATTGTATTTTGAGTAAGTTTGCAAATTTTCAAGTGCATTGCAGTTGTTTTTATATTTTTTTTTCACTCTGAAGAAGTGCAACTTAGGAAATATCTTAAGCGCTGTTCTCGGTCGATTATCTTCAAAACCAGTGATGGGGTATTTTCAGTTTCTTGTAGAATTATTAAAATTCATGTATTTTGAGTAAGTTTGGAAATTTTCAAGTGTGTTGCAGTTGTTTTTATATTTTTTTTTTCACTCTGAAGAAGTGCAACTTAGGAAATATCTTAAGCGCTGTTCTCGCTCGATTATCTTCAAAACCAGTGATGGGGTATTTTGAGTTTCTTGTAGAATTATTAAAATTCATGTATTTTGAGTAAGTTTGGAAATTTTCAAGTGTTTTGCAGTTGTTTTTATATTTTTTTTTCGCTCTGAAGAAGTGCAACTTGGGAAATATCTTAAGCGCTGTTCTCGGTCGATTATCTTCAAAACCAGTGATGGGGTATTTTGAGTTTCTTGTAGAATTATTAAAATTCATGTATTTTGAGTAAGTTTGGAAATTTTCAAGTGTTTTGCAGTTGTTTTTATATTTTTTTTTTCGCTCTGAAGAAGTGCAACTTGGGAAATATCTTAAGCGCTGTTCTCGGTCGATTATCTTCAAAACCAGTGATGGGGTATTTTGAGTTTCTTGTAGAATTATTAAAATTCATGTATTTTGAGTAAGTTTGGAAATTTTCAAGTGTGTTGCAGTTGTTTTTATATTTTGTTTTCACTCTGAAGAAGTGTAACTTAGGAAATATCTTAAGCGCTGTTCTCGGTCGATTATCTTCAAAACCAGTGACGGGGTATTTTGAGTTTCTTGTAGAATTATTAAAATTCATGTATTTTGAGTAAGTTTGGAAATTTTCAAGTGTGTTGCAGTTGTTTTTATATTTTTTTTTTCACTCTGAAGAAGTGCAACTTAGGAAATATCTTAAGCGCTGTTCTCGCTCGATTATCTTCAAAACCAGTGACGGGGTATTTTGAGTTTCTTGTAGAATTATTAAAATTCATGTATTTTGAGTAAGTTTGGAAATTTTCAAGTGTGTTGCAGTTGTTTTTATATTTTTTTTTTCACTCTGAAGAAGTGCAACTTAGGAAATATCTTAAGCGCTGTTCTCGCTCGATTATCTTCAAAACCAGTGATGGGGTATTTTGAGTTTCTTGTAGAATTATTAACATTCATGTATTTTGAGTAAGTTTGGAAATTTTCAAGTGTGTTGCAGTTGTTTTTATATATTTTTTTCACTCCAAAGAAGTGTAACTTCGGAAATATCTTAAGCGCTGTTCTCGGTCGATTATCTTCAAAACCAGTGATGGGGTATTTTGAGTTTCTTGTAGAATTATTAACATTCATGTATTTTGAGTAAGTTTGGAAATTTTCAAGTGTGTTGCAGTTGTTTTTATATTTTTTTTTCACTCTGAAGAAGTGTAACTTCGGAAATATCTTAAGCGCTGTTCTCGGTCGATTATCTTCAAAACCAGTGATGGGGTATTTTGAGTTTCTTGTAGAATTATTAACATTCATGTATTTTGAGTAAGTTTGGAAATTTTCAAGTGTGTTGCAGTTGTTTTTATATTTTTTTTTCACTCTGAAGAAGTGTAACTTCGGAAATATCTTAAGCGCTGTTCTCGGTCGATTATCTTCAAAACCAGTGACGGGGTATTTTGAGTTTCTTGTAGAATTATTAAAATTCATGTATTTTGAGTAAGTTTGGAAATTTTCAAGTGTGTTGCAGTTATTTTTATATATTTTTTTTCACTCTGAAGAAGTGCAACTTAGGAAATATCTTAAGCGCTGTTCTCGCTCGATTATCTTCAAAACCAGTGATGGGGTATTTTGAGTTTCTTGTAGAATTATTAACATTCATGTATTTTGAGTAAGTTTGGAAATTTTCAAGTGTGTTGCAGTTGTTTTTATATTTTTTTTTCACTCTGAAGAAGTGTAACTTCGGAAATATCTTAAGCTCTGTTCTCGGTCGATTATCTTCAAAACCAGTGATGGGGTATTTTGAGTTTCTTGTAGAATTATTAACATTCATGTATTTTGAGTAAGTTTGGAAATTTTCAAGTGTGTTGCAGTTGTTTTTATATTTTTTTTTCACTCTGAAGAAGTGTAACTTAGGAAATATCTTAAGCGCTGTTCTCGGTCGATTATCTTCAAAACCAGTGACGGGGTATTTTGAGTTTCTTGTAGAATTATTAAAATTCATGTATTTTGAGTAAGTTTGGAAATTTTCAAGTGTGTTGCAGTTATTTTTATATTTTTTTTTTCACTCTGAAGAAGTGCAACTTAGGAAATATCTTAAGCGCTGTTCTCGCTCGATTATCTTCAAAACCAGTGATGGGGTATTTTGAGTTTCTTGTAGAATTATTAACATTCATGTATTTTGAGTAAGTTTGGAAATTTTCAAGTGTGTTGCAGTTGTTTTTATATTTTTTTTTCACTCTGAAGAAGTGTAACTTCGGAAATATCTTAAGCGCTGTTCTCGGTCGATTATCTTCAAAACCAGTGATGGGGTATTTTGAGTTTTTTGCAGGATTATCAAAATTAATGTATTTTGAGTAAGTTTGGAAATTTGGAAGTGTATTGCAGTTGTTTTTATATTTTTTTTTTCACTCTGTAGAAGTGTATTTTATGAAAGATCTTAAGGTCGATTCAAATTTATTCGTTACTTTAAAAACAATCAATTAATCCCATCATCCTTGCCAAAACACAAAAATAATTTCAGTTACAATTTACGAACATCCTACACAAAATTCTCGAAAGAGGCCGTAATTTCTAAAAATATTCGTAAACATAATTTATCAGAGCGCCGCAGATATGAAAAATAGTCCGAAAACTTCAGAGTAAACTACCATGACGTACAGACCTCGGTAATCAGGTACACAAATTCAATTTCATACTGAGTTGAGCATTCCTCGGACAGATGTTCACAAAGGCGAAACTTGTGACATTTACTTCCGTATAATTGCATCACAAAAATATGCCATTCGGAAAATTGCAATCATTTTATCGTTACACGTTTATGCATTGAGTCATTCTAGGAAATGACCAGATAAATTTTAATGCGTCTCGCTGTAAAAAAAAATATCAGAAAAATACCAACAGTTATATGATGGCCACGTTAACAATGCGGGAAGTGTGATCGTGGAAATTGAAAAAAAAAATTTAACGGAAATATCCGTTTTGAGGTCCCTAGAGGCGATTTCAATGAATTTTGGAAAAAGACGTTTTATGTCTGGTATGTCTGCAGGGTCGTTCCTGGGTTGTTGGTAGCCCAGGTGCAAAAATGATAATTAAATATATACAGGGTGTCGAATTGCAAAAGGATTTACATGTAAAATTTGAAATGTATTATATTTGACATCATCGGTCTATGTACATAATTTTTAAAGCTTTTTTTAAGCTAATAAGACCATAACTCAATGGTTTCTGCAGTGTATTTACCGAGATATTTGCAAAAAACTTTACAATTATTTTGAATTAAAAACAAGGGTTTTCCATTATAATGTAATGGCGGATATTTAATTTTATTCTAAAGTGACAATTTTTCTGTTTTCACCTAGAATATAGCAATTGTTTTAAGAAAAAAATCATCATTATGGATCTTGAGCCTATGAAGAAAATTCCTCAGTTTAATCCATTTCTCATGTTTCTTCAAACTGTCCGTTCTTCTAATTCGAGTTTTAAATTTTTCCGTTTTGTTTACGCAAATATTTTTATATTAAATTAAACTTGAGCAATTTTCATTTTTTACAATTTTTCAAATTGTTGAATGCATTTTTCGATTTCTTAGTTCAAGTTTGAACCGTTGACGTTTAGTTTACACCTGGAACATGCCAGTTATTGAGATAATTACACGAGAGCAGAGATTACTGTCATTCTGTAGTTGCGCATTTTTTCGAGCGATAAAAAAAAATATAAAAACAATTCCCACAAACTTGAAATTTTCAAAATATACTCAAAATGAATTATATTTTATGGTTTTGCAAAAATCAGAAAATTCCCTTTTACTAGAATTCGAAATAATTGCACGAGAACAGAGTTTACTGTCATTCTGAAGTTGCGCATTTTTCCAGCGATAAAAATATATAAAAACAATTGCCACAAACTTAAAATTTTCAAAATATCTTAAAAATGAACTCTATTTTATGGATTTGTAAAAATCAGAATATTCCCATTCACTAGAGTCCGAAATAATTGCACGAGAACAGAGTTTACTGTCATTCTGAAGTTGCGCATTTTTTTTCGAGCGATAAAAAAAATTTATAAACAATTGCCACAAACTTAAAATTTTCAAAATATCTTTAAAATTAACTCTATTTTATGGATTTGTAAAAAATTTTTTCGAGCGATAAAAAAATATAAAAACAACTCCCAGAAACTTGAAATTTTCAAAATATTTTCAAAATTAACTCTACTTTATGGATTTATAAAAATCAGAAAATTCCCTTTTACTAGAGTCCGAAATAATTGCACGAGAACAGAGTGTGCTGTCACTCTGAAGTTGTGCATTTTTCCAGCGATAAAAAAAAATATGAAAACAATTGCCATAAACTTAAAATTTTTAAAATATCTTCAAAATGAACTCTATTTTATGGATTTGTAAAAATCAGAAAATTCCCATTCACTAGAGTCTGAAATAATTGCACGAGAACAGAGTTTACTGTCATTCTGAAGTTGTGCATTTTTCCAGCGATAAAAAAAATATAAAAACAATTGCCACAAACTGAAAATTTTCAAAATATCTTCAAAATGGACTCTATTTTATGGATTTGTAAAAATCAGAAAATTCCCATTCACTAGAGTCCGAAATAATTGCACGAGAACAGAGTTTACTGTCATTCTGAAGTTGTGCATTTTTCCAGCGATAAAAAAAAAAATAAAAACAATTGCCATAAACTTAAAATTTTCAAAATATCTTCAAAATGGACTCTATTTTATGGATTTGTAAAAATCAGAAAATTCCCATTCACTAGAGTCCGAAATAATTGCACGAGAACAGAGTTTACTGTCATTCTGAAGTTGTGCATTTTTCCAGCGATAAAAAAAAATATAAAAACAATTGCCATAAACTTAAAATTTTCAAAATATCTTCAAAATGGACTCTATTTTATGGATTTGTAAAAATCAGAAAATTCCCATTCACTAGAGTCCGAGATAATTGCACGGGAACAGAGTTTACTGTCATTCTGAAGTTGCGCATTTTTTCGAGCGATAAAAAAATATAAAAACAACTCCCAGAAACTTGAAATTTTCAAAATATTTTCAAAATTAACTCTACTTTATGGATTTATAAAAATCAGAAAATTCCCTTTTACTAGAGTCCGAAATAATTGCACGAGAACAGAGTGTGCTGTCACTCTGAAGTTGTGCATTTTTCCAGCGATAAAAAAAAATATGAAAACAATTGCCATAAACTTAAAATTTTTAAAATATCTTCAAAATGAACTCTATTTTATGGATTTGTAAAAATCAGAAAATTCCCATTCACTAGAGTCTGAAATAATTGCACGAGAACAGAGTTTACTGTCATTCTGAAGTTGTGCATTTTTCCAGCGATAAAAAAAATATAAAAACAATTGCCACAAACTGAAAATTTTCAAAATATCTTCAAAATGGACTCTATTTTATGGATTTGTAAAAATCAGAAAATTCCCATTCACTAGAGTCCGAAATAATTGCACGAGAACAGAGTTTACTGTCATTCTGAAGTTGTGCATTTTTCCAGCGATAAAAAAAAAAAATAAAAACAATTGCCATAAACTTAAAATTTTCAAAATATCTTCAAAATGGACTCTATTTTATGGATTTGTAAAAATCAGAAAATTCCCATTCACTAGAGTCCGAAATAATTGCACGAGAACAGAGTTTACTGTCATTCTGAAGTTGCGCATTTTTCCAGCGATAAAAAAAATATAAAAACAATTGCCACAAACTTAAAATTTTCAAAATATCTTAAAAATGAACTCTATTTTATGGATTTGTAAAAATTAGAAAATTCCCTTTTACCAGAGTCCGAGATAATTGCACGAGAACAGAGTTTACTGTCATTCTGAAGTTGCGCATTTTTGGAGCGATAAAAGAAATATAAAAACAATTGGCAGAAACTTGAAATTTTTAAAATATACTCAAAATTGATTCTATTTTATGGTTTTGCAAAAATCGGAAAATTCCCTTTTACTAGAATCCGAGATAATTGCACGAGAACAGAGTTTACTGTCATTCCGAAGTTGCGCATTTTTCCAGCGATAAAAAAAATATAAAAACAATTGCCACAAACTTAAATTTTTTAAAATATCTTCAAAATAAACTTAATTTTATAGATTTGTAAAAATCAGAAAATTCCCATTTACTAGAGTCCGAGATAATTGCACGAGAACAGAGTATAATATTATTCTGAAGTTAAGAATTTTTTGGGCGATACAAAATATGTATGTGTCTGTGCTGTGTGTGTCCAGTATGTGTCTGGTGTGTCTGCATGTGTGTCTACTCTGTGTCTGATCGTGTGCGGAGCATCACAAAAACTGATACAGGAATTACCATGAAACATGCAACATTGAACATAAACCAGTTTCTTCTCGATTCTCTGAATACAAAAATAATTCTAGTGCAATTTCTTTTATCTAACACCACCCAGTATAGCAAATAATATACTTTGTATCATTTTCAGAATGATGCATGATCTCCCAACGTTCACATTTATCTCTCTGCATGCGTATAAATAGAATTCAGTTCCTGAATGAAATGGTTTTCATATCGGCGGAAATTAATAATTCATCATAATGGTAAGGACGACGAGGAAGCGATTTATTATCGCGTTGCACCATGAATTCCAGCATTGTATTTCCTGATGCGTCCCGCAATTTTTATTGTCTAATCTAATTGAGTATACAATATCAATTAGAAAAGTGCCAATTACGGTACAAAACGTAATTAGTGATGCTACGGTTGAATTTTTTCATCGTGTCAATCAGTAATGCACCTGTAACTGTTTTCAATAAAAAAAAAATAGATAAGATAAGAATGTTGGTGTGGCCATCATGTAATAACTTTCACCAATTCGATTGATGGTATAAAGGCGATTTTTTCAAAATAATATGCGTGTTGTAACGGCCAATCAACGTTTGTTTATACTCTTTATTTTTTTTAACATTAATGTTCTGGTTCACGCCCGTGAACTACTTCGAACAGCCTCATACTCTTTACTTAACGACGGGAGCTTACCGCATCTAGCCGACGGGAGCTTACCAGTTCAATCCATCCACAAATGTCGCGTTTCATTGTTGCTTTAATTAGCACGTTAATTACTGCAATGAATCGTGAAATTTACATCGAACCCATTCAGAAACACTCGTAGCATTTTTTTTGGCAACGCCAGAGCGCATCTATATTTACGAATGATTTTCGAATCGTCGACATTCGTTGAGGCATTCTCGGCTCCAGTCCTCTATTTATAAACAGCCTATTTAATCTGCCACCGTGCAATAAACTGGGACAAAGAATTGGATTTGCACTTGAATTAAATAACATTATTACGCAATCAATTTTGGCACATTTTTTTTTACATAATGATTCAAAATAAAAAAATACAAAATTCACGGAGTAATAGAACAGAGACACAGAGACAATACCTTTATTAAGACACTCAACAGGCAATTGACCAGAGGTCTTTCAGCCTAGAAGAAGATAGATGTATTAAGTCGCTAAAAAAAAATAGTGAAAATCAAAAAAGTTTACAGTGGGCCTATTTCTATGCACGCAAGTTTATAATTGCGAATTGTGTTTTCTAAAAGTAACATTTGTTGTCGAAATAAGTCGTCAAAACAGTGGAACAATTTGTTATCTTCGGTGTAAATAACGACTACTGTATAATTATTGCTGACCGTGAAATTCCACAAGTCGAAAATATTTACTGCGTTTTTATCAATGAATAGTATCGGTTACGTGTATAGATTTTTTGTACAACCGCCAGAAAAAAGTGACATTGTAGTATGCCATTTTTAATACGTCAAAAATTGCTGAAGAAACAATTTTTTCACATTCACAAAAAACTCGAAAAAAATACGAAAACAATTACCATCAACGAGAAACTTTACAAATTCACTAATAACACATACTAAATTATAAATCTGTAAAAATTACAATCATCCAACCCCTTGGTTTATATAAAAAAATGATTTGAAAAACATATAAAGTTGTGAAAATTGTATTATTTTTGGAAACTCGAAAAAAATATAAAAACAATTTCCATCAACGTGAAACTTTACAAATTCACTAATAACACATGCTAAATTATAAATCTATAAAAATTACAATCATCCAACCCCTAGGTTTATAAAAAAAAAATATTTGAAAAAAATATAAAGTTGTGAAAATTGTATTATTTTTGGAAACTCGAAAAAAATATAAAAACAATTGCCATCAACGTGAAACTTTACAAATTCACTAATAACACATGCTAAATTATAAATCTGTAAAAATTACAATCATCCAACCGCTAGGTTTATAAAAAAAATGATTTGGAAAAGATATAAAGTTGTGAAAATTGTATTTCTTTTGGAAACTCGAAAAAAATATAAAAACAATTGCCATCAACGTGAAACTTTACAAATAAGCTTATAATACATGCTAAATTATAAATCTGTAAAAATTACAATCATCCAACCCCTAGGTTTATATAAAAAAATGATTTGAAAAACATATAAAGTTGTGAAAATTGTATTATTTTTGGAAACTCGAAAAAAATATAAAAACAATTGCCATAACGTGAAACTTCACAAATTCACAAATAACACATGCTAGATTATAAATCTGTAAAAATTACAATCATCCAACCCCTAGGTTTATAAAAAAAATATTTGAAAAATATATAAAGTTGTGAAAATTGTATTATTTTTGAAAACTCGAAAAAAATATATAAAAACAATTGCCATCAACGTGAAACTTTACACATTCACAAATAACACATGCTAAATTATAAATCTGTAAAAATTACAATCATCCAAGCCCTAGGTTTATAAAAAAAATGATTTTAAAAACAGATAAAGTTATGAAAATTGTGTTATTTTTGAAAACTCGAAAAAAATATATAAAAACAGTTGCCATCAACGTGAAACTTTACACATTCACTTATAACACATGCTAAATTATAAATCTGTAAAAATTACAATCATCCAACCCCTAGGTTTATAAAAAAAAATATTTGAAAAATATATAAAGTTGTGAAAATTGTATTATTTTTGGAAACTCGAAAAAAATATAAAAACAATTGCCATCAACGTGAAACTTTAGAAATTCACTAATAACACATGCTAAATTATAAATCTGTAAAAATTACAATCATCCAACCCCTAGATTTATAAAAAAAAATGATTTGAAAAACATATAAAGTTGTGAAAATTGTATTATTTTTGGAAACTCGAAAAAAATATAAAAACAATTGCCATCAACGTGAAACTTTACAAATGTACTAATAACACATGCTAAATTATAAATCTGTAAAAATTACAATCATCCAACCCCTAGGTTTATAAAAAAAAATATTTGAAAAATATATAAAGTTGTGAAAATTGTATTATTTTTGGAAACTCGAAAAAAATATAAAAACAATTGCCATCAACGTGAAACTTTAGAAATTCACTAATAACACATGCTAAATTATAAATCTGTAAAAATTACAATCATCCAACCCCTAGATTTATAAAAAAAATGATTTGAAAAACAGATAAAGTTGTGAAAATTGTGTTATTTTTGAAAACTCGACAAAAATATATAAAAACAATTGCCATCAACGTGAAACTTTACACATTCACAAATAACACATGCTAAATTATAAATCTGTAAAAATTACAATCATCCAACCCCTAGGTTTATAAAAAAAAATATTTGAAAAATATATAAAGTTGTGAAAATTGTATTATTTTTGTAAACTCGAAAAAAATATAAAAACAATTGCCATCGACGTGAAACTTTACACATTCACAAATAACACATGCTAAATTATAAATCTGTAAAAATTATAATCATCCAACCCCTAGGTTTATAAAAAAAAATATTTGAAAAATATATAAAGTTGTGAAAATTGTATTATTTTAGTAAACTCGAAAAAAATATAAAAACAATTGCCACCAACGTGAAACTTTACAAATTCACAAATAACACATGCTAGATTATAAATCTGTAAAAATTACAATCATCCAACCCCTAGGTTTATAAAAAAAATTATTTGAAAAACATATAAAGTTGTGAAAATTGCATTATTTTTGGAAGCTCGAAAAAAATATAAAAACAATTGCCATCAACGTGAAACTTCACAAATTCACAAATAACACATTCTAAATTATAAATCTGTAAAAATTACAATCATCCAACCCCTAGGTTTATAAAAAAAATTATTTGAAAAACAATAAAGTTGTGAAAATTGTGTTATTTTCGGAAACTCGAAAAAAATATAAAAACAATTGATATCAACGTGAAACTTCACAAATTCACAAATAACACATGCTAAATTATAAATCTGTAAAAATTACAATCATCCAACCCCTAGGTTTATAAAAAAAATTATTTGAAAAACAATAAAGTTGTGAAAATTGTGTTATTTTCGGAAACTCGAAAAAAATATAAAAACAATTGATATCAACGTGAAACTTTACAAATTCACTAATAACATTAAAAAGTATGTAATGCTAATTAATTATATGTATTCTCTTTGTTACAGGTAAATGGAAACTTCAATGAAAACATTTTAGTTAACTCCAGATAATATACCGGGAAGGGTAAATATTGAACACTGTATAATTTTTAAAGTTAAAAATATTTATGAAAAGACACAGATCTTAATGTTTTTGTAATGCAAAGAAATATAATTTTATGTTGTCAATAATTGCGACGATTAATTAATTTATTTATTTCCACAACAATTGTTTCAAAAGTTGGCATTAATTTGCAATTTGTAATTTGCAATTGTGGCTTGAATACCTAAACTGAAAAAATTGAAAAGTTGATGGTTAATCTTAGTCGTTTCCTAATTTGTTCCAATTTCAAGTAAGGTCAGAGAGTTTCAAGGAATTTATGAGAATTGTTTACTAATAGACGCGCACACCAATACCAGAAACCAATATGGCCAGTCATCCGGCCACTTTCTAAAATTTACATAAAACACCGTTCTGCGTCGATAAATGAAGCGGACGCGCAATTACCCTCGAGTAGGTGTAATAATGCCCGTTTGCCGATTCTTGCGCAAGAATTAAGTCAACTGCAATTTCTGGCGGATCTGCTTGAAAGTTCAACGGTTTGTATGAGGTGAATTTATTGTATTGACCTTGAATGCACATGCTCATGGAATAATTTTGGCAGGTTTCGGAATTTTGAAATAGAAATTCTACTATTAGAGATGCAATAGAACTCTGAATTATTTAGTGTGATTTTTCTGCGTTCAGCGGGACAATTCTGTTGTCACCTTCTCAATTTCTAGATTTTATAAATGATTTTTATTAATAGTTTGGTATCGACCTTTACAAACCGGAATTATAAGATTTAAGAAAAAAAAAAACACCAATCGAATTTGCAATATACAGGGTGTTTCAGAATTACACGGCACTATTTTACAGATGCAAATAAGCAAAAGGTTAAGTCTCAAATTAATTTATTACCGAGATATTGAAGGTTAAAACCAAAAATTTCAAAACTGAACCAAAGTCATGATTGAAAGATGTCAAATAAAAGATCGGTAGGAACTGCATACAAAAATATACAGATTTTTTTAAATTTCCTCATGCTATTTCTCTAAAAATTTAAAATCTAAACACGAAATTTGCTGTCAAAAATGCGAAGTTTACAACTCAACATTTCAAAACTACTGGAGCCAAAAATCCAAAGTTTCGGACCTAAAATACAAAATGTAGGGCTCAAAGTCTATAAATTTAGGTCAAATTGAGGTGAGGAAGAGTACCTCGTACCCAAATTCATAAAAAATGATACAAATCTTAACTTTAAAAAAATGTTGAAGAAATTTTTTCAAAATTTCAAAATCGGAGCCAACACTCCAAAGTTTTGGACCAGAAATGCAAAATAAATCACCAAAAATCCAAGTGATGTCAAACATAAGAAATAGACCCAATATTTCTGGATCCAAAAATTTAGGTTTAGGACATAAAATGCAAATGTAGAGTTTAAAATACATAAATTTAGGTCAAATTAAGGCAAAAATAAGGTTTTTGAAATAAAAATGTTAAAACTTGAGCCAAAAATCCAACGTTTAGGCCCCAAAGGGCAAAATATAGAGCCCAAAATTCATAAGTTTAGGACAAATTGAGGTAAGGAAGAGTACCTCAGACCTAAATTCATAAAAATGATATAAACCTTAACTTTAAAAAAAATGTTGAAGAAATTTGTCCAAAATTTCGAAATTGGAGCCAAAAATCCAAAGTTTAGAACCTGAAATTCCAAAGTTTAGAAAAATTGTAGGTTAAGTGGAACAGCAGTTAATAGTTGAATAAACCAACTGAACTTCGCCTGCTCTTGTAAATTTAATATTTATAATTACTTTTGCATTAATAAAGACAATTTATTATTATTATTATTATTATTATTATTATTAAATGCTAAATGAATCTTCAAAAATCTATAAATTTAGATCAAATTGAGGTAAAATATAAGAAACAGACCCAAAATTTTTAATTTGGAGCCAAAAATCCAAAGTTAAATTTAGGTCAAAAATAAGAAATTTCAAGTTTGGAACCAACCATCCAAGTTTAGGACCTAAAATGCAAATGTATATAATAATAATAAATTTATTCACGGAAAATCTCCTTTTACACAATTATTTATAACAAAAATATTTTGTAAATGTAGCGAGTAAAAAACAAAAATAACAGAAATAAGGTAATTTACATATAAAATAAAACACACTAAAAAACATGTAAATGGCAACAACGCACAGAACGTGTTAAAATAAATATATAGCCCAAAATCCAGAAATTTAGGGCAAATTGAAGTCAAAAATAAGAAACTGGAAATCAAGAATTTCAGTCCAAAATTCAAAGTTTAGGACCAAAAAAAAAACAAAATGTATAGCCCAAAATTCATAAATCTAGTTCGAATTGAGGTCAAAAATACGAAACGCAAGATTCAAAAAAATTGGAACCAAAAAATAAGTGAAATATAAGAAACTTGAAATACAAAATTTCAAAACTGAAGCCAAAAACCCAAAGTTTAGGACCAGAAAAAGCAAAATGTATAAATCTAGTTCGAATTGAGGTCAAAAATACGAAACCCAAGATTCAAAAAAATTGGAATCAAAAAATCCAAAAGTTTAGGACTAAGAAAACCAAAATGTACAGCCCAAAATAATAATAATAATAAAAATAATAATGTTTATTTACGGAAAAATCCATTTTATAAAAATAACGGTAATATAATCATGGAAAAATATAACTTTAAAACTAATTTTAAACTATCGCCGCACGTACATACAATCCATAAATCTAGTTCGAATTGAGGTCAAAAATACCAAACCCAAGATTCAAAAAAATTGGAACAAAAAAATAAATCAAAAATAAGAAACTTGAAATACAAAGTTTCAAAACTGGAGCCAAAAATCTAAAGTTTAGGACCAGAAAAAGCAAAATGTATAGCCCAAAATCCATAAATCTGGTTCGAAGGTCAAAAATACGAAACCCAAGATTCAAAAAAATTGGAACCAAAAAATAAGTCAAAAATAAGAAGCTTGAAATACAAAATTTCAAAGCTGGAGCCAAAAATCCAAAATTTAGGAATAAGAAAACCAAAATGTATAGTCCAAAATCCATAAACCTAGTTCGAATTGAGGTCAAAAATATGAAACCCAAGATTCAAAAAAAATTGGAGCCAAAAAATAAGAAACTTTTCAAAACTGAAGCCAAAGTCCAAAGTTTAGAACCAGAAATAGCAAAATGTATAGCCCAAAATCCATAAATCTGGTTCGAAGGTCAAAAATACGAAGCCAAAAATCCAAAGTTTAGGACTAAGAAAACCAAAATATATAGCCCAAAATCCATAAACCTAGTTCGAATTAAGGTCAAAAATATGAAACCCAAGATGCAAAAAATTGGTACCAAAAAAGAAGTCAAAAATAAGAAACTTGAAATACAAAATTTTAAAACCGAAGCCAAAAATCCAAAGTTTAGGACTAAGAAAACCAAAATGTATGGCCCAAAATCCACAAATCTAGTTCGAATTGAGTTCAAAAATACGAAACCCAAGATTCAAAAAAATTGGAACAAAAAAATAAGAAACTTGAAATCCAAAGTTTCAAAACTGGAGCCAAAAATCCAAAATTTAGGACTAAGAAAACCAAAATGTATAGCCCAAAATCCATAAACCTAGTTCGAATTGAGGTCAAAAATATGGAACCCAAGATTAAAAAAAAGAACCAAATAAGTAAAAAATAAGAAACTTGAAATACAAAATTTCATAAATGAAGCCAAAAATCCAAAGTTTAGGACCAGAAAAAGCAAAATGTATAGTCCAAAATCTATAAATCTGGTTTGAAGGTCAAAAATACGAAACCCAAAAATTATAACCAAAAAATAAGTCAAAAATAAGAAACTTTAAATACAAAATTTCAAAACTGGAGCCAAAAATCCAAAGTTTAGGACCAGAAAAAGTAAAATGTATAGCCCAAAATCCATAAATCTAGTTCGAATTGAGGTCAAAAATACGAAACCCAAGATTCAAAAAAATTGGAACCAAAAAATAAGTCAAAAATAAGAAACTTTTCAAAACTGAAGCCAAAAATCCAAAATTTAGGACCAGAAAAAGCAAAATGTATAGCCCAAAATCCATAAATCTAGTTCGAATTGAGGTCAAAAATACGAAACCCAAGATTAAAAAAAATTGGAACCAAAAAATCCAAAGTTTAGCAATGTGGAGAGCCAAAAATCCAAAAATGAGGGTCAAATATACAAAAATTGGAATCAAAGCTTGCATTATTGGAAACTATCTCCAAATATTATTATCGTTTATTAATCTTTGTTAGCTTTGCTTACAGTTAGTAAAAAATAATTTGCAAATGCATTAAAATTAATATACACATAATTTAGAGCCTAACGTGCGGGGAGGGGGGGGGGTTCAGTCTTCGGAATGGTCTTCCTCTCGAGCACAATCTTCATTGGCTGTCACTTGATAATCTGACATATTCTGATTGCACAATATTGAGCGAAAAATGAAGGACAAAAATTTAAAAAAATGGACTTAAATCTAAAAAATAGGGAAAAAATTCCAAAATCGAACTAAAAAAAATGTAAGAATTATCTAATTTAACAGTGAAACATGTGAGTGACCTCCGCTTTGTTGAATTCAGCATTCAGCACTCCGAAGCAATGCTTCACTGGTAGGTCTAGGTAGCTGCTAGACGACCATTGATAGTTGCTGCAGCTTCCTTAGATCTTTTTGCGCCTCAGTGAATGTGTTCATTCATTTTCGTAGCGTCAGGGATAAATTGAATAAATAATATAGCAGAATATTCATTCTATTATGGAATGGATTACATGCAAAACGCATAAGCGCATAGTGTTTTGTTCCATAACAAGAGTGAGAATGTGTACATTCTATGATCAAAATTGATTTCAGAATGCTTAAATTCTACAAGGGTCGTGGAGAAAAAATATTACAGAATAATTTTTTATTACTTTTAATAACTAACTCGGGCGGCCAGTTGGTGTAGTGGTTACAGGCGAGCGCTTGTGCCGGTTGCACCGCGTGCCGTGTGGGCTCGAATCCCAGCCCGGCCGAAAGATTTTTCGGGGATCGAGAAGTATTCGCTCGGGTCCGTGGTTGTTGTATATGTCTGACATTATTCATTTATTCATTTACTCATCTCAAATTGAAATACCGTCGTGACTGAATGGCTCATGCCTAAGTCAAAAAAAAAACTAACTTATAATTATTGTTATTAGTAATAATAAGTTTAGTTTTAAATGACCGCAGCTTATATTGTATTACTCGTATTTGTAGACCCCTTAATTGGACATTATGTCTGTTGGGTTTCTGTCATAAATAAAAGAAAAATAACGAGTAATTTTGGTCGAATTTTAACACTTAAGTTTACAAAATAACTGATGCTTCATATATTTTAAATTTGTATTGTTTTCCCACATTTAGTGAGCATGAGCACGATAATTGTATACACGTGGATTATATAACCGCACAATATGTGATGGAAACATATTTCAAAACGTGCGAGGACAAAAGAGTTTCCGTCCAATTAAAATAAATCGCTCGAAATTTTCGGAAAGAAGCAATTTGCTCGCCCGCGGAAAATAACGACCGGCAAATTTGTCCCGGAAATCGCAAAACGCTGCATGACGCAAAAGACGGACGTTTTAAATGCAGGATTATTGTGTATCAAAATTTTCTCAATCAGTATTAAACAAGAATTACAAGACAGAAAATGAGATATTAAATATTTATGTAAAAAAAAAATAATTAATTTCTCACTTAACCAAAGACAAATAAATATAGTGAAACAAAATCGAAGTGTTTTAATTAATCAACAAAAAAAAATATGAGCTTAAAAAACGATTAGTTGTTATTAAGGGGATCTTCCACTTTATTGGAGCCTATCTTTAGGAATTTCTTGTAAAATAACAATTTTTTATTGGCGTAATTTTTAGGCTTTTGGAATGGCCAATGGTAATGGATACCAAGGCCAGGCGTAAGCCACGTCGAAATAATAAAAAAAGCCTTTTGGAATTCGAGGTGTTATATTAGATAAATTCCAAATTAAATGAAGAAATAAATAATGTCAGACGAACACAACGACCACGAATCCGAGCGGATATTCCTCGGTCGGAATCGAACCCACTCGACTCGTGATGCAGCAGGCAGATGCTGGCGCTCCACCCAGTACACCATCGAGCCGTCACGACACACGTTTTTTTTATTTTATTGGGTAATTTTTGAAGAAAAAAAATTACGATGACGTACGAAAAAAGTAACAATCCACACCACCCAGAGACACGGCGGCAGGCAGATGCTGGCGCTCCACCCAGTACACCATCGAGCCGTCACGACACACGTTTTTTTTTATTTTATTGGGTAATTTTTGAAGAAAAAAAATTACGATCACGTACGAAAAAAGTAACAATGTACCCCACCCAGAGACACGGTTCATTTTATTTTATTTATTTATTCATTTATTAACGCAACTGCATTTACATGTACATAATAAAAATAGAAAAAATTTTATTGGGTTATTTTCGGAAAAAAAAACGATCACAATACCTTTCCGTACTTTGTAACGGAGAAAGTAAAAATCTGTACTTATTTATATGATTATAATCATAATCCAAATTATGAATTATGTGCGAAATTTTATGATTATTTTCGTACTTGACAGTAAAGAGAATCACAAGCTTTGCAAAAGTTGCGAAGTAAAAAAATTGTCTTTGAAAAATCGTTCATGACTTTATATTTGCGGATCTTTATCTAATTTTTTTTTCATCACTTGTTTTTTGATCAAATGGCACGTATTATTTTTCAAAAAAATATGAGACTATAAATAGGTAAGATAATTAAATTACCGATAGGGGCGCTCCGTGGCGGAGCGGTTTAGCACCCGTCTTCGGTGCGAGGCGTCGTGGGTTCGACGTAATAACAACAGTTTCTCGTTGATCATTAAAATAAGGTGATAACTGTTAATTTCCCAAGATTTAATGAATATTGCAAATTTAGGCTTGAATTAATTCGACAAGATGTTTCTGTCCGTGACATTTATTTACGATTTTATCCTTGCAATTTTGCAGCATCACTCCTTCAAATTGCGGCGGAGTAAATATTTTTATGAATCAATTAGACAAATGATTAATTTAATGTTTTGACAAACCTTGTTTTCCGCGTAAAAAAAAACTGACCATGAATGGTATATTTACAACTTCGCCGATTGTGTCATCACAGTCATCATCATCACCAGCATCGCATATTCACGTTGATTATTACTAATTTTATGCGTTACTGCCATAATTATTCACCACTGTTACACAATCAATAAAGCTGTTGGAAACAAGTCATTTTCAATATTCATTCGAAAACAGTCAATATTTGCATATTCATCGGTGGATTTGATTAACACACGCAGCTTGCCTAATGGTTTGCGCAACAATTTCTCGTGGTTTGTACAAACCGCAGCCACTATTGAATTTTGCAACCTTCGGGGGAAGTACCTCTCTTATGTTTAAATAAATCCGGGTTTTCACGGAATGGTTTGTCCAAATCTAATAAACAGATTCCAAATTTTGTCCTGGTGTAATATTTTCTGCAATTCATGGATTTACTTTGTATCAAATAATGTCTGCTCTTTAACCCTCTATTGCATACCGTTGCCAAATGGGAACATAATTTTTGTTGGGCAAAGTGCTGCTATCTTACGAATTAAATAATTACTAAATTCAATAAAATAGATTCGGAAACTGTAAGAGATCCTTAACAAAATTTATTTTTGAGAAAATCTTTCCCAAGACTATTTTTTTTTCTTGATTTCTCAACTGGTTGAGCAAACATGTCGTACAGCGTACAGGAAAAAAACTAAGCAAACCAATTACAAGGAGAAATGGAAGCAATCCATAGGAATATTGATTTGGATGTCTCTCATCAGACAACTTTCCTAACGCAGGTGTTGGACCGCTAAAATCAGAATGGTTCAAATTACGGATGTTATTCCTCTTAAACAAATTTGAAGAACTCAAACGCTCTCTTCATTTCTTTGATAATTGTGTTGCTGTCAAAAATACTGATAAAATTACATCAGTACTAAACCAAATAAAAGATCAACAAATTTTATAAAAAATATAATTTTGCCTTATTGCTTTAACCATTTAATGCAAAAACTTATATTTTTATGTTTAAATAAATCATTCAATAGAGGGTTAAAATAGATCTAGCAATTACCTTCATTGCCAAAAATCGTGATGTGGGCATCATGTCACTTGATTGTATTTTGAATTGTAATTTGCATCGAGCGTTTTGCAGGTGACGTTTGAAACGTCAAAATTATGAAAGATGAAAATGGCGGATCACGCAGGTGTTAATTATCCGAACAAATCACTAATTAATTGAGCGGAAAGGTCGCTCTCATGGCTACTCCACTTATAAATATTAAAAAGTCGGCCGCGTGATTCGAATGAAATTTCCAACAGGAAACAATGCCGACGGAATACACGAAATGTTGGCGTCTCCCACTATCTATTTACATACGACGAACACAATGCGTAGAAATCACGGTTTTTCCTTTTTTTTCGCTTTTGTCATAATCTTTGAATGAAATATTCAATCATAATGCCACGACGTATTTTTGGCCAGAATCTCCGATTTCAACCCGTATTTTACCGATTTTTAAACCAAAACTGAGCTGAAACTATATGCTTTTTTTAAATAAAAAAAAATATCAGTAAGTATAGGTCCACATAAAGTCATCTAGCTCAGTTATATTATACAAAACTTGAAGTTTGAATGGTAAAAAAATTCGCTAACATCGTAAAATAAGGTGTAGCACAAATTTATATGGTCATCATTCAATAAAAAAAGAACCGCGGTTTTTAAGAAGTTTTTTTACATAAATTACACTCTCAATTAATAAACAGTAAAATCGTCACCGTTGTCAAGAATGGTCTAGCACCTTCTAGCCATACTTTCGACCAATTTCTCGGCGTAATCAGTGGAAAAAGAACGCCATATCATTCGAAGAACCTTTGAAAGTAAAACAGGCTTTCCTGCAAGCTTGCCCTTCATGATGGCTCATACTGTTTCAATAGGGTTCGCTGCAGAAGATTGGGGAGGGTCAATCCATCGTAATGATGTCATTTTCCTCCTTCCTGACTCTGTAGAGGCGATTACGATGTTTCGGGTCATTATCCTCTTGCAAGATCTAATCTTTGTTATTGAATCCAAACATCTTGTTGGCTGATCTTAGGAGACCACACTTATAAATTTCGGCCATCTTCTCTGCGTTCAAATTCTTGGTAGAGAGCTCTAAGCTCCTGCTCGCTCTCGTTTTCCCCCGAGAAAGGGGGACCATTGAAGATGATTTTTTACGGAATTTTTCCTGCTTTTTTTAATATTTTTCTGCTATGTTTTTGTTCTGGTGCTCAAAAAAATTGAAACGAAAATCTTCAAAAAATTTTATCTTCATTGAAAATTATTGAATTTACAAAAACCAAATTGATTTTGAATAAGTGGTACTTCGGCCATTGAGGACAATTTTTTTATGGAATTTTGCCTGCACTTTTATATTTTTTCTGCGATGTTTTCATTAAAGTGCTCAAAAAATTGAAACTAAAATTTTTAAAAATCCATATCTTCTTTAAAAATTGTTAAATTTACAAAAACCAAATTGATTTTGAATAAGTGGTACTTCGGCCATTGAGGACAATTTTTTTATGGAATTTTGCCTGCACTTTTATATTTTTTCTGCGATGTTTTCATTAAAGTGCTCAAAAAATTGAAACTAAAATTTTCAAAAATCCATATCTTCATTAAAAATTGTTGAATTTACAAAAACCAAATTGATTTTGAATAAGCAATACTTTGGCCTTGTTTATGGTATTTTTCCTGCATCTGCTATGTTTTTGTTCAGGTGCTCAAAAAATTAAAACAAATTTTTTAAAAAATCCTTATCCGTATTGAAAATTGTTGAACTTACAAAAACCAAATTGATTTTGATTAAGCGATACTTCGGCCATTTAGGATAATTTTTTATGGAATTTTGCCTGCACTTTTTATATTTTATTCTGCCATGTTTTCGTTCAAGTGCTCAAAAAATAAAAACGAAAATTTTCAAAAATCCATATCTTTATTGAAAATTGTTGAATTTACAAAAACCAAATTGATTTTGAATAAGTGGTACTTCGGCCATTGAGGACAATTTTTTTATGCAATTTTGCCTGCACTTTTATATTTTGTCTGCGATGTTTTCATTAAAGTGCTCAAAAAATTGAAACTAAAATTTTCAAAAATCCATATCTTCATTAAAAATTGTTGAATTTACAAAAACCAAATTGATTTTGAATAAGCGATACTTCGACAATTAAGGATATTTTTTTAAGGAATTTTTTCTACGCGTTTTATATTTTTTTGTGCGATGTTTTCATTCAAGTGCTCAAAATATTAAAACGAAAATCTTCAAAAATCCATATCTCTATTGAAAATTGTTGAATTTACAAAAACCAAATTGGTTTTGAATAAACGGTATTTCGACCATTGAGGATAATTTTTTATGGAATTTTGTTCAAGCGCTCAAAAAATTAAAATGAAAATTTTCAAAAATCGATATCTCTATTGAAAAGTGTTGAATTTGCAAAAACCAAATTGATTTTGAATAAGCAATACTTTAGCCTTTTTTATGGAATTTTTCCTGCATGTTTTATATTTTTTTCTGCTATGTTTTTGTTCAGGTGCTCAAAAAAATAAAACTAAAATTTTCAAAAATCCATATCTCTATTGAAAATTGTTGAATTTACAAAAACCAAATTGATTTTGAATAAGCGGTACTTCGGCCATTGATGATGATATTTTATGGAATTTTGCCTGCATGTTTTATATTTTCTTCTGCGATGTTTTTGTTCAAGTGCTTAAAAACTTTATATTTTAATACAATTCTTTTATTTTAGTTTTGAATTTAAAAGACTGTTTAGTTTTCAAGAGAAATGGATACAATATTATTACATAAGATAATCTTCGAGATTATTAGAGAAAGTATATGTGAAATGGTATTTCGTAGATGTTTCATGTTTCTCTCTGAAAGTAAATTAAGTAAAAATTGCAAGATGCTCGCCCAAGCGACGTAATTACATTGCATAAGCGCGGAAATTGATATGAAAGTTGAAAAATAATTAGAATATCTGCATAATAATTACCTGCCAGACCGTCAATTACGCTTGCACACTTTATAAGATAAAAAAAGAAGCTGTTGTTTCTATGACGTAAGACATAACTTTACATGCTTTGCTGTTTACTTTACGTTGTCAAATAAATGCGCAGAAGCCCACTTTATTCATCGGCCGTAGAAAAAATAAGTTTCGTCAAACCAAAATCGAACTGTAACAAATTGATGAAACAAATCTTTTGCACTTATTTCTTTATTTATTTATTTCCCAACAGAAAAACAAGTTAACCATTTACAGAGAAAAATTACAAAATAGGAAACATGAGACACAAAAGTAATCAATTGAATTGAAAAATATAGCAAATAAGCTAAAATTTTATAGTAAGGAGGTAATTGATTTTTTCCGCTACCGACAACGTAACTAAGCATTGCTTCCATGGTTACAGGTACCGTAAGTGGCTGATAACATTCGTGGTGTTTGTTGTTCTTGACGACGGAACTTAATTTTTACTTACGGACCTAGGAAAATAATAAAATAAAAGAAACGAAATATTCGCAGCATCGTTAATATCCATGCCCGTAGAAAGTTTCACGGGATTGACACAAACAAACAAAATTCGACATTGTTTTGTCGGTTGCTGGGTTGCCATAGAACGTACAGGTGACTATAAAAATTTTAACCCCAAATGTTACAAGCCATATTTTAGAATATTTTCTGATCTTTTTTAAGTATTATATTTCCGGTAGCGGAAAAAAATTAATAAGCAACACGGAATGTAATGACAATTAACATTTTCGGCAGGCGATGTTCCTTGTTGCTTAAATAACTATAACAATTGTGCATACAGTTAAAGATTCAACAATTGATGTCGAGAATAAGGGAGTTTTAGAAAAACCAAGTCATGACGGAAAATTTTACCAGCAGAGAAGAAAATTGAAACAATATAAATTTTCCACAAATATCTTGACAAAATAGCAACATGAATTGTTACTTTAATGTCACCGGTGTTTCGGCTCTCCTCAATACTGGTTATTGCACTGGACCCCTCAATTACTGCCACTACAAGAAAGTCTATCGACTAAACTTAGTTTATTGTTTTTCCATCAGAACATCATCAGTAAGTTGCTGATGAGGAAAAGGAAATTACTATTGGAATATAAATATTCCAAATACTACGCTAAAGTGGCGGAATCTATTGCCTGAATGTTGTACTAAACCCAATCTGAGTGACATAGATTCCGCTACCTTGGCGTTTCAACGTTAAACTTAGTTTCCAATCTTGAACTATTGCATAAATAAATTTGCATACAACTTGTAATATTATTGACAGATGGAACAAAGTAACAATATAAATTGTTACTTGAATGTCACCAGTTTTTTCGTTCTTGTCAATAATTTACTTGGATGGCTGGTTACTGCATTGGACCCCTTAATTACTACCACTACAAAAAAGTCTAACAAATACTCTTAGTTTGCAATGTTGGTGATCTATTGCATAAACAAATTCGCATACGACTTGTAATATTATTGACAGCCTGGAACAATATATCAAGTGAAAGTACCCGCAGGGAGCAGCGGTACATACGAGTACGTTTCTTCGCCGCCGACGACGAAATCCGAATGCCAAATGAGGAACTGCAGAAAGTCGCCAGACAGTTAATATTCCAATTAAAGGAAGAAAGTCATCCGACAGAATCTTAAGTCTTTGTGAATCCCACATTTTTCACGCGCTCCGAAGCAATTAACGCTTTCCAATTTGCATAAATTGAAACGGGCGTCAAAGGATGCTAACGAGATTTGTTTGGGTTAAGGATGTTTGTCGGATGACGTCATTCGTAAAAATGTTTCCGTTTTTAATTAGCGAGAGTCGATTCACGCTTGATTTGTTTGACCACATTGGAAAATTTGATGATTGAAGGACAACACATTCTAAAATACACAACGTAATGCTTTGCTTGCGGATATAACAATAATAATCACCGAGGGCCAAATAGTATATAGTGTATCAAGGGCCGAAAATAGGCTTTAGCAACCCTCGCGAGGCGAGCGAGGTTTGCTAAAGCATTTCGGCATGAGTTACACTCGATATTTTTTCGGCTGCCTTAAGTAAAAACAGTGTTTCAGAAAATTTTATATCGCGCACCATTGAACTGTCACTGTCAGATTTTTGAATAGCCTACTCAATTTTCCGCGGAAGATTTTCTAAATTATGCATATTATTTTTTCGGCCCTACGCTAAATCGTAGTTTCGGCCCGATTTTTATGGCCGAAATAAATGGCTTCGGTAGAGGCAGGCGAAAAACCTATTTTACGCCCGTGCTGCATACATTATTTTTTCTACCATCAGTAGTAATAGTATTTGACATTAAATATACATAATAAATTGCAACGTCAAAAGGGCTATCGACCGTTGGTCTTTCTGCCCTTAATTTATAGAAAATTCACAATTTAAATTTATACGAAAGAATAGAAGTAATCGTAGTTTCCTTGATATGCTTACGTATCTGTACGTAACCATGGTAATAGATATCAATAAGAACAGCCATTTGTAAAGTTTCCGTAAAATTTGCTGCCAGTGTCAGTGTTTGTGTGATTCAAAAGTATTTACAAAGTACCCCACCCTACAGCAAATGGTACTACATTTAATCCGGACTATAAGGCGAGTGTCATATGATGAGTCATATTATTATTAATTTTGCACGTAAGTAAGGAACAATTATTTGTGTTTCATAGTCCGCCTGCATGTCAACAGCACTTACAACAATGTCATTTACGCCCGCAAATTAGGGCCAAAATGTGAACTTTAGGACACAGTACTAAACTCATCCAGTGTTACAAATGAAACAAATTTGATAATAACGAAATGTACAACTGAAACCTAAAAGATGAGATTTTGATACCAAAAAAGACGATTTTTAAATCTGGGAGCAATTTAATTTTTAGAATTCGGTATCAAACTTTGAAATGCACCGCAAAGAATTTACGTCAAGCACACACGGTTCTTTCAAATTGCAATCCGAAATACACGCCGCATTTGCCTAAATTGCCCAAGAGAAATTGGTGTGTCCGGATTAGGCGAGACTAGTTTAACAGTTACGCAAGACGGGTTTGCTTTTTGCGACCATTGCTCTTCCAAAACTGAACCTGTGTCATTTACGTTAAACTCAATGGCTTTTTTACCGTCCGAACCGGACAAATTCGCACGGGTTAACCGTTCCCGCGAAGTAGGGTTCAATGCCTTTGTAAATTACTTCTTGGGTAATTATTTGACCATCAACAACATGGACCGTGTTATGTAACTTTGCTTCTTTGGATAATATCGTATGTTCAATCAAAAACAACCTCAAGTGTGCCATGATTTTTTATTTTTAAATATGTAAGTTGGTACACAAGTTAGGAATTGACATAGAAAACGTCAGATCGTTCTAAAAGTCAAAATTATTCCGTGGTCACAATGCCTTTAGCAACCAGCAAAAACGTTTCTAGTTGTAAATTATTTCCGAAATGGGACTAAAGTGGATGGAAATTGGGTGTATTCATTGGACGCACCTTTGGCAGAGTTTCGGGAAGAATTTTCTAACGTTCCCATTATTTACCTTAAAATTACCCTTTTTTTATAAACTTTGATTTAGGCCAAAAATATTATACGAGGCTTCAATACACGATCATAGAAAATCATAAAAAAAAACTGAATTGGTAGGTGATATTTAATTTTTATTGTGGTTGAATTGATATCGGTCAATATGCATTGTTTTCTTTTAAGTATTTCCTGTTGATATCTGTGGTTAACCTAATTTTGCACACCAGTCAATCGCGCAATTGTTTATTGTTGTAGGATTAAGTGTAACGTGCCGCCATTTGCCACTTGTAACAACAAATGTCGCGTACGCAAGGAGATCGTGCCTCCATTTAATTAGGACAGCTATAGAAATACCAGCGTCGACCGCCAAAGGAAAAAAAAAGTTAATTTTTAGCACGTGAGTGTTTACTCAAACTACGGCCATGTATAACCGACATATAAATATTTGGTTTACTGATGAAAGATACTTTCTGTTGTAAATTTGGATGGTACCAGTTTTCCAAATTGATAAAAATAAATTTTGGAAAAAATCGAAATTTTTTAAATTGATCAATTTGATCACTCAGGGATTTATAAATTGTAACGGTGCGTTTATTCAAAAATTCCCGTAGCCAAGTAGATTTTTCACGTGCATTTGATACATCAATCATAAAATTTTCTCCAAAAAAATAATTGCGTTCATGGGACTCTGTCCTTCTGGTGTCAAGCTCAAGGACTGTGGTATGTTTCTTATAATGAATACAGATCATGTTGTTATTTTGTTAGTTCTGGTGTACCACAGGGTTCAAATTTAGGTCCACTCATATTCATTATTTTTATAAATGATTGACAGCTCTCTGGACTGTTCTGAAATTCAAATCTTCTCGCAAGTGAAATAAATTTAAAAAAATACGGGATGGTGTAACAACCTTTTAAACTAATGAATTGTGTCATTATTAAAAGTTTTATTACAGTAATAAATTAATTTATGGAAATTATTGAAATTATATTTTTCTAAAAGCACATAGATGATGATATAGGTCCATTTGTCTTCCACATTATTCATACGCGTTCAAATTAACCTCAATCGGATATACAGCCGCAACGAATTAAGCTTCATCAAAACAAAATCAACGATGAGCACCCACACATCCATCACTTAACTCGGGCCAATTGGGCAACAATCAAACGGTTGATTCATAGACTAGATAACGTGGCAAGACGACAAAGGAGCTCAGTGTGTAACACTGATCTATTGCAGCAATAGCAGATGTGCCATTATCAATTTACTATGAAGACGGAGCCTTTACGAAAATAGTCGTGCGAATTCAAGAACACTAGAGAAATAATCTTTTAAAAACGTTATTTATAACTGTAATAACTAGAATTAGAAGTTCGGTTTTCAGTGTAATCCCAAAAATGGTGATGTGGCCATCATGTTACTTTCTCCGACTTGATGGTATCATTTATATTTACGCTTTCATGGTTTATTTTCAATTGAAATCATATTTTAAATGTACTTCGAGCGTTGCGTAAACTCGGGTGAAACTGACGTTTAAAACGTCAAAATTATGAAAGATGGAAAAATTATACTTCAAATTAAAAAAACTCGGTTTACTCAAAAACTAATGAGATTTCGAAAAAAACTTATTCTTTAGAAGTTGTTCATTTTGGCATTCTCTACAATTATTATTAACATAAATTTGCTGTAACTATTAACGTTTCATAATTATAAACCAAATATTTAAAAAAATTAATAAATTTTCTTCTCGAATAGCAATGATTTTATGAAAAATATTTTTAAGCAAAAGATGTTCATTTCTTTGTTGTCTTCAATGTTTGTTTAAATTTTTTTGTGATATTTTTCATATTTAAGAAAATATTGGCAAAAAACAAAAAACAGTTAAGGTAAACACTCACTTCCGGTGTACGAAATTTTACCAAAAGCTTTTCAGTTCTTCGGATTATCAAATAAGACGTATGTTCAAAGTTTCATATCAATTGCTCTGTTAGTTTTTGAGATACAGCGCACACAGACAGACACACACACACACACAGACACACACACACACACACACACAGACACACACACACACACACACACACACACACACACACACACACACACACACACACACACACACACACACACACACACACACACACACACACACACACACACACACACACACACACACAGACACAATTTTTTTTTTCTAGAAATTGTTGAAATGGCATCAAGGGACTCCAAAACGGATATTTCCGTAAAAAAATTTTTTGAAAAAAAAAATCACGATCACAATACTTTCTCGTACTTCGTAACGGAGAAAGTAAAAATGACGTTGATTTGATTATCTACGTTAACCTGATTGGCTAACCTCGGGAACACCAATCAATTAATAATAGGATAATTGGCCAATTATGAAAATTTCCAATTTAAATAATTGGTATCAAAGTGCGTATATTTCGACATAAACAGAATCAAAATTTTCTTAGGAAACGGAAACTTTCATTTGGGTAGGTCGTTTCCTAAACGATTTATAATGAAGCCGTTAAGCTGATCACGTGCCTCCTGTTTCCAAATTAAAATTGGTGTTAAGTGGAAACGACGGTTGTTGCTCTAATTGACACAGATTTTGTGGGTTTAGAGCTAATTTTAGATAATTTTTTCCACTGCAATTTAAAGTCTCTTTAAATACCTATTTATTAAGTTGTTACTAATCAAGAATAATGAACACACTTTATTGGAACTCTGAGTTACAAATGGCCATCGACCGGAAGTCTTTCAGCCTGTTGTTACTGTGAAAATAGATATAGTGGAAAAAATAACACAATGGTTAACATTATTCAAATTTAAAGGATATTGTTAAAAAAAATATATATTTTCCAAGACAAACCATTTGCCATTCTAAACGATTGATTTGGAAATTTCCTTAAATTGTACGTTCTGCACTTCAACAAGAGTTGAAAGTGTCTTGCCCGCTGCAAAACTCTTCGCTGCTGCGTTTCTAAGCATGTCATCAAAGAGGAAATATATGGAATAAAACACTTTTTACTTTAAATTCAAAAAACGAAATACTTTGTTTTGCTTTGTTTTACTTTGTTTCTTTCGTTTGACTGCAGTTGCAGCAACTCAGGCGATCAACCAGTTAGACCTCCTAATTTTATACCCGGCGGTAGGGGATCGGTTGCGGTGCACCGCAACAACCCATAAAAATTAGGAGGAGTCATAAAGTTGTCAAACATTGAGTCCTGTCGGGTACGCAGAAAGTTTGGTGCATTTGAAAATTATGCCAATACAACTAATTCGGAAACATCCACAACTACCTGTATAATTAGATAACTCGTACATTTTGAGTAAATTTAGAAAGTTTCAAGTCGATGGCAATTGTTTTATTTTTGTAAAATTATTACAATTTTTCACATAAAATTAATCTGAAATCCAGTGGCATAAAACTTAGAGCTTTTCTCGAAATAAATCCCGAATACATTTTGAGTAAATTTAGAAAGTTTCAAGACATTTGCAATTATTTTTATATATTTTTCAGGCTACTAAAATTATTACAATTTTTTACAATTCTCTGTTCTCGTAAAATTATCCTAAAATATGATTGTAGTTTTTTTCCGAAATATATCTCGAATACACGAATACATCTTGAGTAAATTTTAAAAGTTTTAAGTTGTTGGCAAACAAAATGGCAATACCGAAAACTTTTTTAAAAAATTGTAAAAAAATAATCTCTACTGGAATTAGTTTCAAAACTGCATAATGCATCCTGAATAAACTCATTTTTAACATCTAATAAAAACAATTGACATACTACAGCTGAAAACAAAATGTAAAACTGAAAATTTTAAATAGAGAAAAGAAAATTGCATTTTGTGATTATAAAAATTGTAAAAAAATTATTTTAACTCGAATTAGCTTCAAAACTTCAAAATGTATCCTGAACAAACTAATTTTTGACGTCGCATTAAAACAATTGATATACCACAGCTACAAACAAAATAGCAACATTGAAAACTTGAAATGGAGAAAAGAAAATTGCATTTTGTGTTTTTAAAAATTTCAAAAATAATCTCTGCTGGAATTAGCTTAAAAATTTCAAATTCTATCTTGAATTTTCTAGTCTTTGACATTCGACTGAAACAATAGACATAGCACAACTGAAAACAGAATGGCAACACCGATAACTAAGAAAATTGCATTTCGTGCTTATAATATTAAAAAAAAATCATTTCTGCTGGAATTAGCTTTAAAACTTCAAAATGCATCCTGAATAAACTAATTTTTGACATCTGATTAAAACATTTAATATACTATAACTAAAAACAATATGACAACACTGAAAACTTGAAATGTAGAAAAGAAAATTGTATTTCGAGCTTATAAAAATTGTAAAAAAATCATCTGTGTTGGAATTAGCTTACAAATTTCAAATTCCATCCTGAATAAAGTAGACTGAAACAATAGCTGTAGCACACCTGAAAATAAAATGACAACACTGAAAACTTTAAATGGAGAAAAGAGAAAATCGCATTTTGTGTTTATAAAAATTGTAAATAATTAATCTCTGCTGGAATATGCTTCAAAACTTTAAAGTTCATGCTGAATGAAATATTTTTTGACATATATTTAAAACAATTGATATACCACAGCTGAAACCAAAATAGCAAAACTGAAAACTTGATGTAGAGCAAAGAAAACTACATTTTGTGATTATAAAAATTGTAAAAAAATCATTTCTGCTGGAATTAGCTTAAAAACTTCAAAATGCAGCCTTAATGAACTAATATTTGACATCGAATCAAAACAATTGACATGCCACAGCTAAAAACAAAATAGCAACACTGAAAACTTGAAATGGGGAAAAGAAAATTGAATTTCGTGCTTATAAAAATTGTAAAAAATTAATCTCTGTCGAAATTAGCGTAAAAATTTTAAATTCTATCCTGAACGAACTAGTCTTTGACATTCTACTGAAACAATAGACATAACACAACTGAAAACAAAATGGCTACACCGAAAACTTGAAATGGAGCCAAGAAAATTGCATTTCATGCTTATAAAAATGGTAAGAAATTAATTTATGCAGGAATTAAGTTCAAAATGTATCCTTAATGAACTAATCATTGACATCTGATTAAAACAATTAATATATCATAGCTATAAACAAAATCACAATACTGAAAACTATATGAAGAAAAGAAAATTGCATTTCGTGCTTATAAAAGTTGTAAAAAATAATAAATCACACAAAGTATTTTTAAAACAATCAGAAAAATGTACACTGCACTGCATTTGAGAATTCCAGGCAGCAAATATGATTTTACTTGAATTTGTATAGGGATTTTCAGTAAATGTGTTGCCAACTATTTTCGACTTTTTGATCTCACGGTACAGACGAAACTCTTTGCAGTATTGCAATCGTTAGATTGATAAAAATCAGAGAAAATAACATGATGGCCACATCACCTTTTTTACATGAGTTTATTCTGTATGCTTCTTACCATCTTTTTCTGTCTCCATCAGCTGATTTGTTTCTTCCCAATTCATTCCCTTTCTCAATTTGAGGTTGTGTTTTCAAAGTTTGAAATTGAAGTCCCGATTTAACGTTGTAATTGTTTAATAGAATACATAAATCAGCCGAGAGAGACAAATCAGTGATTGACAACGTTAATCTTAATGGGCCGTTGCGGTCGAGTGTAATAGAGCCCGTACCGCCTGGGTACCAATAGGAGGTCAAACTGGATGCTCCTCAACTCAGCTTGCCATTATCAAACAAAGTAAAAAGTGTTTTATTCCGTATAAAAACATGTATAACGAAGTAGAAGCTTCCTGCATAACAAATGTTTCTTTGATAAGTTACAGGGGTTTTAATGTCGAACATTAATTTCTGGCCAGCAAACCTTATCTGTAATGATTAAAAAAAGATTTAAAAGCCTATTATGCAAGAGGAAGCGTTTCTTTCATATTTTATAGGTGTTAATGCCAAACATTAATTCCGGATCTGCAAATCTGTCTGTAAAAGCTTTAAAAGTGTATTATACTTAATTTTGGTATTACATTGGTGTTTATTGCAATTACAGGAAAGGATATGTACCAATCACAAAAAATAAAAGTGTTACAGTAATTATCAATCGAAAAAATATAATCCTAATTGTATTCCATTATTTACCAATCCGATGTTGTAATTGCCGTCATTACATCAATGAAGCAACGATGTTCAAAAGTACACGCTAGGGAATAGATTAGCGGTAGCAGACGTCCTCTAAAACAGCTGGAATGTAACAGTAGCACCGAAGAGATTGCAACAATTTGCGAATTTTTGCAACACACTCGAACTCAATACGAGAAAGCCGCCCGAATGACCATCGGCATTAATTGGCCAATTTGGCCATTAGCTATTATTAATGGGCCAAGTGATGCAATTGACGAGAAAGATTATTGAAACGCATCCACCTTATAATCAATAAAAAAATGGTGATGTGGCCATCATGTTACTTTCTCCGACGTGGTCGTATCATTGCTATTTATATTTACGTTTTCATGGTTTATTTTCAATTGAAATCATATTTTAAATGTACATCGAGCGTTTTGTAGACTCGGATGAAACTGACGTTTAAAACGTCAAAATTATGAAAGATGGAAAAATTATACTTCAAATTCAAAAACTCAGTTTACTCAAAAACTAAAGGGATTTCGAAAAAAACTTATTGTTTAGTTGTTAACATAAATTTGCTGTAACTATTATCGTTTTATAATTATAAACCAAAAATTAAAAAAATAATAATTTTTTTCTCGAATAAAAATGATTTTATGAAAAATGTTTTCAAGCAAAAGATGTTCATTTCTTTGTTGTCTTCAAAGATTGCTTAAATGCTTTTGTGATATTTTTCATATTTAAGAAAATATTGGTAAAAAACAAAAAACAGTTAAGGTAAACGCCCACTTCCGGTGTACGAAATTTTACCAAAAGCTTTTCAGTTTTTCAGATTATCAAATAAGACGTATGTTCAAAGTTTCATATCAATTGTTTTATAAGTTTTTGAGATACAGCGCGCACAGACACACACACAGACACAAAAAAAAATTTCCAGAAATTGTTGAAATGGCATCTAGGGACCCCAAAACGGATATTTCCGTAAAAAAAAAATTGAAAAGAAAATCACGATCACAATACTTTCTCGTACTTCGTAACGGAGAAAGTAAAAATAAACAATCCGACACATTCTCCGAAAATGTATGCGCCGTCACATTAACTGAAGTTTTTTTCAAAGTTCGATGACCGCCATAAAAAAGTTAAAAATTTATAAGCAATCTAGACATACATGCCTAACAAATGGAGAAATAAAAAAAAACTTGCCGGCCCCTTTTTCAAAGTGATCAAGGAGCCGGCACGTTTTTTTTTATTTCTCCTGTTTTTTTGCCCGATACCAACCTGGGTGTTCAAGTGTCATTATTTCGAAATATAGTGTAGGAGTCTTTTAATATTTTCATAGAATTTTGAAACGCAATTAGTTTTGAGTAAATTTTAAAAGTTTGGAGTTTGCGGCAATTGTTTTTCTATTTTTTTTTTTGAGATTTAGCAAACTTCTTTCCTCAGAATTAAGACGGGACGGTGTTCAAATGTGATAATATAGGGTAGGAGTGTTTTCAGATTTTCTTGGAATTATAAAACGCAATCTGTTTTGAATAAATTTTAAAAGTTTGGAGTTTTTAACAATTGTTTTTCAATTTTTTTGAGACTCACCTCAGAATTGAAACGGGAAGGTGTTCAAGTGTGATTATTTGAAAATCTAAGGATGAAGTATTGCCAATTATTTATGGAAAGACGAAGCACAATCAGTTTGGAGTAAACGATATAGCCGAATAAGATGATCAAAAGTGCCCCCAAAGCAAATCAATAATCGCGATGACTGGATGAAAGATAATTAAAAATGCCGTTGATTGCTCGAAATTTCAGCCTCCTGAAGCAATTTGTTGTCGAGATATGACCGAAACGTGAATTTTACGTTTTATTTTTTTTTTCTCCTTTTCTATGGCACGAATCAAGCTCAAACCAAGTCTACCTAAAACAAAAACAAAATTACAAATACTGCGGTATTTGAATTTCGTGCCAAAATTGTGATAAATTTTTTTAGTGAAGTGTATCTCTCTAATTTAAAAAAAGATAATCATTTCACAAAAATAACTTTTCTATCACATTTTTGGCGCGAAATTCAATTTTTTAAGGTGGTCAAAGTGGTTTTTAATTATTTTAACTATCTTCCACACTGTTTAAAATTCTGAAAAAAATGTATGTTATAGAATTTGGTAAAACACATTTACAGAAAAAGAACTGAGACAGTCCTCGAATGCCTTCACTGCAAAAATGAATTTTGAAAACTTTTACTTCATTTTTCTATTTGAATTTGACGCCAAAAAAATTGATAAAAATACTGCGAGGTGTAATTTTTGTTTTGTTTTGGGTAGACGTGGTTTCAGCTTGATTCGTGCTATAGAAAACGAGAAAAAAAATAAAACGTAAAATTCACGTTTTCAGTCATATCTCGACAACGAATTGCTTCAGGAGGTTGAAATTTCGAGCAATCAACGGCATTTTGAATAATCTTTCATCCAGTCATCGCGATTATTGATTTGCTTTTGGGGGGCACTTTTGACCATCTTATTCGGCTATACCCTTTGAAAAGTTTGTTTCAATTATTTTTTATACTTTCTTGGTGACTCGAAAAATGTCCAACCTCATAATTGAAACGAAGGATGTAATTATTTCAAAATGTATGCCAAGGATGTTTGCAGATTTTTATATAAAAATGAAGATTCATCAGTTCCGAGTAAATTTAACAAATATAGAATTTGTTGCATTTGTTTATCTATTATTTAGGTGACGCGGGAATCTTCGAACCTCATAATTAAAACAGAGAATGTTCACGTATGATCATTTCAAAATTTGGGCCAAAAATGTTTGCAGATTTGATTGCAGACTTATTTGTTTGCAATAAATGTGAAAAGTGTGAAACTTGTTTTATCCATTTTTGAGGCAACTTGCAACTATTTAACCTCAAAATTTAATCGAACAGTGTTCAAAAGTGATTATTTAAAAATGTAGGTTATTTTTTTCTGGAAATATAACGTACAATCTATTTTGGGTGAGTTTGAAAAGTTTAGAGTTTGTTTCAATTGTTTTCTAATTTTTTGACGGTTTGAAAAATGTCTATCCTCGGAATGTATGTTGTTTCCAAATTTGTGGTTATTTTTGTACGAACTCTAATGTATTTATGAGAATTACTTTGGTATCAACATTAAAAATCCTTGAGGAGGTGCGATGATGATCTGTATATTTATTGTACACAATCAGGATCACCTTGGTGTACCAACGGCAATGAAAGCTGGAGGAGGTCGTTGGAACGACTCAAAGGAGGAGAACGAATCTCGTTTTAATGTGAGCTAATGATTTAAGGAGGTGAGTTTCAAGGCTTGTTGTGATTCACGTTTATCCGGAGATGTTTTGTAAAATTATTGTTTTGGATAAAATTCAATTATGTAAAATGACTTCACGGAATACCAAAAAAAAATCGGTTTATATGAAACCGCAGGTAATAATGTTTATTGCATTTCAAATTACTGTTTTGAATACCCATGTGTGGGATTAATGACGGTCACATTTTATTATTTTGGAAGATGTGAAATAATATTTGTTCGTAGAATTGGTACTTTTTTTCGGTGTTTTTTGGCGTCGACCATTTTTTTTTAATAAATGAAATAAATAAATGTGTTTATTGCCCAATAATAATAACCTTATAATAGGACACATTACAATAAAATAGTAATAAATTTAGATAATCTTCCTCTAATTAACTCTTTGAGTCCCAAGCAGCGCGATCGCGCTGTTGAGAGCTTTTGTCGGGCTTCTTCGCAATCGATAAAGACAAGTTCTGTTTGACGTTTTTTTTGTCAATTCCTAACATGTGTGCCAACTGAAATTTTAAAAAATAAAAAAATCATGGCACCTTGAGGTTTTTTTTTTAATGAACACTTAAATCGTGACCCTGGAATGAATTCGGAAACCATTTTATTGCAGATATATTATACCTAGATCGTGGTCCTGGGATTAAAATGGGTTTTCCAAAATCTATATTTATAAATTCATATTTATGATCTAACATTCCATATTGAATCCTTTTGCATAACAACAAAAAAAAAACTCGGCCGTATTTTTAAATAACATGCAATCCCTATTTTTATTTACTCTAAATTACTCATCGATTCATATCACGGAAATCTGTTGAGCTACTAATGAAACAAAACATGCAGGGCACTTGTCAGGGTTATTAATGTTCTGGCACCGTTCCAAGCCTCTGATCTTATTATGCAAAGCCGATTTTCTTTACAGGTTTCGCTTACAAGTTGAATTATAAAAATACCTACTAACAGAATCTCTGATAATAATAATAATATTCATTTTACAGAAAGTGGACTGTTAGTTGCTGTTAAACTAATCATAATTGAAGGCGAAAATAATTAATTCACAGATGCAAAATGCTCTTTTGGGCATTTAAAAATCCGTAACTCACGGAGTAATTGGAAGATTTTTATCCAGTGAAGGGATGTAAATGGATTTTCACGGAATCATAATCTCGAATGCATTTCCAGTTATTCTGGAAAGTTTAACGTCGATGGCAATTGTTTTTCTATTTTTTTTTCGAGTCAGCGAATTCGTTAGAAATTTTCATAACTTCGTCATCTGATCAAATGAAAATATTTTAAAATCCAGTGAAGGGCTGTCAATGGATTTTCACGATACCATAATCTCGAATGCATCTCTAGTTATTCTAGAAAGTTTAACGTAGATGGCAATTGTTTTTCTATTTTTTCGAATCACCGAACTTGTTGGAAATTTTCATAACTTCGCCATCTGATCCAATGAAAATATTTCAAAATTCAGTGAAGGGGTATAAATGGATTTTCCCGAAATCATAATCTCGAATGCATTTCTAGTTATTTTGGAAAGTTTAACGTCGATGGCAATTGTTTTTCTATTTTTTTCGAGTGAGCGAATTTGTTAGAAATTTTCATAACTTCGCTTCTGATCAAATGAAAATATTTCAAAATCCAGTGAAGGGGTATAAATGGATTTTCACGGAATCATAATCTCGAATGCATTTCCAGTTATTCTAGAAAGTTTAACGTCGATGGCAATTGTTTTTCTATTTTTTTCGAGAGAGCGAACTTGTTACAAATTTTCATAACTTCGCCATCTGATCCAATGAAAATATTTCAAAATCTAGTGAAGGGTTGTCAATGGATTTTCACGAAATCATAATCTCGAATGCATTTCTAGTTATTCTGGAAAGTTTAACGTCGATGGCAATTATTTTTCTATTTTTTTTCGAGTCAGCGAAATTGTTAGAAATTTTCACAACTTCGCCGCCTGATCAAATGAAAATATTTTAAAATCCAGTGAAGGGGTGTAAATGGATTTTTACGAAATCAAAATCTCGAATGCATCTCTAGTTATTCTGGAAAGTTTAACGTCGATGGCAATTGTTTTTCTATTTTTTTCGAGTGAGCGAACTTGTTAGAAATTTTCATAACTTCACCGCCTGATCAAGTGAAAATATTTCAAAATCCGGTGAAGGGGTGTCAATGGATTTTCACGAAATCATAATCTCGAATGCATTTTCAGTTATTCTAGAAAGTTTAACGTCGATGGCAATTGTTTTTCTATTTTTTTCGAGAGAGCGAACTTGTTAGAAATTTTCATAACTTCGCCATCTGATCAAATGAAAATATTTTAAAATCCAGTGAAGGGGTGTAAATGGATTTTCACGGAATCATAATCTCGAATGCATTTCTAGTTATTCTGGAAAGTTTAACGTCGATGGCAATTGTTTTTCTATTTTTTTCGAGAGAGCGAACTTGTTAGAAATTTTCATAACTTCGCCATCTGATCAAATGAAAATATTTTAAAATCCAGTGAAGGGATGTAAATGGATTTTCACGGAATTATAATCTCGAATGCATCTCTAGTTATTCTAGAAAGTTTAACGTCGATTGCAATTGTTTTTCTATTTTTTTCGAGTGAGCGAACTTGTTAGAAATTTTCATAACTTCGCCATCTGATCAAATGAAAATATTTCAAAATCCAGTGAAGGGGTGTCAATGGATTTTCACGAAATCATAATCTCGAGTGCATTTCTAGTTATTCTAGAAAGTTTAACGTCGATGGCAATTGTTTTTCTGTTTTTTTCGAGTGAGCGAACTTGTTAGAAATTTTCAAAGCTTCGCCGCCTGATCCAATGAAAATAAATGGCTTTTCAGGAAATTAAAATTTTTGAGGAGTTCTATTATATAAGTATTTTTTTTTAGATTTTAGTCTTTAACTGCTGAAAATATTAATTTTCAAAATTAAATTTAGATAAAAAAAAATTCAATCATATCTGAAATTATGTTTTTTTCGATTTTCTTCACTATACCTAATTCGTACGCAAAACGTTAAATTTAACTGCTGATCGTTATGTTAAAATAAGACTGCTGCTGCTATCTGCCGGAATTCTAATGAATTAAGTTGGCTATCTGGGGGAAATATTATGTAATCAGTTGGCAACGCCAAACTGTATTACCACCTCTCCTACCTCGGCCGTACCATGAGTCACCCCGCGAGCCGTCACTGATAAAGACGGACGCGATGGGCGAGCGTCGCACCGCTGCTGCCTGCATTTATATTCATAAATAAAAGAAATTAATTCAAAAATTAAATATATTAACGGATCAAATTAAATAGCGATCCTTGAACAAAACAAAGAGACTGAATAATTTGTTCATACCTCAACAAAAGTAGATACACACCTTTGTTCGTAACGTAATCGATTATTTATTTTTTACACGGCTATAAATTATTCAGACTCAGATCAGACCGTTGATAAATCTTCCGTAAGAGTGTAATTTTAATAAATTATTTTTTTTAAACAAATACCGCGGTGATTATTAGGAAGCGACGACGGTGATGCAAATGGTTGATTGTTTGATGATTGAGTCAGATAGCGGTTTGAAACGTTAATTACAGACAAAACGCATCCAGTGTGTAATGCAAAACTTAATTGCGGATTTAAATACCATCGACTATAATTAATTTAATGATTAAGTTAGATCAGAGGAAGCGGCTGCATATATTCTATATAAAGGTGATTTTACGTTGTAAATTGCATTTGATTATATGGTTCTCTGTATTACATAATTATTGGCGTTGGAAATTTTTTTTTCAATCGATTGCTTGCTTGTAACTTTATTTTTGTTAGCAATAAAATGTATATAATAGTTATTTGTTTAACAAGGCAATAAAGTGACAGATTTATGGACGCGGCTGGAGTTTCACCGCCGAGCGAGCTTGCGGGCGGCTTTTATTGGTCGTCGAATAACATGAAGTAGTCTCACCTGATTGCCTCATTACTTTTACAGCCTAGGCATAAATAAGCATTTTTAAAGCCTAGTCCGCAAAAGTGATATTTCACGGCCTAAAAGCAGTCCGAAAAATCTTACATTTCATATCAATCCGCGAAAAACTCTTATATTTTAAGTATACGAAAAAAATTAAAAAAAAAATTGTCCAATGATTTCCAAATCGTTTTCATTTTTTCACACAAAAATATATCATAATTTATTAAAGCATTACAAAATCAAATTTTCTTAGCTATACATTATACCCACAGAATTCTCTCGAGTTGGTATTACATAACTGCGAACATATAGTAGTAGTTGAGAATTCAACCAACTAAACTTCGCCTACCCTGTCATGATAACGAATTTGTATTACTTTTCAATTGTTTAATAAAGACTATTTATTATAATTATTATTAAATTTTAACGTTTACAAACTCGATATAACAGATTCGCATTGGCTTACTTTTAATAATTACATTCTTTGTTTCCTCGGGGCTAATTAAATAATTAGAGCCATTTCACAGCTTCCAATTAGAAATGGACGGAAAGCGTTCATATTCCACAATTAAAACTGATTCATCCAGTTACACCAATTACGCATAACAGTTTTGTTGAAACAAAAAAAACTGTTTCACTAATCGTCGCACTTAATTTTCGGCAATAAAAACGAATTACTTTGCTCTCCGCGTAAATGAAATCATCTTTAATTATCGTAAATAAACCGTTTCGTTTCTTCTGTTAAATGACATCACTGAGTAAAAATTAATTATTATAGTAAACTAATAATTATCACTGCTGTTTATTATTAGTAAATAAAGATGTTTTAGGAGCACAAATGTCTTCCATATTTTTTTTCCATATGACATCGGATGGTTGAAAAATAATTGAGCCCTTTTCTTGATAGAAGGATTTGGAAGAGTGTGAAGTTAGCAATAAATCCAGTTTCTGTGGAAACTGTTAACACTTCATCCCTTAATTTTCGAATAATTTAATGTGAACAGAGGATTAAGTTTAGAAAAAAATGTAATAATTTTAGTGACTAGGAAAAAATATAAAAACAAATGCCATCGACTTGAAACTTCTCAAATTTGCTTAAAATGAATGTCAAATTACGTTTCCGTGAAAACTATTAACACTTCATCCCTAAATTTCCGAATAATTTAATGTGAACGGAGCATTAAGTTCCGAAAAAAAGTAATAATTTTAGCGACTTGTAAAAAATATAAAAACAATTGCCATCGACTTGAAACTTCTCAAATTTGCTTAAAATGAATGCCAAATTACGTTTCCGTGAAAACTATTAACACTTCATCCCTCAATTTTCGAATAATTTAATGTAAACAGAGGATTAAGTTTCGGAAAAATATAATAATTTTAGTGACTTGGAAAAAATATAAAAACAAATGCCATCGACTTGAAACTTCTCAAATTTACTTAAAATGAATGCCAAATTACGTTTCCGTGAAAACTATTAACACTTCATCCCTAAATTTTCGAATAATTTAATGTAAACAGAGGATTAAGTTTCGGAAAAATATAATAATTTTAGTGACTTGGAAAAAATATAAAAACAAATGCCATCGACTTGAAACTTCTCAAATTTGCTTAAAATGAATGCCAAATTACGTTTCCGTGAAAACTATTAACACTTCATCCCTAAATTTTCGAATAATTTAATGTAAACAGAGGATTAAGTTTCGAAAAAATGTAATAATTTTAGTGACTTGGAAAAAATATAAAAACAATTGCCATCGACTTGAAACTTCTCAAATTTGCTTAAAATGAATGCCAAATTACGTTTCCATGAAAACTATTAACACTTCATCCCTTAATTTTCGAATAATTTAATGTGAACTGCGGATTAAGTTTAGAAAAAAAGTAATAATTTTAGTGACTTGTAAAAAATATAAAAACAATTTCCATCGACTTGAAACTTCTCAAATTTGCTTAAAATTAATGCTAAATTACGTTTCCGTGAAAACTATTAACACTTCATCCCTTAATTTTCGAATAATTTAATGTGAACTGCGGATTAAGTTTCGAAAAAAAGTAATAATTTTAGTGACTTGTAAAAAATATAAAAACAATTTCCATCGACTTGAAACTTCTCAAATTTGCTTAAAATGAATGCCAAATTACGTTTCCGTGAAAACTATTAACACTTCATCCCTTAATTTTCGAATAATTTAATGTGAACTGCGGATTAAGTTTCGAAAAACAGTAATAATTTTAGTGACTTGTAAAAAATATAAAAACAATTTCCATCGACTTGAAACTTCTCAAATTTGCTTAAAATGAATGCCAAATTACGTTTCCATGAAAACTATTAACACTTCATCCCTTAATTTTCGAATAATTTAATGTGAACGGAGGATTAAGTTTCGAAAATAATGTAATAATTTTAGTGACTTGGAAAAAATATTTAAACAAATGCCATCGACTTGAAACTTCTCAAATTTGCTTATAATGAATGCCAAATTACGTTTTCGTAAAAACTATTAACAGTTCATCCCCAAATTTTCGAATAATTTAATGTGAACGGAGGATTAAGTTTCGAAAAAAAAGTAATAATTTTAGTGACTTGTAAAAAATATAAAAACAATTGCCATCGACTTGAAACTTCTCAAATTTGCTTATAATGAATGCCAAATTACGTTTCCGTAAAAACTATTAACACTTCATCCCTAAATTTTCGAATAATTGAATGTGAACAGAGGATTAAGTTTCGAAAAAAATGTAATAATTTTAGTGATTTAAATTAAAAACAATTGCGAGCGACGTTTTTGAAAAATACGATAATTATCCGAAATATCATACCATCAAATAGAAGAAGGTTACATGATGGCCACATCTTTATTACAATGAATTGGTTCGAATATCGCAATATAAAACTCACGCCATCTCGGACGTTTAAATTGACCAAAATTATTTAAAATTATGTTAAAGGCCAATTAGGCAATTACTTTCGATGCTCGCGCGCTTACCGTAATGCGATGTTAAGTAATTAATTTAAATTTATCGTTCCTCTGACTTTCCCATTATTAAAAGTTTCCGTCTTGCTGGCTCATTTAAACAATAAACGAAAGTCGAAGAATCGTTTTGTCAACAATAAACGTGTTTAATTTAATTAGGGAAAATCTTCAAAAGCGTTTTGTCATGTGAGCTGCAGCTAATTAACTATTATATTGATTGTATCTTCTGGCCTTGTGTAAACGTTCGGTTAATTGACTCTTTCGCGAAACCTTGTGTAATATTTTTGGAGAAATTATATTTTCGTGTAAGGAAGTTTACTAAGGCCAGCATCAATATATCACGGAAACATGAAATAAATTCATCCACATAATCTCTCCACATGATGACGGTTGCGACCGTTACTCTGAGGTAATACATGTAATACACTTTTGATGTTTTATACAGTTGGGCGTTTCTCGTATATCGTTGGAGCGCATTTTGAAGGAATTATAACTTTTCCACATTGTGCAAGCAATTTGAAAGAACTAATTATATTAGATGAAGTCTATTTTCACCTGAATAGTTTCAGTCCGAACTCGAGAATTTTGGATTCTGAAATCCCAAGTATTGGACGAATTTCCGTACTAAGAGATGATTGAACTTTTTTCGTCCAGAGATTTGTCGCACATGACACATGGTTTCAGCAGGATAGAGCAACTGCCCATACTGCTAAAACTCCTTCGTCTAATATTCAATGGCAGATTAATGTTACCTGTAGTAAAAGTTAACTGCCCCAAACACTCTTTGTTATCAATTTTTTGTTGATCATTTATAATTATTTTAGAGTGTTGGTTTGGACGGAGTATTTGCTAGTTCTTATTCATCTAAAAAGTGTAATAAAAAAAAATGTTTATAGGTACCTTAATATTTAAACAACTAAATGATAAATAAAAATTGTGTCATGTTCAAGACTATTTTTCAAATTACATTTTTTTTTCTTTTTGTTTCAGTTATGCCGTTGTGCCGAACTGGTGATACACATTCCGGGTAATCTAAATCAAGATGGCGTCGTTTATCGGCTCGACTACAATCCCCCGTACGGATATCCAGAACCAAATACCACGATAGCCTCGAAGGATATCCACGATGTGATCAAATTTTCGAAGGCGCTTCCGGGGACGAAATACGACTTTTGGCTTTACTACTCAAATTCAACACACAATACTCTAACGTGGACTGCAAATTTTACTACTGGTAAGAATTTAATTTAATTTGCAATAAAAAAAAATGTAATTAATGCTGTGTGGTACATCTAAGATATAGATCATTTTCCGCACTCATTACTGACCGCTACTTCCCGCCCTCATTTTCCGCCCGCATTTTATCAACTGATATTTAATAAATTTGATTTGACCTTAATGCTATAACAAACTCGGATTAAATGTTAATAAAGATAAAATTTTACAGTGACTGTTTGGATTGTGGGATAGGGCCCACCCACCACCCTCGGATTTACTTTTACTACAATTACAGACTCTTTTCCTTTATTTTAATCAAAATTCCAACATCTGCAAATAATTTAAAAGAAATCACATTCGACAAACAGAGTTTTGTAGGTTAGAGTTTACATGCGGAGGGTGGTGGGTGGATTAATTTTTACTACATTTACAAACTATGTTTCTTTGTTTTAATTAAATTCACAATGTCTGCAAATAATTACAAAAAAAAATCACAATCGGCAGAGTTTTGTAGGTTAGATTAAGAAAAAGTCGGAGGGCGGTGGGTAGTCCCTATCCGACAATCCAACCTGCAAAACGTTAATCTAGGATTATTGCAAATGATAAATTACAGAAACAAGGAATACAAAATATTTCTGTTTTTTTATTAATTGCGTCATACTAGCGAAGCAGTGACTGTTGACTCAATTGTTTGGATTATGGGATAGGGACCACCCACCACCCTGGGATTTACTTTTATTAAACTCTGTTCCTTTGTTTTAATTATATTCCCAACATCTGCAAATAATTAAAAATAAATCACATTCAGCAGAGTTTTGTAGGTTAGGTTGAAATAATTCGTAGGGTGGTGGGTGGTCCCTATCCTACAATCCAATCTACAAAACATTAATCTAGGATTATTACAAATGATCTGAATTTCAGAAACAAAAAGTACAAAAATATTTCTGTTTTCTTGTGAATTTTTTCACTCTGGCGAAACTGGCTATAGTTGTTCAACTGTTTGGATTATGGAATAGGGCTCATTCCCCACCCTCGAATTAATTTTTACTCCAGTTACAAACTCTGTTCCTTTGTTTTAATAAAATTTCCAACGTCTGCAAATAATTACAAAGAAATCAAATCCAACAAACAGAGTTTTGTAGGTTACATTAAAGAAATTCTGAGAGCTTAAATTGATTAAATATCTTTGTTTTATTGTCAAAGAGCAAAAAAAAAAAAACATGAACTATTAGTAATAGGTGCGTGAGACCGGCGTCACCATTAAATTTGCGTCGCCAATGGCGGGTTAACAAAACATGTCTTCTTCGAAGCTATTTAGATATAGTGTTTCCAAATTTCTACCATATTATTTGTCAATACAAATATATTGTCATTAAAAAAACGCTGATGTGAATAATTATATTTTCGGAGAACACAAACTCAAATTTTCCATCGCATTTAATGCCGATCACAGCAATTTCTCGATAAAATATCAACATGGTGATAAAACTAATTAGTTTAGGAAACGTGCCTCCGGCGAAAAATATCGCCATATGGTGGAAAAATAAATCATCGTCACGTACGGATATTATTACAATTTTTAACGAATGGTGATTTGATAATAATTACTCTTTGGCGGCATTATTGTACATTAATTAAAAATAACATCTATCTAGAAAATATATAGCCTTACATAATGTTCATTAAAAAAAAAAACCTCAAGTGTGCCATGATTTTTTCTTTTTAAAAATTGAAGTTGGTAACACATATTGAGGTTATGTTACTTGCGGCATGTTAGTACCTATAAATTAATTTGTTGTGATAAACAACACCTTCACCTTCCAAAATTCCTTGGGCCGTGTTAATGGCATCCAGAGTACGTTTGTCTGGTCTACCACTTCCTGGTTTACGGAGACATAACAGATCATGATAAGGTATTTTTAAGTTCATCATAAATAATGGGAACGTTCGGAAATTCTTCCTGAAACTCTGCCATAGGTGCGTCGAATTAATACACCCAATTTCCGTCCATTTTAGTCTCATTTCAGAAATAACTTTTTTGCTAGTTGCTGTAAACCGTTGTGACCAATGACGTTTCGCGGGGTTTTTTTCTGGTACGGCCGCCAAGGAACAAGAGGTGGTAATACAGATAGGTAGGGTCAGTTGCAGAGACGGGTGGCTGCGTGACAGCACCTATCTGTATTACCGCCTCTTGTTCCTCGGCCGTACCAGAAAAAACCTGTGAACCGTCACTGGTTGTGACCACGGATTAATTGTGACTTTTAGAACGATCTGACATTTTGTATGTGAATTACTAACTTGTGTGCCAACTTAATTTTTTTTAAATAAAAAATCATGGCACACTTGAGGTTTTTTTTTAATGAACATACGATACTTAAAATAAAGTTGAACAATTTTTATATTCTGATTATCTTTCCCAAGCCAAGACAATAAGTCTTCTCATGTTATATAATATTTTTTTTACAATCATTAGTTGTGGTTAAGAAAACATGATAAAATCGTTTTAAAATTATTGTTACCCTATGCTATCCAAGCATTATTATTATTTTAACGTTTTTTTTTTCTTAAAACTATTTAACAACTCACACAATGCGTACAATGCTCATTGTCATGTTTGTGCAAGAAACTCCGAAATGACTTCGTTTTGTCGCCGCAAGGTGCATTCAATTAGTAAATAGTATTTCATTGTTCTGAAACGATTGCAACAGTGTTCCGCGCCAAAATCTAAACAAAACACGAGCCAGAGTAAACGAAAAACTTGTCGGTGAATGAACGTGATTCCACCGAAAGTAGTTTTAGTGGAACAAATTGTTGCCCGGATAAAAATAATACGAACATAATTTGTTTGTTTTAACAATTATCACGTTGGCAACGTCTTGAGCAATAGTGTATCGTAAGCCGCGAGCAGCGTGTGCTCACATGTACTTGTGAATATCTTCACGGATGCGTGCGGAACCGACTTTTTCTTCAAATCTAGTTTATACATTTATTATCATGCATTGCGGAATGGTCGAAATTTGCGTTTTTTTTTTTATTAGAAAGTTTGCACGAGTTCACTTCATTTTCAATGTCGGCAATTTTACTACCAATTTTAACAACAGGCTACGCCTGCCATGAATGTTAATCGCACGCTCCTATTCAATTATTTTGAATCGCAAAAAACGAGACGGACATCCTGTTTGGCCTCAAAATTAAATGCTAGAAAAATTTCCATGCTGTTTGTCCGAAAACAAAAAAATTGAAATTCGTTGCACGTACTTCCAATGTTTGGGTGAAATGGGGATGTTTTGAGCACGATTTACAAAATGTTTTGAACTTTCCTTAACACATTGGCTGCCAACAAGTTTTTTTGTAAAATGTAAAAAAAAGTTTTCTTTATTTTTAAGTTTTATTTTATAAAATGGGTAAGAATATGCTTATTTCATTTAACTCGTGACTCACAGCGCTAAATAGTAAGTGTAAAATAGGTACTCACTGTCAGTCATTGGTGACTGACGTGGCCCATCGGAATACTTCCGTGTCAGTCACCGGTGCGGTCAATGTGTTAAGCACGTTTATAAGTTATGTGTTTACAATAAAATACTTGAAAATTTTCCATGCTGTGTGTCTGAAAAAAAAAATTGAAATTCTTTGTTACGTACTTCTAATTTAAGGGTGAAATGGGGATGTTATGAGCGCGGTTTACAAAATGTTTTGAACTTTCCTGTCAAGCACGTTCATAAGTTATGTGTTTACAATAAAATACTAGAAAAATTTCCATACAGTGTGTCCGAAAAAAAATAATTGAAACGCGTTGTATGCACTTCCAATTTAAGGGTGAAATGGGGATGTTATGAGCGCGGTTTACAAAATGTTTTGAACTTTCCTGTCAAGCACGTTCATAAGTTATGTGTTTACAATAAAATACTAGAAAAATTTCCATACAGTGTGTCCAAAAAAAAATAATTGAAACGCGTTGTATGCACTTCCAATTTAAGGGTGCAATGGGGGATGTTATGAGCGCGGTTTACAAAATGTTTTGAACTTTCCTGTTAAACACGTTCATAAGTTATGTGTTTACAATAAAATACTAGAAAAATTTCCATACAGTGTGTCCGAAAAAAATTAATTGAAACGCGTTGTATGCACTTCCAATTTAAGGGTGAAATGGGGATGTTATGATCGCGGTTTACAAAATGTTTTAAACTTTCCTGTAAACACGTTCATAAGTTATGTGTTTACAATAAAATACTAGAAAATTTTCCATACAGTGTGTCCGAAAAAAATTAATTGAAACGCGTTGTATGCACTTCCAATTTAAGGGTGAAATGGGGATGTTATGAGCGCGGTTTACAAAATGTTTTGAACTTTCCTGTCAAGCACGTTCATAAGTTATGTGTTTACAATAAAATACTAGAAAAATTTCCATACAGTGTGTCCAAAAAAAAATAATTGAAACGCGTTGTATGCACTTCCAATTTAAGGGTGAAATGGGGATGTTATGAGCGCGGTTTACAAAATGTTTTGAACTTTCCTGTTAAACACGTTCATAAGTTATGTGTTTACAATAAAATACTAGAAAAATTTCCATACAGTGTGTCCGAAAAAAATTAATTGAAACGCGTTGTATGCACTTCCAATTTAAGGGTGAAATGGGGATGTTATGAGCGCGGTTTACAAAATGTTTTGAACTTTCCTGTCAAGCACGTTCATAAGTTATGTGTTTACAATAAAATACTAGAAAAATTTCCATACAGTGTGTCCAAAAAAAAATAATTGAAACGCGTTGTATGCACTTCCAATTTAAGGGTGAAATGGGGATGTTATGAGCGCGGTTTACAAAATGTTTTGAACTTTCCTGTTAAACACGTTCATAAGTTATGTGTTTACAATAAAATACTAGAAAAATTTCCATACAGTGTGTCCGAAAAAAAATAATTGAAACGCGTTGTATGCACTTCCAATTTAAGGGTGAAATGGGGATGTTATGAGCGCGGTTTACAAAATGTTTTGAACTTTCCTGTCAAGCACGTTCATAAGTTATGTGTTTACAATAAAATACTAGAAAAATTTCCATACAGTGTGTCCAAAAAAAAATAATTGAAACGCGTTGTATGCACTTCCAATTTAAGGGTGCAATGGGGGATGTTATGAGCGCGGTTTACAAAATGTTTTGAACTTTCCTGTTAAACACGTTCATAAGTTATGTGTTTACAATAAAATACTAGAAAAATTTCCATACAGTGTGTCCGAAAAAAATTAATTGAAACGCGTTGTATGCACTTCCAATTTAAGGGTGAAATGGGGATGTTATGATCGCGGTTTACAAAATGTTTTAAACTTTCCTGTAAACACGTTCATAAGTTATGTGTTTACAATAAAATACTAGAAAATTTTCCATACAGTGTGTCCGAAAAAAATTAATTGAAACGCGTTGTATGCACTTCCAATTTAAGGGTGAAATGGGGATGTTATGAGCGCGGTTTACAAAATGTTTTGAACTTTCCTGTCAAGCACGTTCATAAGTTATGTGTTTACAATAAAATACTAGAAAATTTTTCATACAGTGTGTCCGAAAAAAATTAATTGAAACGCGTTGTATGCACTTCCAATTTAAGGGTGAAATGGGGATGTTATGAGCGCGGTTTACAAAATGTTTTGAACTTTCCTGTTAAGCACGTTCATAAGTTATGTGTTTACAATAAAATACTAGAAAAATTTCCATACAGTGTGTCCGAAAAAAATTAATTGAAACGCGTTGTATGCACTTCCAATTTAAGGGTGAAATGGGGATGTTATGAGCGCGGTTTACAAAATGTTTTAAACTTTCCTGTTAAACACGTTCATAAGTTATGTGTTTACAATAAAATACTAGAAAAATTTCCATACAGTGTGTCCGAAAAAAATTAATTGAAACGCGTTGTATGCACTTCCAATTTAAGGGTGAAATGGGGATATTATGAGCGCGATATCCAAAATATTTTGAATTTATCTAATACAGCCATAAGCAATGTGAATAAAGTAAAGAATTAAAAAAATTCATGCTGTATCTGCGGAAATCAACATTTATTTAATTTGATTACAATTTTGAAAATCTATTACCGAAATCTATTACTAACTTCACATTCATAAAATCACCACCATGGTGAATGTTGATTATTTTTGCTTAGCAACACTTTTTAGGTCGAAGGCCCGCCAATGAGGGCCAGTAAACAAGATTATAGTTGCAATATGAGGTAAAATAGTATACAAACCTCGGTGAAGTTTCATTTCTGTCTCAAGACGAAGTTGGCCGTGAGCAGACGCAAATATGCCCATCATCTTAAACACAAAATTTGACAATTGTACGTTCTATTTGACAGGTGAACAACTGAACAGGAATTGACAACATATTTGACAACTCCTTAGGGAGACAAGAGTGATCTTTCATGCATTGTATCCAAGACAAAAATAAAAATTATCATGTTACTAAAAATATAACACTTACGAAAGTTGTTTTCCCTCCTTTAACCCATGCTACGCCATTGTTCAACAATAAACCTGTGAAATTTACTCATTTATTTAGACCAAAATATTAGCTTTCTTAGTTAATACCCGCTTATGTTATTAACACATTTTTTCTTTCTTTAATTTTAGTACCTGATCCTCCGTCGAACCTATCAGTGACCGTCCGCAGTGGCAAAACTGCTGTGATATCATGGAGTCCACCGTCTCAAGGCAGCTACTCGCACTTCAAACTCAAAATCAACGCTTTATCCAATGCCCTCGACCCGAAACCTCAAACGATCACGATAGACGATGTGGACACATCTCTATACATACTCAGGGACCTCACACCCGGAGCCACATATCAAGTCCAAGCCTACACTGTCTTCGAGAACAAGGAGAGTGCGGCGTATACATCCAGAAACTTCACCACAAGTAAGTACTTAATAAATTAACTTGAGACAATGTCACTTATTGCAGATTTATTAAATAAAAGTAATAAAGACGAAAAATGAATAATTCATATATTCAGGCTATTTTTCGTCTTTATTACTTTTAAGTACTTCATAGTTTTTTATGTTCGACTGTGCAAAAATAGTAACTTTGGTGGCTTATTTTTAAGCCAAAATGGTGTACATTTCGTACTAGTCCCATAGTTGATAAAGTAAATTGGACTCTTATGTCAGTGTCAAAAATGACAGATTTTAATTTTGGTTAGGACACCCAATAAATACGATACAAATTACTAATGAAAAAGAGAGATCAACTATGATAGTGGCTTATAGCGATAGTACTTACTATTATTCATTACACCTACTCCTGAAGAAGTTTGCAAGGTTTGGATGTTTATTGTGCGAGTTAGATTGTTTAACCTAATCATCCATTTTCTATGAAATTTACAAGGACTGACATTAGTGTGGCAGCAAATGCACACTATGATTAAAATATATATAAATAAATTGCTTCAGAAAGTGCTATATTGTGGACTTGTTACATAAATAGCTATTATAGTATATCACTATCATAAAAAAAGTCTCAATCAACTACAGTCACCCGGTATATTACAATATGTTTCACCAAGCGCTAAATGGGAAACTAATCCAAGAAATATTTAATCAGAGTTGCATAAATCACAACCTTGATAAAAGTCACATTTTTAACAATTTCATGAAAGCTTGCATGACTTGATTATTTAAGTATTTGATTAAAAAACTCGATTCAGGTATCGATAATTCTACCTTGCGATGATTAATTATGATGACTAAACTAATCGTTCATTTGTAGATAATCATGGGACTGTGAAATAAATGATACACATTGTAAATGAAAGAGAAAGTGACTGATGGCGTCCTTTGCTTTCATCTTGCAACTCTCTAAAATCGCCTTCTATAATAATCAATGTATTGATCTGTTGGCTCCACTTCAGGGTTTTAATTTATTTGGTAAATCGATTTGTTTTCAATTTAAATCACATTTTAGATGTACATCGAGTGTTTTGCAGGATTGGATGGACGATTCTGACGTTTGAAACGTCAAAAACGAGATAAAAGTTAAGAATTTTTAAAATTGTGCCTACAGCAAGATATAGTTTAAATTTAAAAAATAACCGTAAAAAATTGAAATCATTGCGTAATTATTATGTAAATTTTAACAAACACTTTTGCATCAATTTACTAATTAAAACAGTTGATTTCTTTTAAAAATCTCAACTGAGACAAGAGTTATGAATTTTCAAAATTGTGTCCGCAGCGAGATACAAATTTAGTTTAAATTTAAAAATAATCGTAAAAAATTGAAATCGTTGCGTAATTATTACGTAAATTTTAACAAACACTTTTGCATCAATTTACTAATTAAAACAGTCGATTTCTTTTAAAAATCTCAACTGAGACAAGAGTTATGAATTTTCAAAATTGTGTCCGCAGCGAGATACAAATTTAGTTTAAATGTAAAAATAACCGTAAAAAATTGAAATCGTTGCGTAATTATTATGTAAATTTTAACAAATACTTTTGCATCTATTCACTAATTAAAACAGTTGATTTCTTTTAAAAATCTCAACTGAGACAAAAGTTATGAATTTTCAAAATTGTGTCCGCAGCGAGATACAAATTTAGTTTAAATTTAAAAATAATCGTAAAAAATTGAAATCGTTGCGTAATTATTATGTAAATTTTAACAAATACTTTTGCATCTATTTACTAAATAAAACAGTTGAGTTCTTTTAAAAATCTCAACTGAGACAAGAGTTATGAATTTTCAAAATTGTGTCCGCAGCGAGATACAAATTTAGTTTAAATGTAAAAATAACCGTAAAAAATTGAAATCGTTTCGTAATTATTATGTAAATTTTAACAAACACTTTTGCATCTATTTACTAATTAAAACAGTTGATTTCTTTTAAAAATCTCAACTGAGACAAGAGTTATGAATTTTCAAAATTGTGTCCGCAGCGAGATACAAATTTAGTTTAAATTTAAAAATAATCGTGAAAAATTGAAATCGTTGCGTAATTATTATGTAAATTTTAACAAACACTTTTGCATCTATTTACTAATTAAAACAGTTGATTTCTTTTAAAAATCTCAACTGAGACAAGAGTTATGAATTTTCAAAATTGTGTCCGCAGCGAGATACAAATTTAGTTTAAATTTAAAAATAACCGTAAAAAATTGAAATCGTTTCGTAATTATTATGTAAATTTTAACAAACACTTTTGCATCTATTTACTAATTAAAACAGTTGATTTCTTTTAAAAATCTCAACTGAGACAAGAGTTATGAATTTTCAAAATTGTGTCCGCAGCGAGATACAAATTTAGTTTAAATGTAAAAATAACCGTAAAAAATTGAAATCGTTGCGTAATTATTATGTAAATTTTAACAAACACTTTTGCATCTATTCACTAATTAAAACAGTTGATTTCTTTTAAAAATCTCAACTGAGACAAAAGTTATGAATTTTCAAAATTGTGTCCGCAGCGAGATACAAATTTAGTTTAAATTTAAAAATAATCGTAAAAAATTGAAATCGTTGCGTAATTATTATGTAAATTTTAACAAACACTTTTGCATCTATTCACTAATTAAAACAGTTGATTTCTTTTAAAAATCTCAACTGAGACAAAAGTTATGAATTTTCAAAATTGTGTCCGCAGCGAGATACAAATTTAGTTTAAATTTAAAAATAATCGTAAAAAATTGAAATCGTTGCGTAATTATTATGTAAATTTTAACAAACACTTTTGCATCTATTCACTAATTAAAACAGTTGATTTCTTTTAAAAATCTCAACTGAGACAAAAGTTATGAATTTTCAAAATTGTGTCCGCAGCGAGATACAAATTTAGTTTAAATGTAAAAATAACCGTAAAAAATTGAAATCGTTTCGTAATTATTATGTAAATTTTAACAAACACTTTTGCATCTATTCACTAATTAAAACAGTTGATTTCTTTTAAAAATCTCAACTGAGACAAAAGTTATGAATTTTCAAAATTGTGTCCGCAGCGAGATACAAATTTAGTTTAAATGTAAAAATAACCGTAAAAAATTGAAATCGTTGCGTAATTATTATGTAAATTTTAACAAACACTTTTGCATCTATTTACTAATTAAAACAGTTGATTTCTTTTAAAAATCTCAACTGAGACAAGAGTTATGAATTTTCAAAATTGTGTCCGCAGCGAGATACAAATTTAGTTTAAATTTAAAAATAATCGTAAAAAATTGAAATCGTTGCGTAATTATTACGTAAATTTTAACAAACACTTTTGCATCAATTTACTAATTAAAACAGTCGATTTCTTTTAAAAATCTCAACTGAGACAAGAGTTATGAATTTTCAAAATTGTGTCCGCAGCGAGATACAAATTTAGTTTAAATGTAAAAATAACCGTAAAAAATTGAAATCGTTGCGTAATTATTATGTAAATTTTAACAAATACTTTTGCATCTATTCACTAATTAAAACAGTTGATTTCTTTTAAAAATCTCAACTGAGACAAAAGTTATGAATTTTCAAAATTGTGTCCGCAGCGAGATACAAATTTAGTTTAAATTTAAAAATAATCGTAAAAAATTGAAATCGTTGCGTAATTATTATGTAAATTTTAACAAATACTTTTGCATCTATTTACTAAATAAAACAGTTGAGTTCTTTTAAAAATCTCAACTGAGACAAGAGTTATGAATTTTCAAAATTGTGTCCGCAGCGAGATACAAGTTTAGTTTAAATGTAAAAATAACCGTAAAAAATTGAAATCGTTTCGTAATTATTATGTAAATTTTAACAAACACTTTTGCATCTATTTACTAATTAAAACAGTTGATTTCTTTTAAAAATCTCAACTGAGACAAGAGTTATGAATTTTCAAAATTGTGTCCGCAGCGAGATACAAATTTAGTTTAAATGTAAAAATAACCGTAAAAAATTGAAATCGTTTCGTAATTATTATGTAAATTTTAACAAACACTTTTGCATCTATTTACTAATTAAAACAGTTGATTTCTTTTAAAAATCTCAACTGAGACAAGAGTTATGAATTTTCAAAATTGTGTCCGCAGCGAGATACAAATTTAGTTTAAATGTAAAAATAACCGTAAAAAATTGAAATCGTTGCGTAATTATTATGTAAATTTTAACAAACACTTTTGCATCTATTCACTAATTAAAACAGTTGATTTCTTTTAAAAATCTCAACTGAGACAAAAGTTATGAATTTTCAAAATTGTGTCCGCAGCGAGATACAAATTTAGTTTAAATTTAAAAATAATCGTAAAAAATTGAAATCGTTGCGTAATTATTATGTAAATTTTAACAAATACTTTTGCATCTATTCACTAATTAAAACAGTTGATTTCTTTTAAAAATCTCAACTGAGACAAAAGTTATGAATTTTCAAAATTGTGTCCGCAGCGAGATACAAATTTAGTTTAAATTTAAAAATAATCGTGAAAAATTGAAATCGTTGCGTAATTATTATGTAAATTTTAACAAACACTTTTGCATCTATTCACTAATTAAAACAGTTGATTTCTTTTAAAAATCTCAACTGAGACAAGAGTTATGAATTTTCAAAATTGTGTCCGCAGCGAGATACAAATTTAGTTTAAATTTAAAAATAATCGTAAAAAATTGAAATCGTTGCGTAATTATTATGTAAATTTTAACAAACACTTTTGCATCTATTTACTAATTAAAACAGTTGATTTCTTTTAAAAATCTCAACTGAGACAAGAGTTATGAATTTTCAAAATTGTGTCCGCAGCGAGATACAAATTTAGTTTAAATTTAAAAATAATCGTAAAAAATTGAAATCGTTGCGTAATTATTATGTAAATTTTAACAAATACTTTTGCATCTATTCACTAATTAAAACAGTTGATTTCTTTTAAAAATCTCAACTGAGACAAAAGTTATGAATTTTCAAAATTGTGTCCGCAGCGAGATACAAATTTAGTTTAAATTTAAAAATAATCGTGAAAAATTGAAATCGTTGCGTAATTATTATGTAAATTTTAACAAACACTTTTGCATCTATTTACTAATTAAAACAGTTGATTTCTTTTAAAAATCTCAACTGAGACAAGAGTTATGAATTTTCAAAATTGTGTCCGCAGCGAGATACAAATTTAGTTTAAATTTAAAAATAATCGTGAAAAATTGAAATCGTTGCGTAATTATTATGTAAATTTTAACAAACACTTTTGCATCTATTTACTAATAAAAACAGTTGATTTCTTTTAAAAATCTCAACTGAGACAAGAGTTATGAATTTTCAAAATTGTGTCCGCAGCGAGATACAAATTTAGTTTAAATTTAAAAATAATCGTAAAAAATTGAAATCGTTGCGTAATTATTATGTAAATTTTAACAAACACTTTTGCATCAATTTACTAATTAAAACAGTCGATTTCTTTTAAAAATCTCAACTGAGACAAAAGTTATGAATTTTCAAAATTGTGTCCGCAGCGAGATACAAATTTAGTTTAAATTTAAAAATAATCGTAAAAAATTGAAATCGTTGCGTAATTATTATGTAAATTTTAACAAACACTTTTGCATCAATTTACTAATTAAAACAGTCGATTTCTTTTAAAAATCTCAACTGAGACAAAAGTTATGAATTTTCAAAATTGTGTCCGCAGCGAGATACAAATTTAGTTTAAATGTAAAAATAACCGTAAAAAATTGAAATCGTTGCGTAATTATTATGTAAATTTTAACAAACACTTTTGCATCAATTTACTAATTAAAACAGTCGATTTCTTTTAAAAATCTCAACTGAGACAAAAGTTATGAATTTTCAAAATTGTGTCCGCAGCGAGATACAAATTTAGTTTAAATTTAAAAATAATCGTAAAAAATTGAAATCGTTGCGTAATTATTATGTAAATTTTAACAAACACTTTTGCATCTATTCGCTAATTAAAACAGTTGATTTCTTTTAAAAATCTCAACTGAGACAAGAGTTATGAATTTTCAAAATTGTGTCCGCAGCGAGATACAAATTTAGTTTAAATGTAAAAATAACCGTAAAAAATTGAAATCGTTGCGTAATTATTATGTAAATTTTAACAAACACTTTTGCATCTATTCGCTAATTAAAACAGTTGATTTCTTTTAAAAATCTCAACTGAGACAAAAGTTATGAATTTTCAAAATTGTGTCCGCAGCGAGATACAAATTTAGTTTAAATTTAAAAATAATCGTAAAAAATTGAAATCGTTGCGTAATTATTATGTAAATTTTAACAAACACTTTTGCATCTATTCGCTAATTAAAACAGTTGATTTCTTTTAAAAATCTTAACTGAGACAAGAGTTATGAATTTTCAAAATTGTGTCCGCAGCGAGATACAAATTTAGTTTAAATTTAAAAATAATCGTAAAAAATTGAAATCATTGCGTAATTATTATGTAAATTTTAACAAACACTTTTGCATCTATTTACTAATAAAAACAGTTGATTTCTTTTAAAAATCTCAACTGAGACAAGAGTTATGAATTTTCAAAATTGTGTCCGCAGCGAGATACAAATTTAGTTTAAATTTAAAAATAATCGTAAAAAATTGAAATCATTGCGTAATTATTATGTAAATTTTAACAAACACTTTTGCATCTATTTACTAATAAAAACAGTTGATTTCTTTTAAAAATCTCAACTGAGACAAGAGTTATGAATTTTCAAAATTTTGTCCGCAGCGAGATACAAATTTAGTTTAAATTTAAAAATAATCGTAAAAAATTGAAATCGTTGCGTAATTATTATGTAAATTTTAACAAACACTTTTGCATCTATTCGCTAATTAAAACAGTTGATTTCTTTTAAAAATCTCAACTGAGACAAGAGTTATGAATTTTCAAAATTGTGTCCGCAGCGAGATACAAATTTAGTTTAAATGTAAAAATAATCGTAAAAAATTGAAATCGTTGCGTAATTATTATGTAAATTTTAACAAACACTTTTGCATCTATTCGCTAATTAAAACAGTTGATTTCTTTTAAAAATCTCAACTGAGACAAGAGTTATGAATTTTCAAAATTGTGTCCGCAGCGAGATACAAATTTAGTTTAAATTTAAAAATAATCGTAAAAAATTGAAATCGTTGCGTAATTATTATGTAAATTTTAACAAACACTTTTGCATCTATTCGCTAATTAAAACAGTTGATTTCTTTTAAAAATCTCAACTGAGACAAGAGTTATGAATTTTCAAAATTGTGTCCGCAGCGAGATACAAATTTAGTTTAAATTTAAAAATAATCGTAAAAAATTGAAATCGTTGCGTAATTATTATGTAAATTTTAACAAACACTTTTGCATCTATTCGCTAATTAAAACAGTTGATTTCTTTTAAAAATCTCAACTGAGACAAGAGTTATGAATTTTCAAAATTGTGTCCGCAGCGAGATACAAATTTAGTTTAAATTTAAAAATAATCGTAAAAAATTGAAATCGTTGCGTAATTATTATGTAAATTTTAACAAACACTTTTGCATCTATTCGCTAATTAAAACAGTTGATTTCTTTTAAAAATCTCAACTGAGACAAGAGTTATGAATTTTCAAAATTGTGTCCGCAGCGAGATACAAATTTAGTTTAAATGTAAAAATAACCGTAAAAAATTGAAATCGTTGCGTAATTATTATGTAAATTTTAACAAACACTTTTGCATCTATTCGCTAATTAAAACAGTTGATTTCTTTTAAAAATCTCAACTGAGACAAAAGTTATGAATTTTCAAAATTGTGTCCGCAGCGAGATACAAATTTAGTTTAAATTTAAAAATAATCGTAAAAAATTGAAATCGTTGCGTAATTATTATGTAAATTTTAACAAACACTTTTGCATCTATTCGCTAATTAAAACAGTTGATTTCTTTTAAAAATCTTAACTGAGACAAGAGTTATGAATTTTCAAAATTGTGTCCGCAGCGAGATACAAATTTAGTTTAAATTTAAAAATAATCGTAAAAAATTGAAATCATTGCGTAATTATTATGTAAATTTTAACAAACACTTTTGCATCTATTTACTAATAAAAACAGTTGATTTCTTTTAAAAATCTCAACTGAGACAAAAGTTATGAATTTTCAAAATTGTGTCCGCAGCGAGATACAAATTTAGTTTAAATTTAAAAATAATCGTAAAAAATTGAAATCGTTGCGTAATTATTATGTAAATTTTAACAAACACTTTTGCATCTATTCGCTAATTAAAACAGTTGATTTCTTTTAAAAATCTTAACTGAGACAAGAGTTATGAATTTTCAAAATTGTGTCCGCAGCGAGATACAAATTTAGTTTAAATTTAAAAATAATCGTAAAAAATTGAAATCATTGCGTAATTATTATGTAAATTTTAACAAACACTTTTGCATCTATTTACTAATAAAAACAGTTGATTTCTTTTAAAAATCTCAACTGAGACAAGAGTTATGAATTTTCAAAATTGTGTCCGCAGCGAGATACAAATTTAGTTTAAATTTAAAAATAATCGTAAAAAATTGAAATCGTTTCGTAATTATTATGTAAATTTTAACAAACACTTTTGCATCTATTCACTAATTAAAACAGTTGATTTCTTTTAAAAATCTCAACTGAGACAAGAGTTATGAATTTTCAAAATTGTGTCCGCAGCGAGATACAAATTTAGTTTAAATTTAAAAATAATCGTAAAAAATTGAAATCGTTGCGTAATTATTATGTACATTTTAACAAACACTTTTGCATCTATTTACTAAACAAAACAGTTGATTTCTTTTAAAAATCTCAACTGAGACAAAAGTTATGAATTTTCAAAATTGTGTTTGCAGTAAGAAACAAATTTATTTTACCTGTCACACTGGGAATTCGGCAAAATAACAAACAATATTTTTCATTAATATCTTTATGTGGAATTAAAAGACTAACAGCTGGAGTAGGAATTCTTAGAAGTACTTAATTTGCAAAATGGTGGAATTGGATTTATAAGATTAGTGGGGTTTATTGGTTTACAAGCTAAAATTCAGGAACAACTACATCTCGTTTCTTTCATTTTGTGCGTCGATCGATCATTTGATTTATTTGCCAAATATGATTTGGAAGGAGATGAATTTGATTTTCGCTAAGGTGAACTTGTATAGTATTTTCCGTGGGATTAGAGCACGATAAATGTTTTCCTATCACTTGTAGTGTTGTGACAATCTTCATGATTTGTGATAAAAAATAGCACATTTACCTGTTGCATAGACAATCAAAATTGTCAAAAAACAAATACTTTAAAGACCGTTCATTCAATCATAATTTATTTTGTGAAAAGTGCGGGCAGCAAAAGTTATTCAATTTTAGTGCTATATAATCACATTTATGTATATCTGTACCATTTTCACTTTTCACTATTATGTAAATTATGTAAATAATAATTCAAGAAACTAAGTAACTAATTATTGCGAGTGAATAAATTATTATATGAAATTCACACAAATGTCATTAAATTAGAGCAGTAATTGAAAATACTTGAATTTTGCCTAAAATAACAGTCTTGTACGAAATTTGTTTTACTGCTACAAAAAATTCCTCAATTATGTCATTTGTTGACTTTGGAAATATTATTATTTTAATAAGTTTAATAAGATGGTCCATTATGGCACGAGTACTCCAATGAAACGAGTGCCACAATGACTCTTATTAAACATGTACCTATAATCCTCAATTATGTCATTGGTTGACTTTAAAAATATTATTATTTTAATAAGTTTAATAAGATGATCCATTATGGCACGAGTGCTGCAATGAAACGAGTGCCACAATGACTCTTATTAAACATGTACCTATAATATACTATTTTCTACTTTGAATTTAGCTAAGGATGTATTTTAAAAATAAAATATATACTTCAACATTTGATGAGTTTTGTTTGCAATATGTGGCAGCAGTGGCAGTTCGTGTATCTTCGTAGACGAAGCTAGGACAGAGATGCCGCTCGTTCGGCCGACGTTTGGCTATAAGGTTTAATTTTGAAGAACACATCACGCAGCGTTAGAACTAATACAACGCAAAGTGTTAATGCACATCGATAATTTTCTTTCTTTAATTTCAGAACCCAACACCCCAGGAAAGTTCATCGTGTGGTTCAGAAACGAAACGACGCTCCTGGTACTCTGGCAGCCGCCGTACCCGCCCGCCATCTACACCCACTACAAAGTCTCCATCGATCCTCCGGATGCGATCGAATCCGTCCTTTACGTGGAGAAGGAGGGCGAACCTCCGGGACCGGCTCAGGCTGCGTTCAAGGGATTAGTCCCCGGCCGCGCCTACAACATATCGGTACAGACCATGTCCGAAGATGAAATCTCCACACCTACGACAGCTCAATACCGAACGGTTCCCCTGCGGCCGTTAAATATAACCTTCGAGAAGATATCGATAACCTCGAACTCTTTCGTGCTGCATTGGGATCCCCCGAATGGAAAGAGGTATATTTATTTATTTATTTCATTTCCTTACAGGCCTAAGCCTAATTACAAGGAAAACTACAATATAAAACAGTGAATGATCGAACATCGTATATCGGGTGTGTATAAATTGGCAGATAATCTACACGCGACGATATTCTTTCAAAAATTTTAAGTAGCTTATCTTAATTCTAAAATGTTGTACCATGGTTCCTGGGCCTTCACGAGGTCCTCAGAGTTTGAACATCCAGTCGTTAAATATGCGTTATTATTCGATATTAATTTACAGAAAACCCTGCAATTTCGGTAGTATGACTAGTTTGAAAATTATTTGTCGGTGTGTCCTGTCTTTCTATCTCACCCGTTTAACATAACACCCGTTTATGTTACTTTTGACACAAGTAATTCATTCAAACTTGCTAGTTCCAAGTTTGTGCCAATTCTGCTTTTCTCACTATTATCAGTTTGTATTAGTGCCCGTGCTTCAGTGTATTTCTGTTTTTGTGTTATTTTCGTTTTGTTCAATTACAATGGATTTTACTATTTATTCATTATCTGATTTACCTTGAATCTGTAAATAAACCCTGCTCCATCTATCTATTACCTTCTACTCTGAACCATGAGATTATTGATAAACAGGGCAGCTCGTGAATGCTATCTTGCCAAATGTACATTTCTTTTAAATGGCTCCTGATGGCCTATGAGGCATGGTAGAACATTTTTTCATCGACTTTTTCTATTCAGAATTTTAGGAAGAACATGGCCACGTGTAGATTATCCGCCAATTTATACACACCCGATATAAACGAGGTTGCAGACAGAAGTACAAGTACAAGTAATAAAAAATGTATATTATATAACTTGCTTTCACACTTACGTGTCTTTGGCGTCAAACTTGATGATAGTATTGATATGATAAATACGGCCATATCCACAAGAAGATAATCCTTAACACATTCACTGCCGACCACGCACTATTTGTGTGGTATTGGTTTTAACGCGGGGACCAACCACGCACCAGGTGCGTCATACTTTCTTTGACAGAATCTTTGGTAAAAAGTCTACTAGATGCGACATTGTGGCCAGTCGGCCTCGCTGTTAAAGAATTTTTTCCCCGGCGTGGATTTAAACCATCTGTAACTGGAAATTTTCCCAAAATAACACACTCAAACGCAAACAATTGAATGATATTACATTATACTACCAAAATGTTAAAGGGCTCAAAACTAAATTACGAGATTTTTACTGCTCCCTTATGTCAGAGGATTATTCAATTATAATACTTACCGAAACCTGGCTTGAGCCTGGAATAAATAACTCCGAATTGTTTGATGAAAGATATACTGTATATCGCACTGATCGCTCTTCAGCTAGTAGCTCAAAACTACGCGGAGGGGGTGTACTTATCGCTGTTTTAAATACATTAAAATCGTTTATCATTTCTACAGATAGTGTTACAGAGGAAATATGAGTTAAAGTAATAATCAACAATCACAGTTATGTTTTTGGTGGCGTATATATTCCACCAAAATCTGGATTAGAAGTTTACGAATCCCACTTAAAATCGTTATCTAATATATACGCACAAACTCCTGAATCAAGATGCATCGTAATGGGTGATTACAACTTACCGGATCTTCGTTGGATTGAACTGGACGACTATGTGGGTTTGTTTCCTGTCAATGTAAAAAATAGCACCAATACAAAAAGTGCAATCGAAAGTGCAGTGTGTGACTTATACGCTTTTAATGGTCTTTCACAATTTAATAATGTGGAAAACGGTTCTGGAGGAGTGCTTGATTTGTGTTTTTCATCGTATTCTGTTAAATCTGTTCTTGAATGTGAACCCTTAATAACCTGTGACGCTTATCATCCTTCTTTGGAAGTTATAATTTCATGTGCGGACTCTGATTGTCTAAATTCAGATTGTACTGTAGTTTATGATTTTAAGCGTGCACCTTATGATGCTATTAACAATCATTTTTTATCGATAAATTGGAACAGAGCATTCCACGGTGTAACTGATGTAAATGTGGCTGTAGACATATTTTATACTATACTGTTCGACTGCTTTGAAAAATTCGTACCAAAAAAAGTAGTGAAGGAATTAAAGTTCCCTCATTGGTTTAGTACTGAACTTCGTAAACTAATAAAACAGAAACGCGACGCGCATAAAAAATTTAAGTTGTCAAATCTGCAGACGGATTATATGATCTTCGAAAAATGTGTAAAACGAAAACTAAGCTATGTTATGATAATTATATTGCTCATGCGGAACAATCAGTACTTGAGAATCCAAATTATTTTTGGAAATTCGTAAAATCTCAATCTGATTCTGGTAAACTTCCATCGTGCATGTTCTTAGATGATATTCAAGCAAGTGATGGTAAAAGTATAGCTAATGCATTTGGTAATCATTTCTCATCTGTATTTAATGACAAACGTTCGTTTCAATGTGATGTAGAATTTGAGTCAAATATTAATTTATCTGAAATAAACATTTCCCCATCTGAAATTCAGTCAGCATTACAAAATATTGATGTTAAGGGTGCGATTGGTCCTGACCAAATACCGCCACTACTGCTTAATTTATGTCATTCAACGCTCTATCTACCTCTGTATACATTAATTTCCATGTCCTTAGCACAAGGTGATTTTCCCGTCTTGTGGAAGTCGTCTTATGTACAGCCCATTTTTAAGTCAGGCCAGAAAAGCGATATTAAAAATTATCGCCCGATATGTATACTGTCAGCGATTCCAAAACTTTTTGAATCACTCATTGTTAAATATTTATCAAGCCCTTTCAAAAATATTATAATATCTCAACAACATGGGTTCATGAGTGGACGCTCTACAGATACAAATCTTTTCTTATACAGCAATTTCATTTTAAAATCCTTTGATGCTGGTTCTGAAGTTCATGCTATTTATATGGACTTTAGTAAGGCCTTTGATAAAGTTAACATAGAACTTCTGATAGCTAAGCTGGCGAAGTATGGCATTTGTGGACCTATTCTTAAGTTGATCGATTCATATTTAACAAATCGTACTCAACAAGTCCGTGTAAATAATTTTTTATCCGATATTTTTGATGCCACACCTGGTGTTCCTCAGGGGTCACACTTGGGTCCTCTTTTATTCAATATTTTTATTAATGATATATATGTTGGAATTAAATCTCCCATATTATTATTCGCGGACGATTTGAAAGTGTACAGACGAGTCTCATCGAATAGTGACGCTTTATTATTACAGTCAGATCTTACTAATATATGTAATTGGTGTCTAAGAAATGATATGTCCCTTAATATAAATAAATGCCACGTAATGCTTTTCAGTCGTAAGTCTAATAATGAGAGATTTATGTACCATTTAGACAATGTGGGTCTAGAATATCAAGAGGTTGTTAGGGACCTGGGAGTTTATTTTGATAAGAAACTATCATTTTCCTATCACATTGAAACTGTTATTGCCAAGGCAAATAAGTTGCTCGGATTTATTAAAAGAACTACCAGAGATTTTACTAATGTCCATAGTTAAACAACTCTTTTTGTTAGTCTTATTAGGTCAGTATTAGAATATTGTAGTGTTATTTGGTCACCACATTTTAGCTGTTATATCGACAGACTGGAATATGTACAAGGTAAATTTTTAAAGTATTTAAAATATAAATTATATTCACAAAATATAATTCTGAATATAAACCAGATTAGATCGTATGTTAATTTAGCATGTTTATCAAACAGACGAGAATTTTACGACGTTTGTTTTATCTTTAAAATAATCAATAATATTATTAATTCGCCTGAATGTTTGGAATGTTTTGCATTCAATATTCCCAAATATACAACGCGACAATCTCAGTTGTTACATATTCCATTCTGCCGCACATCCTACGTTATGTTTAGTCCATGTGTAAGAATGTGCAGTATTGCAAATAAATATTGTGACAAACTTAATTTCACCAACTCTTCGTTGATCAAGTTCAAGTCTGAGGCCCACTACATTATCTGTTAAGTGTGTTTGAATGTAAACTTTATATGTATGTATATATATACATGTTAATATTTTTTATGTAAAATGTAGTTTTTGACGTCAATAAATAAATAAATTAAACCTTACAAGCAAGCATCGGCTTGACTGGCTATGAGTTTATCTGAGGCAGTGAACGTGTTAATGGGATAATGTCTGCAAACATCAGACATCCAGAGTCCCTCTTGGTGCAGTCCTGGCTTTGCCAATGCAGTGGGTTGGCTGGATGGCACCGGGGAATGAGGACTCAGATGGGAGGACGTACCAAGGGCCCCATTGAGGCCTACTACTCCAGATCCAGATGATAATTTTTTATTTAATCCTGAGTTTATAAGGTGTTGGTTGAGATATTTGACTGAGTCGATACTTGTGCGAGTGATAATAATAGTGCAAAATTAAGGAAATTCGGGAGGACGGTAGTGAAAGGTATAAACAGCAGATGGTAAAAGTCTGATAAACGTAGGAGTGCGGATTGCGGTATAATCGGTCAGCTAAAAAAATCGGAGATAGAGCGACAAGAAAACTCCTAGTGTTGTTTTTGCTGTGTTTCAGTCTAATAAATGCTTGTAAGTCTGATCAATGCAGAAGTTCGGATTTCGGTATAAACGGTTAGCTAAAAAGTTCGGAGATAAAGCCTAGCGTTGTTTTATCGTGTAAGGTTTTTGCGCTTATTTTTTGTCCATCGCGATATCTCCACAGCAAGCGGTGGTTTCTTTTTTGGAGGATTTTTTTTTTGTTTTTACGCACCGCGCTATTCCGTAGACGGTTGCTGACGTGCCGTCAGTTTTTTGTCAAGTAATAAAAACGTAACAAAATTTAATTGCCGACAAGTCCAAATTAACCGCCTTATCTGTACATTTTTCAATGTTTACACTCAACATATTATAATTTGAGAGTTTTACTTTGTTTCCATTTGTTGCAGTGAGTTTGATAAGTACCAAATTGTGTTGGGATCAGTGAGAAAGCAACCGGCAGTGACGAAACTGCGAGAGGAGCCCACATATTGGACATTTAAAGACAACTTGGAACCCGGGAAAACGTATCAAGTGGTCGTGAAAACTGTGTCTGGAAAAGTGACGTCTTGGCCTTTGACAGGAGATGTGACCTTGAGTAAGTTATTGCTGTCAGCAATTGACGGCTCGCCGGGTACCTCATGGTATGGCCGAGGTAGGTAGTAGAGGTGGTAATGCCATGAGTCACCCGGCGAGCCGTCACTGGTTCTAATCTGTGCTAGCAGCACACTTGGGTAAAGACGGCTTCACAACAACCCGGGAACGGAAAATTCTCCAAATCATACAGGTCCATCAAGAATAAAGTTTACAGTGAAAAAGACCATTTTCTCAAATTAATTCCGCCCGAGTTTACAATGTGTATGAATGTTTTTATATGTGTTAATGTAAGATTTTTGTAAGAAAGGAAACTTAAGTACTCTAAATCAAATGAAACCAATTTATTAAGCTTGAATTACATTATACTTTTTCCGTCTTTTTTCATCTAGATTCTCGTTCAAGTTTTGCTTTCGATTTCCGTTCGATTTATAGTTCATTCTATTCAATATAGAGACCGCCGCTAGCAGACGAAGTAATTACCAACCCACTAAATAAAAAGTATTTGTGTTCACGTGTCCAAGTCCAACTGAGGTTAAGAGTTGAGATTGTAAAAAATGACTAAAATTGAAAACATCAACCGGTCACCAGGTTATATAGGTTATGTTGCTTGCACAAACAACTCATGCTTGTTGTTTTTTTTTTCGTCGTTGGAAGTAACAAACATGGACCAATATCGAACGGAAAATATGACCGGCTGCATATTTCTATTCAAGAAACTTGAACGGAAATTGGATGGAATTTTCTGAATTACATTCATACAAGATTGTCTCGAACAGTGGCAGTTCCAAAGGGGGGGTAATCGGGTAATTACCCCCCTAAGAATTTTTCGCTTAACAATTTTTATTGTTAAAAATTACCGATATTCTATATAGCAAGCAAATAATATAACCGGTAAATTTTTCCAACGCTTTAAAACGTTGGAAAAGGATAGGGAGATTTCACGGAACAGGTGTATGAGAGCTGAAGCACCAGTTTATTTATGTTTTTTTTTTAATTACCCCCCTAGACTAGTTGGTTGGAAACGCCCTTGGTCTCGAAGCAAAATCTAACGAGAATCTAGACAAAAAAGACGCAAAAAAGTAAAATGTAATTCAAGCTTTACACTTTTGCCACATAACAGAATACATATTTTATAATAATAATAATACATGATAATTGCAGGTGTGTTCATCAATAGTTACATAGTTTTAGTATAGTGCTGAGTGGTGACCGATAATACATAACTAGTTAATAATTTATTATAGAACCACTTCCGGTATCAAACGTGGAATCAGAAACAGACGAGAAAACCAATTTGGTCAACATATCGTGGACAACGAATCCAAACAGTCACCAAGATGCCTTCAAAGTGTCCTACCATGAGGTTGAAAGTACAACGGGTGATTCAAATACGGTCACCACGAATGAAACGAAAATATCTCTCGACACTTTACTACCAGGAAGGAATTACTCTATATCCGTTCAAGCTGTATCCAAAAAGGTAAGTTTAATTTAAATTGCCTTGATTAAACATCTATAAGTACGGCGTACAGTCTGTTCGTTATACCGTGATAAATTGGTTGTAAACTGGAAATATGCGCTGCAAAATAGGCTCCACCCCCTTAACAGCGATTGGGCGGAGGAACAATTATTGGGACATAATTTTTTTTTTATTAATTAAATAGCCACGATAAGGCCACCAGACTTGAGATGCATATTCTAAATTCGGGCTGACTAGAGAATAGTGTAGGGTTTTATGCGAGTGTAATGACAATTCTTTGGAGTTTCTATTAATAAACAATAATAATTTGGATGCATTAAGAGGTATAGTTAACATGTGACTCTTGAAAGAGACAACTCCCGAATCTTTAATCTGACCAGATCTGGCCAGATCAGTAAATGCAAGAAAGAATCAGTATTAAATTTGATTGCTTATTTTTTTTGTAGGTTGAATCGAACGAGAGTTACTTGTACGTGCCAACGAGGCCGAGCGCACCGATAATCGAAGATCTCCGGCCGATGATCGACGGCCTGAACATCAGTTGGAAATCGGACGTCAACTCGAGGCAGGATAAATATGAAGTGGTTTACGTCAGGAACGATACGCAAAATTCATACGTCAGACAGACCTACGAGTCCAACATAATATTGATGAATCTTTATCCGGGGGCCGGTTACCTCGTGAAAGTCTTCGCTATATCGCATGGTCTGCGCAGTGAGCCGCACGAATATTTCCAACCAGTTTGTAAGTACATGTAGATACGTCTTTATTCAGAACAAATTTGTTTGAGTATACAATAAATTTACTTGGTTAGTCTGTCTGGGGTAACGACCATAGGTCTTTCTGCCCTTTGTAAGTATATTTGCCTATAACAGTCTATTTTAGACAATCCTTTATATATACCATATGTATAAAAATTATTTAGATAAAGGGTGGCTTTGTATTTCAGAACGTACGTTGGAGGTTTGATACGTCGCATCACGACTTCGCCACCAGTTGTTAAAGTAATTAATTGACATAAACTCAACAACGTGCTGAACTAATCTAAGATCGTGATTTTGTTTATCATGGCCATGCCTTATCTAAATAATTTTTATACATATGGTATAAATAAGGCTTCTATTTTTAGGTTATTATTAGTTATAATCAATTTTGTGACGTCATGAAAGCACCATCCCCCTTCCCCCAGCATTACCCTGGACTGACCCATCCCGAAACATAAGAACGCTCCCCAATGTTGTAATTATTACTATGTGTGTAATTTTGACAAATAGCAATAGTACTTTTAAGGCACTATTTAAACAATTGTTTTTTATCCTTTAATATGACTTCATTAAACTAAATATGTGCCATTTGGTTCGATGACCTTCTGGCATTCTTCTGGCGACACCATAATCCCTTCACTGGGGAACTTCTGTGGTTCCAGGGCAAAAAGTTGTGACGAGCCCTTTTTAAAACTAACCTAATACCATTCAGGGAGTTCTGCGAAAACTGAAAAAATGTCCGCTTGGGATGCATAAGAGTACCGGGCTACTGTTTGCTTCCGTAGCCTCCTCGAAGGCCCTCCGTATATAGCTGAATCAAAAGAGTGAACATGCCTCCGACAGGGATCTGGAGGTTGCAGATTCGATCCCTGTCGGAAGCATGTTCACAATTTTGATTCAGCTATATACGGAGGGCCTTCGTCCATTATTTATTTAACTATTAGTTAGAACTAATTACTCAATCATAATTATGCTTTATTCACAGTCCCACGACCACCGAGGAATATGACGATAGAGAAGACAACGACTAACTCAGTCATAGTGCAATGGATGGCGCCACTGGACTCCCTAATTTCCGACTATGCAATCAGATACAGAACGGACACAGAACGGGTGTGGGTGAGACTACCGGCGGTCTTGAACACGGAAGCGGAAGTGGCGGACATGACTCCCGGAGAACGGTACACAATTCAAGTCAATACCGTCAGCTACGGATTGGAAAGCAATGAGCCGCAACAGTTGAATCACACAGTCCGTAAGTTTACAGTTCCATAAATGATAATTAACCAGTTGGCCTTGTGACGAGTATAATCGTCATGAACAAATTGGCAATATTTTGTGTTATATCGAGTAGGTACTTGTCATATTGCCATTTCTTTATGACAAGTATACTCATAAAAAAATAGCAAAAAAGAAGAAGTGGTAATATTTTGTGTCGAGTATTCACTCGTTATAACACAAAATATTGCCATTTTTCATGACAAGTCTACTCGTAAAACACAGCTAACTGATTAAAAGTAATGCTGGGTTTATAAATTGTCATTTTGTTAAATTATCAATAAATTAATATTGTTTATGCTGAAGGTTTCTACTTCGTTATACATTTTATATAATAAATAAAACACTGTTGCTTTGTTTGTATAACTTTTGAAAATGTATTATTTCCGTGACTATAGTTTGTAAGTTGACTGTAAGTTTGATGATGGCACATTGAAGTTGCCGAATCTATAGTCACGGAAATAATAAATTTTCAATAGTTATAAAAACAAAGCAGCAGTGTTTTATTTATTATCAATCAATTATTTTTCAAAGCCACCTCCCATTTTTACTCATTAAAATGGCTATTGGATTAATTGATAACAAATATTACACACAATTAAGGGAAACCTGATTGCCCGTAACAATCCCGACAAACCGAAACTCTGAAAATGTGATTCACATCATATTACACATAATTGATAATTGTGTTTTAATCTACAATTTTATTTTTTAGGTCCAAATCCAGTTTCGAATATCGCTCCGCTCATCGACTCGAACAACGTGACGCTGGAATGGCCCAGGCCGGAGGGGCGCGTCGAAACCTACATCGTCCGTTGGTGGGAAACGACGAATCCCCAGCAGATCAACAAAAGGAACGTTTCCCAGAACAGCAATTCGTCGTCGGGACCGGTGAGACTATTGGTCGGCGATCTGATGCCCGGCGTGGAGTACGAGTTCGACATCCAGGCCATCAGCAACGATTTGGAGAGCGACGTTACGAAATTGAAAACTAGAACAAGTTAGTAGGAACGTTTTTTAACAGCTAAAGTTAACTCGTAATATTAGACCGTACACTTTATTAAATTTAGCAGTAAAGTTATTATTAGGGGCCGCGGTGGCCTAGTGAGTAGCGTTCCTGCTTCTGGGCCTCGTGGTCGTGGGTTCGAATCCCATCCGTGCGGTCACTTTTTCAGAATGAAGAAGTGGCCGTGCGGGTCCATCGATGTGTAGTGTATGTCCCATTCATTTAAAAAATGAAATCTTCAAAAACTTATATACGTTAGTGACCGAACAGCAAATCACTTACGCCAATTCCCTTATAGTCATTCACTCTCCTTAACCCGCAATTCCATCAGACATCCTTCCTTTAAAAAAAAAAAAGTTATTATTATTAATCATTTTTAAATTTACACTTAAGAGAGGTTTTTTATATTCTTCGTAATCAATCGCTACTTATCGAATTAAGAATAAAGAGTGGATTTAAAGAACCAACAATTTTTTTGTGTTCAGTTCTGATTTTTGTTTACCAATATTTGCTTGAGACGGTCACTGCGTTACGGGTCATATCTGTTCCGTTGTGGACTTCTGTATTTGGCAGAATAGAATTGTATTGAACTTCCCCTAGGGGCAAAGATTGTAAATTTGTCGTACTTTGACGGAATTAAATGTTTTTTTGGTACCGATGACAGATCAATATTAATCTGTGTGGAATCGCTTGGCCTAACCTCAAAATGCCGGGTAAACGGCTAAATTCTCAGGCGTGGAATCTCGTGGTCAATCTTTTTTACAGCAGAAAAGGAAAACAACGATCCTATAATTTCGCTGAATGCTGTCTTTCTTTTTTGTCTAATTACCTGAATATTAATATTACATCGTTTCATAGAGACTTACTGATGCTTTAAAAATAAGTTTACGGACTATCTCCAGTATTAAAATTGCAAGTGAGAGAAATTAGTCGCTTTCTACTCCTGGAAAATCTAGATCCCTGAAGAAATCAAAAACTCAAGACTACGACGATGGTGTCAAAACAGGAACCAAAAGTTCCCTCTCCTCTAGGAGCAAAGATTGTAACTTTGTACTACTTTGACGGAATTGAATGTTTTTTTTGGTACCGATCAGAGATCAATATTAATCTGTGTTACCGGTTTACTCCATTCGGTTGGCAGTGTAATTTTTTGGTAATTTGGTATTTATTAACGGAAGCCATTTCAATACAGTAATAAATTAAAATAAAATAAACATATATACAATACAAGATGTTACGAGACAGATTAAAATATAAATGTATATACAAGGTGTCTAAAAAAGACACCACCAAAATGATATGGTGTATTCCTGAGACAAAAAACAAGCAAATTAACTAAATTTATCTATATGAAAAATTACATACTTTCCAAGATACAGCAAGTATATTTTTTAACACGAAATCTTTCAAAAACAATAAGTTCTTTTTTATTTTTTTTTGTTAAAAATAAGGCGTAAACAAAAAAACTTTAAGAGTTATAAATTCTTTAAAAGTGATGAGTTGCATTGAAAAAAATATTAAATCGTAAAAAATATGAAGAACAAAAAAGTTCTATGTAATAATGTAAACAGCATGTCCTCTGGAGCACCTTTGTACTTGAAGAAATTTCTTTAAATTTTTAAACAATGTAGTACACCTAATGTAGTTGTCAGAAAAAAATAAACAAATCATTCTCATCTGCCATTTTCGAGATATAGATTAAAATATTTAAAAAATCTTAAACTTTGACTTGCTGTATCTTGGAAGGTATGAAATTTTTCATATAGATAAATTTAGTTAATTTGCTCTTTTTTTGTCTCAGGAATACACCATATCATTTTGGTGGTGTCTTTTTTAGACACCTTGTACATATATATAATGAGTAAATTTGTGACAAATAAATTCCCCTCGGGACAAAAATGCCTCCAAATAAGAAGAAAAATATTCCAAATATTATATTAAATATGAAGTACACCATGACGGTAACTACAGGTACGAGTGGAAGATCATCAATGGAATGAACTCTGCCTTTTCCACGTGTGATCAGAATTTTAGTTGATTTGTTTTTATTTGTCAATTATATTATCTAAAATATTTTCTAAATGCTTAAATTGTTTTTTTGTGTTGAAAGTCTTAATATGACCAAATTTTTTATTTTGTTTTTCAGTGCCACTGATTCAGTCCGAGGTCGTGGTCGTCAACAATCAGCAGTCCACGGACTCGATAAGCCTGCGCTACACTCCGACCCCTCAGGTGTCTTCCAAATTCGATCTGTACAGATTTTCCCTCTCGGAGTCGAACATTCCGGATCAGGAAAAGGGGGCCAACAACTCCGACAGATTGGTCACTTTCACCGGACTTATTCCCGGCAGATTGTACAACATCACCGTTTGGACCGTCTCGCAGGGTGTAACTAGTCAACCGCTACAAAGACAGGACCGTTTATGTAAGTAGATGCTATTATTTTGTGTTGGAAGTTTACTTGATCTTTAGAAGGGTGATGGAAGGAACAAAAATAATATATTTAATTAAAACAAATGACCAAATAAAATTACAAACAGACGACAATAGTAGATGCTATTATTTTCTAAATTTCATGTTGGATCTTTAGAAGAAATAATAGAACAAACAAAAATAATATATTTAGCCAAAAGAAATGACAAAATAAAATAACGAACAGATGATGAGACGGCTGCAACTTGAGGTGGAAATCTTACTATTCCGTGCAATTTATATTTATCACTTTAAATGTTCATCTTGGAGGAATCATCCAAAATGATAAGTGTATAATGCGTTTAATTTTTGTTGCATCCAAAGTGAACACTAAAGAGGAACGATGAAACATATTGACCCCATACCAACTTTTGCAGAAAGATTCGTTCGCCGATCGATAATTCATCCAGAGTGAAGGCGCAGTGTCAGGTATAAACAAAACATTAATTTTAGTCCCATTCACAACCGGCAATCGAATCTCTGTCGTGAAACCAGAGAACTGGATGAAAATATGTGAACAAGGACGCTTTCACTCTGCGTGATTCACTTTGGATGTACATCAAAAGTGTGATGCAGTGTGAATCCCACTTAACGTCCTGTGACATGATATAGGGAAACCTGGAAAAGAAATTTAGTTATAGTAGCTGCATGTAGATGGTGCCAGAATAAAATTCCTATGACATGATATAGGAAAACCAAGAAATAAGAAATTTAGTTATAGAAACACTGAATAAAACACTATGTTTTTTTCCACAATTTATTTGATGTATGTACAAATATTACGTATACATACATATCACGACTTAAGTAGTAACGGCCGCAACCATCACCATGATTAAATTTAGTTATAGTAGCTACATGTAGATGGCGCCAGAATAAAATTCCTATGACATGATATAGGGAAACTAAGGGCTGCTTTTACAGTCGTCAGATAAATAAATGAACTTATACCCTCTTTAACTCCTTGCTGCATAGGGGACTACAATTTGAACCACCAAATTTAAGCAAGTTGTGACACATAGGTCCACAAAACAGACCACTTACAAATCTGTATGTACGAAGCTGAACAAAGGCGCGAATTATGAACCACATATCCCCACCTCATTTTAACACTTCTAGTGGCAATTGAGAGTAAAGCACTTAGGCCTTGTAAAATGTGTGAAATCTCGTGCAGCAAAGAGTTAACTAATGCCATCGTTTATCTCTCAGTTAACATACGCTGCCTTTTACAAACGCTTGGATAGATTTTCTCCCGAAACACCAACGTTGGCTGCATTGCGGATACATGCGGTTGCGCAGTTTATAGAATTGGCATTTTTCTTTTTGCTTGCGGAAAGGTTAGAAAGTTGTGTTTGTAATCATTGATGCGACCCTTGACCACCTCGAGCTTCTTTTCAATATTCCACCTAGACATATGCCAGAATTCATGTTTTTTAGAAACTAGTTTGTATGGTGCGTGTGCTTGCTGTGCGCATTGCCTGCGAGTTAACCGAGATTTATCTGCTGCTCCAAGTACCGGATAAGATAACTGCGAATTATCTACTTCGTAACCCTAACCTATTTTCGTATTTAATCTGGAGATAGTATTGACCTTAATTTAACCGACTATTGTAAAAGCGGCCCTAAGAGATTAGAAATTTAGTTATAGTAGCTGTGTGTAGATGGTGCCAGAATAAAATTCCTATGACATGATATAAGAAAACCAAGAGATGAAAACTTTAGTTATAGTAGCTGCATGTAGATGGTGCCAAAATAAAAATTCCTAAGACATGATATAGGGAAACCAAGAGATTAGAAATTAAGTTATAGTAGCTGCATGTACATGGTTCCAGAATAAAATTCCTATGACATGATATAAGAAAACCAAGAGATGAAAACTTTAGTTATAGTAGCTGCATGTAGATTGTGCCAAAATAAAAATTCCTAAGACATGATATAGGGAAACCAAGAGATTAGAGATTTAGTTATAGTAGCTGCATGTGGATAGTGCCAGAATAAAAATTCTACAGATTTCTGTAAATTATGTTTGTTGTAAACACTGCACGCCGCCTTTCCATTTCAATTTATCTACATGCCGTGTCGCTTCCCGTTATTCCATGCTAATGGAAGGGAAACAAATTTTGATATTCTACATGCCAGTTAACGTGTTAAACAGTAACTCTCGTTTACTTTCACCTACTCGAAAATTAATTTACTAAGCATCCAATGTTCATGTTCCTTCCTTTTTTTACCTAGGCATTTACAAATGGATAAATGATGTAAGTATATTACTTGAATGAATATCTATACTATATCCATTTCCAAGCGGCAGCGCGTGTAAACACAATCACGTGAACGGCGAGAATACTCAGGGTCGGACGCGCCGTACCCTAGCGCGCCTACAAATAAATTTCATTTTACTGCCCAACACTTTTTAAACGCACGGTAATCGAGGACGGGCCCAGAATACAAACTGAATCCGGGCACGAGCACGCACCACGGAACGACCAATCGTCTATTGAAGTACGCACGTAGCTATCACGCAGCCGGGTTTGTTTATTTCCACTGCCACTAGGAAATGGATAGAGTTTTGCGAAAAAGTCCACTGTTAATTCCTTCCGTTACTATTGCTGGCTAGTGGCAAAATGTGAGATAGTCAGCGAAGTGTTTACTTGCTCCCTCTGTACACCAAATTTTGGATACGTGGCACCATTAAGGCCAAATGTTACAGCGTGCGCCATCACTGAGTTTTTTTTGTTTTTTGTCTTCAATAAGTCAAATGCATGTAATGAATTATATGTCGCCGAGATGTATTTTTGATTGCCGTTCTATTTTCAGACCCCGAACCGATAACGGGAATTAACTCAACGCACACGTCCGACACAGAAGTGACACTATCGTGGGCTTCGCCAAGAGGAGAGTACAACGCTTTCGAAGTTCAATATTTGACGTCGGAAAATGTGCTCATACAGAACTTGACGTTGTACAATTCGATCACTATCAACGATTTAAAGCCACATCGGAATTATACATTCACAGTAGTAAGTAACAATAGCAGATTATACCATTTAACCTGACAAATCAAAATAACTCGAAAAATACGTACGAAAAAATGTTTCCAAACAAAAAATTAATATTTTTGTTCTACATACAGGGTGTATTTGAAATAACGAACAGGCTCGTAACCACAAAGAGATTATATTATTTTTAAACAATATTCGCAATTATTTTGTTTATAACTGTAACAAAAATCCCGCAATTAATTATTAAAGTTAATGAGTGAAAATACGCAACATGTTTGGGGGCAGTGGTAATGTGACCTAATTTTTAAACGGCATCGGCTTTAGATATCGAATTACAACAAGCGCGTAGGAAATATTTGAGTGCTCTTTAAGCGTCAATGAACTTGAGGACTGTTTATCTTTTACAAAAAAAAAACGTTGCGATAACACTTCAAATTTCAAAGGCAAGAAATCGTATCTCGCGTTTTAAATAAACAAACACACATTCCATGCAGACCTAATTAAATGAGAAAAGCATCGGTTCTCAAAATGTTTAAAAAACCTCGAAAAATGACGAAAATGGGTTCAAAAATATTTTGTGTATGTGCCCTTAAATGCCTGTTCGTTATTTCAAATACACCCTGTATAGTCCACAGCTCTACTCGCAGTGGGTGGGGCAGAGGGCAAATTTGAAATTTGAAATAAGAACCCCAATTTTTTATTAAAGCAAAAAATACATAATTTTTTATTGAAATATTATTTTCATTTTGTAACAGATGGCGCTGTAAAAGCAAAAATTAAATTTAACATAAATAAAAAGTTGATGGCGTCCCGCCTCTCTCCATCATAGTTGTTAATTAAATTAAATGCTCAAAGTGATATCCTTGAACTTCAATGCACTTGTTGACTCGAGCTACGAATTCCTGCACGCATCTCATAGTCATGTTTGGTGTTATTGTGGCGCAAGCACCCCTTGTTTGCTGCAGCATGTTTTCACGTACCGAAACCTTCTTGAACGAGTACCACCAATGTTGCTAGAAGTGCAACGTGGTTTCAACAAGATGGTTGTCCAGCACATTATTCATTAGTCAGGAACCGGTGAACTGGCTAGCCAGATCGCCAGACCTTACCTCCCTAGATTTCTTTCTTGTGGGGTTAGTTAAAAGATGCGGTTTATAAAATAACATCTACTACAGGAATTTGTAGCTTGAGTCAAGTGCATTGAAGTTCAAGGTCATCATTCTGAGCATTTAAATTAATTTATAACCCCAATGGGTGAAAGCGATTCGCCACTAACTTTTTATTTATGTAAAATTTAATTTTTGCTACTACAGCGCCATCTGTTACGAAATGAAAATAAAGTTTCAATAAAAACCAAATTCAAACGAATCAAATTTTTTAATAAAGGAGGGCTCCTATTTGAAATCTCAACCCTCTCCCTGCCTACTGGGGGTGGAGTAGTAGACAGAATTTAGAACAGATTTTAATTTAAATTTAATTTTTGCTATTACAGCGCCATCTGTTACGAAATAAAAATAATGTTTCAATAAAAACCAAATTCAAACAAATCCAATTTTTTAATAAAGGAGGGCTCCTATTTGAAATTTCAACCCTCACCCTGCCTACTGGGGGTGGAGTAGTGGGCAAAATTTAGAACAGAATGATGTGCCATTGGGAAATATAAATGTTTGGTCCGGGAACGTTTTTTCGTACGATGGGTACTTTTCGAGTTAAATGGTACACTCGGTATATTGAAAGAGAGAAATGCATGATTTTTCCTGAGGTGGGAAGTTGTAGCATCGAGCAGAAAGTAGCATTCTCTCCCGAGGTAGATATATTATTTTTTCACAAACGGGATATTTTAGGGATTAAACATTTGTTTTTAAAACCTAACCTACAAAAAGAAACGTTGTCAGCCGTGACAGTTAAAATAAATAGTGGAAACTCGTAGGCGTATGACTATTAAGGGCCGGTTGCATAAAACTTTTGAACCATTGTTCAACGTTGATTTTCAGTTCAGCATAAAAATTACGTTGCTCAATGTGGTAAGATCAAACGGCCACTCAATCCGAACGGTCGATTCAGGCCGTTCAAGCTGATGGAACTACAGTTCAACACATACATAACCTATTTTAAATACGTATACGTCGCCTTCGATTGTGATTTTTATTAAAAATGGAATGTACGCGAAATGACGGATGATGAGGAGTTTGCAGAGTTGGTGGAATTAACCTTGCGACCAAAAATCCCAAGATTGTTCAAAGAGCGGGTTAATCATTTTGTAAAATAGAATAATAGAGAATTTATAAAAAGGTTTCGACTCTCAAAAGAGACTGTGAGAAATGTATTGCAGCAAATTTCGCTAGCTATATCTTCTAAAACTGCAAGGTATTTATACAAAGCAAACATGGCTGCTAAATTGTTGATTGTGCAAACCCTTAACACAACAAGTATATCAATCAACCTTGACGGTTAAGGCCAATAAATGATTAAAACAACACCAATAACCTAAAAAAATTTCAGTACATTAGCGCCATTCAGCGTTTTCAGGTTCACCAACTTACACAAATCAACGATCTACGGAACTCGGCTTCATTTCTATTTATGCAACGATATTGATTTTGATCATGGTTCACTTTTCGATCTTGGTTCATTTCAGTTTTATGCAACTGGCCCTAAGTCTCTGGTTTGTGAAAAAAATACATTTAATTTAACACGTTGACTGCTGTCCTTGCAAACTACAAGTATTCGTTGGCAATCAACGTGTTAAATTATGATCCTATGGACTAATTGTAACATTGATTATTAATAATTGTACATTAACAGGTTGTGCGGAGTGGAACAGAGTCCAGCATCCTTCGCAGATCCCTTCCCGTCTCTGCGATATTTACCACCAAGGAATCTGTACCGGGGAAAGTGGACAAATTCTATCCGATTGACATACAGCCAAGCGACATTACGTTTAAATGGTCTCTACCGAGTGCCGAACAAAATGGTGTTATTCGTAAATTTACTATAACATATGGATTAGAAGTAATTATTTTTTTTTTTTAAATTTTGCATAATGAAGTAACTCGGTGTTCTAATATCACTCTTTTCATTTATTAGTTTAACACAAACAAGAAAACAAGACAGTTTTATAAAACAAAATCAAAATGCAAATTGTCATGATCTGCGCAAAATATAAATTTTATTGGTCGCAATCAATTCCCTTCATTAATTTTTTATTTTATGAAAGTAACTTTTAACCCATTACTTCTCATTGTACTCAATCGAGTACAACAAACATGGGCTTTAGTGACACCTAGTGGCAATGTTGTTTACTTTAGATAACGAATGTGTGATACACACATATCAATGGATCTTTGTGTATGCGTCATTACCAAAGCTTTCTCGCCTTGGACTGCATACGTTCACACATGATTGCGCCTAATTTAACTTACCGTAGAGAGAGTAAAAGCATGAAAATGTTGTCGGAGCTAGGTTCAGCTATCTGTGACGTGCACGCAAAGATCCATTGATCAAAGTATACAAACTCTTCTTTATTAATGATAGAACAATCATCAGAATTTGAAATTCTTTGGAAAAAATCATGGGATGTAATGGGTTAACGCGTTCGCTGCCGCCGCAATTGGGATTGCATTTACGCAAGCGTAAAGATGGACGCGCTAGCGCATCGGCGGCAGCGAACGTGTTAATATGTTCAGCACCAACACATTTTTTAGTTCCCACCCCTTAATCAAAACACCAGGCTATAGCATCACGTGCTGCAGAGCCACAGCAGACAAGTTAGCATATAAAAGCACCCGTGAATTTTAATGCTTCACGATAGCCTTACGGGCTCACCATAATCGTTAGCTTCTCCACTGGATTCACCAAACTCTCGCGTGCTCGTTTAAGATGGGTGCACAAACTGAACTTTTCCCTTTAATTGTCACTTTTTTCCATGATTTAGAAACAGCATTGAATAAATATAGTATTAAAAATGTATCTAGTGATATATTCATCCATTTTTTAACTGGTATATAAATAAGTAGAATAAGGAGATTGTACTGCCAGTTATGTTTACATAACTGGCAGTTATGTAAAGCAGCAAAAATACATCTAACCTCACTTACACTTTAACTCGTAGGGTTCGCCTCACACGGTGTTTAGAGATTTCGGACCAGAAGAATTCACGGGCACGATAAGACAACTGGTGCCGGGCAGAACTTACGTATTCAGAATACAAGCGGAGACGAAAATCGGATTTGGACCCGAAACGTCATCCAAGCAGAAGATGCCGATATTGGCGCCGCCTCCGCCCGGCTCCAAAGTGTTCCCGACCGAAGTCTGCAAGAGCTCGACGACCATTCAAATACGGTTCAGGAAGAACTACTTTAGCGAACAAAACGGACCAGTAAGTAGTCAAATGTGAGGATTTTTATATTAACGCACACTCAATTTGTTGCCGTACGTAAAGCTCGAGATATTCAATTATCTGTTGTTTTAGAGATGTCCAAGCATTAGTGATTTTTCATGAAATGGTAATGGAAGGAACAAAAATCGAATCCTTCTGTTCAGCATTGTTTACCTTCACAAATAGTAATTTACAGTAAGAGTGAGGAAGGCAAAGCTTTCGTTCACGCGATTGGACGATGCAATTCAGGTGAACAAAAGCGGCCTTATGGTGTTATTCTGAACAACTGTTATTAACAGCGATGTTATTAACATCGATGCTATTAACATTGCAATGTTATGTAAAATTGAACAACGCTGTTAAAAACTGTATTCTGAACAGCCCGATGTACACAAATTGACAACAGTGCAACGGGTACAGAGCGACCAACTTCATGTATATTATAATAGATGGTTAATAATACGTTTTTGAGGATATTTTTAGAAAGAAAATGAGTGTTTCATAAAGCATGCACATAAATATTGGAATAAGATTCCAAATTTGAGTTTTTTGTTGCTATGGAAAAAAAAAACAAAATAAAACAAATTCTGTAATGTCAGTAAAGTGGTTATGTATAAATTGTGGATGATTAAGAGTTCCTGATGATATCCTGAAAGTCGCAAATGCTGCAAAGTACCAAATATTGCCTAAAAAAAAAATCTAAATCACGTTTCAAAATTTACACAATAACAGATCATTATGCGTGAATGAAAACCATTAAGTACGAGACGGTGAGCGAAAAGCGGTTGCTAAGGTGGTAGCTATGGATACAGACTCACTTTCTGGGGAGGTATTGAACAAACAAAATTACAACTTAAAAACAATGAATCATTTAGAATTTACCATTGATATTATAGATTAATACGTACAGTTGCTTCCTTTCAAACCTTTTAAATCTGTCTGTCTGTACTGTCTTTTTGATGATGACGCTGAAAGGGTTGAAACTACAGTTGCTGTATAAACAAAAAACATGTGTGACATCGACAAAGCGCATTTTATCGAAGAAAAGTTCCTGAATCAAAAATGTATGACAAAGTATTATCCGTCAGCTTCAAACTGACTAGTGGGGAGGCGGGCCGCTCACCGATCATCTCAGCGAGAGGAACAAACCATTTCCCGAGTATAATCAGAGACAAAAATTGGGCGGTTTATTACCAGTCTAGAGAAGGTCGTCATTCGGCTCGTACTCTTGCCGGCAGACACGTACGGGCCTCCTGCAGGAAATGCACACCGTTTTCAACAGATTGTGATAATTTTTGTCATTGAATGTCCTAAACTAACGCACTCCGTATTATACCGATGGCCTTCTCCCGCCCTACGCCCTCCATTTGCCACTGCGCAACTGGTCTACTTGAGGTTGACGGATTATAATTGCTTCCACCATTTCAATCTTTTTACGCCCTTTATGCTTCATCTGATTAACACTGAACTGAAATTTCACATCTTACACAAAAGGCTTTATTCAATACGCGATATTATTTTCAGGTAACTTCGTACACCATAATAGTTGCCGAAGATGATTCGAAGAACGCCTCTGGCCTCGAGATGCCCTCCTGGAGGGACGTTCAAGCGTATTCCGTCTGGCCGCCGTATCAAGTGATGGAGCCCTACTATCCCTTCAGGAACAGTTCACTCGAAGACTTCACCATCGGAGGGGATTCCTGCGACGTCCGGCACACGGGATACTGCAACGGACCGCTGAAATCCGGTTCCGTTTACAAAGTGAAAATTCGAGCCTTCACGGCTGCCGACAAGTTTACGGACACCAGTTACAGTTTTCCGATTCAAACGGGTAAGTACTTGTTTCTATAACCGTAGTACTGTAAAAAAAAAACAGTTGCAACAAACTTTACACTTTCCAAAAGTACTTAGAATTTATCGTGCTTCATGATTCTACCAAAATCGGAATATGACTTTAGGCTAGATTTTGAAATAATCAATGTACTTTCAAATTTGAGGTTCGAAATTTTTCAAACTGCCGAAATAAATATAAAAACAGTTGCAACAAACTTCAAACTTTCCGAAAGTACTTAGAATTTATTGTGCTTCATGATTCTACCAAAATCGGAATATGACTTTAGGCTAGATTTTGAAATAATCAATGTACTTTCAAATTTGAGGTTCGAAATTTTTCAAACTGCCGAAATAAATATAAAAACAGTTGCAACAAACTTCAAACTTTCCAAAAGTACTTGGAATTTATTGTGCTTCATGATTCTACCAAAATCAGAATATGACTTGAGGCTAGATTTTGAAATAATCACACTTGAACAGACGCACTTTCAAATTTGATGTTCGAAATATTTCAAACTGCTTAAATAAATATAAAAACAGTTGCAACGAACTTCAAACTTTCCAAAAGTACTTTTAATTCAATGTGCTTTATGATTCTACCAAAATCAGAATATGACTACGCTAGATTTTGAAATAACCAATGTAATTTCAAACTTGAAGTTCGAAATTTTTCAAACTGCCGAAATAAATATAAAAACAGCTGCAACAAACTTCAAACTCTCCAAAAGTACTTAGAATTCATTGTGCTTCATGATTCTACCAAAATCAGAATATGACTTGAGGCTAGATTTTGAAATAATCACACTTGAACAGACGCACTTTCAATTTTGAAGTTCGAAATTTTTCAAACTGCCGAAATAAATATAAAAACAGTTGCAACAAACTTCAAACTTTCCAAAAGTACTTAGAATTTATCGTGCTTCATGATTCTACCAAAATCGGAATATGACTTGGGGCTAGATTTTGAAATAATCACACTTGAACAGACGCACTTTCAAATTTGGCGTTCGAAATTTTTCAAACTGCCGAAATAAATATAAAAACAGTTGCAACAAACTTCAAACTTTCCAAAAGTACTTACAATTTATTGTGCTTCATGATTCTACCAAAATCAGAATATGACTTGATGCTAGATTTTGAAATAATCACACTTGAACAGACGCACTTTCAAATTTGATGTTCGAAATTTTTCAAACTGCTCAAATAAATATAAAAACAGTTGCAACAAACTTCAAACTTTCCAAAAGTACTTAGTATTTATTGTGCTTCATGATTCTACCAAAATCAGAATATGACTTTACGCTAGATTTTGAAATAATCAATGTACTTTCAAATTTGAAGTTGGAAATTTTTCAAACCGCTGAAATAACTATAAAAACAGTTGCAACATACTTCAAACTTTCCAAACTTGCAATAATTAACAAGAAATATTGTTAACGAATTGGCGATGAAATTTTTCTTTGAAACACTAACTTTATAATTTTCAAAACATTTATTTGTCAAGTTGCTGTTGCAGATCAGAACAATACACCTATCATCTTGGGCGTTGTCATCCCAATTGTGCTCCTGGCGCCGATAGCGATCATCGTTTTCGTGAGGAGGAAACGCTCGCAGGGAAGGAGAGCCACCGAATCGAGAACCAACGACAATATGTCCTTGCCGGATTCCGTCATCGAGACCAATAGGCCTATAAGGATAGAGAACTTCTCCAACCATTACAGGGTGATGTCTGCGGATTCAGATTTTCGGTAATCGAAATATTTTTCATGTTGTCAATAACAGTATATTGAAATCCCCATAAAAAAAAAATTGAGATTGTTACAATGTATGACCGAGTGACATCGGACCTAATCATTCACTCTCCTTAACCCGCAGTTCCATCCACGTCCTTCACTTAAAAAAAAAAAATTGAATTTTTTTTATATTTGCACGTAAATCTTATGACAGCTGTCAACTAAACGACAAAATCACAAGAGAGAAAATGCATCAACTTATTAATTTCTACTATGGCCCACTAGATTTTCGTTTGATCCGTGATTTATTAGTTTGTTTAAACTTTATATTCACCTCTACTTACAGGTTTAGTGAAGAATTTGAGGAGTTGAAACACGTGGGCAGAGAACAGCCGTGCAGTTTTGCAGACCTACCTTGTAACAGGCCCAAAAATCGGTTCACCAACATTCTGCCATACGACCATTCCCGTTACAAACTTCAGCCCGTAGACGACGAAGAAGGTTCTGATTACATAAACGCCAATTATGTTCCCGTAAGTTAAACAAAACATTACATTTCGAATCGAATGTCAGATTCTGTAAAGGTCCAAAATTTCACAAGTTTTTTGTGGATTATCTGCTCAAAGTATCTATTTAATCAAGAGTTACATCGTATGTTCATTAAAAAAAACCTCAAGTGTGCCATGGTTTTTTATTTTTTTTAAAGTTATGTTGGCACACATGTTAGGAATTGACATACAAAACGTCACGTGGTCACAATGGTTTACAGCAACCAGCAGAAACGTTTCTAGTTAAAAGTTATTTCCGAAAAGGCACTACAGTGGACGGAAATTGGGTGTATTCATTCAACGCACCTATAGCAGAGTTTCAGGAAGAATTTCCTAACGTTCTCATTATTTATGATGAATTTAAAAATACCTTATCACGATCTGTTGTATTATTTCATGAAACGGGTAGTATTCTCCGTAAACCAGAAAGTGGTAGACCAGTCAAACGTACTTAGGATGCTTTTAACACAGCCCAAGGAATTTTGAAAGGTGAACCTTCGTCTTCTCTGCATCTTTTATGAGAGCAAATTAATTTATCGGTAGGAACACCTAACCTCAATATGTGTTACCAACTTAAATTTGTAAAAATAAAAAATCATACCACACTTGAGGTTTTTTTTAAATTAATATACTTTATTATATTTAATAGATTTACTATTTTAATTCAATTGTTTTCAGGGACACAATTCTCCGAGGGAATTCATAGTTACGCAGGGTCCGCTGCATTCGACGAGAGACGACTTCTGGAGGATGTGCTGGGAGAGCAATTCTCGGGCCATCATCATGCTGACGCGTTGCGTGGAGAAGGGCAGGGAGAAGTGCGACCATTACTGGCCCTACGATACCATGCCGGTGTATTACGGCGACATCTCTGTGCAGATCCTGAACGAAAGTCGGTATCCAGACTGGAACATATCCGAGTTCATGGTTTGTCGGGTGAGTAAAAAGTTATTCACTCGGATAAAGACAGATTTGGTTACAGTGTACTCCGTTCACTTTTTATTACCGCCGCAGTAGGCTTTGCAAGGGTGATATTTTTGTTGGTAGTAAAAAAGTTACTAACAATTTTTCCCTCCGTTGCTGCAACGCCGAGCTGAAACTGTAGGTTCTCTAACTTCTGCGAGCTTCTAAATAGCACCTCGTCCATGGCATGTCACCCTTCCCGGGAAAAAACCCCAGCAATTTTGAATCTAAACAGAATTATCAGCAACATCCAAAGGTCGCTGCATCATTACATAACCTACAAGGTTTTTGTTAATAAATGAATAAACTGTAGACTGTTGCTACCCAATCGGCAACATAACCTTGGTTATGTCATTCCATTTTTTTGGTTATGTATAGTGCAATGTTTAGCGTTATCAGATGTACATCATTTAAAAGTATGACAATTTGGTAAAACAAGGAGGACATTTAGTAGAAAAGGACAATTTTATAAAAATGTATTTTTCTGTAGATAATATGAATACATAATACATAACTCTGGTTATACAGGGTGTTTCAGAGCTCTGGGAACGGTCAATCACGTGCTTGTTTTTCACAATTTTGAAAAATGTTTTATACAAAAGTTGTGTATAATAGTAAGCTGCACGCCCTAAAAATATTTAAATTTATACAGGGTGTCTCATAACAAAGTTACAGAGCAAACTTATGTTTTTTTTAAATGGAACACCCTGTATTTTTTGTCATTTTTGAATTATATGGAGCAAATAAAGGTGAGTTACTTCAATACTCCCTATACCTATTGTTTGCCGTTTTCGAAATATTTGAAGATTTGTTGAAATGCATGGTCTGGGTGAATTTTTGTTTTTGTCCCAGTGATTGACGTTGAACGATTTAAATCATTTCAATTATTTGCTTGAAGGTTCGAACTATAGAGCCAACCATGATTTCATACAAAAAATTATACAGGGTGATAAAAAAAATGCGGTAGAAAAACCCAACTTATAAAGTTGAATAACTTCGTTTTTTCAAATGGCACACCCTGTATTTAGTAACGTATTCTCAAGTAGAATCCAATAATCTTTCAGATTATAATAATTATTCCTGACATGATAATCGCTGAATACAAAAAAAACTATTGAGATTAGGAACAGGGAACCCTTATACAATCTGAAAGATAATTGGATTCTACTTAAGAATACGTTACTAAATACAGGGTGTGCCATTTGAAAAAACGAAGTTATTTAACTTTATAAGTTCGGTTTTTCTACCACATTTTTTTTATCAGCCTGTATAATTTTTTGTATGAAATCATGGTTGGCTCTACAGTTCGAACCTTCAACCAAATAATAGAAATGATTTTAATCGTTCGACGTCAATCACTGGGGCAAAAATAAAATTTCACCCAGACCATGCATTTCAACAAATCTTCAAATATTTCGAAAACGGCAAACAATAGATATAGGGAGTATTGAAGCAACTCACCTTTATTTGCTCCATATAATTCAAAAATGACAAAAAATACAGGATGTTCCATTTAAAAAAACATAAGTTTGGTCTGTAACTTTTTTATGAGACACCCTGTATAAATTTAAATATTTTTAGGGCGTGCAGCTCACTATTATACACAACTTTTGTATAAAACATTTTTCGAAATTTTAAAAAATAACCACGTGATTGACCGTTCCCAGAGCTCTGAAACACCCTGTATATTATACTATTGTTAGCATGTTAAAAAACACATTTTTGCTGGTGAGGGCCTTTTGCTGCTCATCACGTTTTTCAAGACTGACTTTTTACTTCTTGCAAAAAGTCAAGAGTTGACGCTTTTCCACGTGTCAACTCACAAATAAGAGTCATTTCGCCCATCTGTAGTTTCAGTCAGTCGTTTAGTCACTGTACCATAATTATATTAAAGACGGTAGGTTTTACAGCAGAACGATAATTTTTATTTTTATTGTTTTTTGGAAAAAGCTGGACGGCAGAGAAAGCCGGCCAGACGATTCAATTTTACTGAAAAAGGATGACGTACTCGTCTACAGCCCAAAACAAGACAAAATTGTATTTGAAGTTAAAAATTGTTTCCTCATTTCAGGGAGATGCGCAGCGAGTAGTCAGGCACTTCCACTTCACCACATGGCCAGACTTTGGTGTGCCGAATCCTCCGCACACGCTCGTTCGGTTTGTCCGTGCCTTTAGAGAGAAGCTCGGATCGGATCAAAGGCCTATCGTTGTGCATTGCAGGTAAAAATAATTATTACCTGATAGACTGTCAGATACACAGTAGTTATCTGTATACAGGGTGTCCTAAATAGAGTAGGATTGCATGGGTATCTTTCTTATTCTTAAAGCTAGAGATCTGGTTAAATCGGCAATGTTGTGCAGTTTTCTATGCTGATTCAGATTATGTTGAGAAATTTTCAAAATTCCGAGCAGTTTAGAAAGTATTTTAAAAAAACTGAAAATCGCGATTTTCAAAAAAATCAAATATCTCAATCATTATTAAAGATGCGAAAAAAAGTTTTAAATAAAAGTTACTTGGTTTAATTAGGCAAACATAGAAATCAAGTCAAAATAAAATTCAAGATGGCGGTTTCCGAGATATTAATACCAACTTTCTTATTTCAAATGGCCGCCATATTTGATTTTTACACGCATAAATAGACCTTTTTTTTCTCTTTTCAACGATGTACAACAACCTATGTCAAAATAAAAAATAATGGAAATATTAATTGTTGTAAGTTTAAAACAAGTAGGCATAAATAAAAATCAAACAAAATTTGTTATAACGACTAACTGTCATCTTACATTAGTTTATCAGTTGTATTAATCATTCATACATGTGTATTGTCTTAAGTTGTTGTAATATCGATAAATATTAATTACTTGAAATGGCGAATTATTCAATATCTGAACGATACGATATGTTTTGTAATTACATCAAGTGTTAAAAGAACACATCACCTATTGTAAAAAATAGATGGCACGCAAATAATTTCAATGAATGAATGTATTTCATATAGTTTAGCAGCAGTTCGTGTGTGAGTGCTTTTTCCAAGTGAAGTTATCCGGTTGGGGCGGGTCCACAGCACATTTTATTTTCATCGGGCCGGGCCGGGTTTCAAATTTTCACTATCAAGCCGGACCAGGCTTTCAAAAACATAAACACTGTCTTTCTTTGCATGCCGGGTACTATACCTCATTTAATAACCAGGCGGACTAAATCAAATTTTAGCCGGGAAAATACGTCGTTGTTATTGGCCAAATGGGCGCCGTTTTTACACAGGCTCAAATCGTTAAAACAGCAATGGCTGTTGTTATGATCAGCTGATCTGTCACCGTTACTTGTCTCTCACCGATTCCACGTGTTTCTCCTCAGTTTTTGTGTTTTTAGCCAGTTATTTCTCCCGTTGATAGTGTAAGAATCGATTCTTTTCATCCCGCGATTTTCTTGGAAATAGTTATTTTATTTTATTTTTAAATATCGATGTATACCCAGCACAAGTTTGGTGTCATTTTCATTAGAATTCATTTATGTGTTGATATAATTGTTGAATGAATGTTATGGAATAATTTTATTTTTACCGCCAAAACATGTCTGGTTACTTTTCTGGTGACTTTTTATAGTGTAAATGTGACTTTTGCGTTTAGTCCGCCTGGTTATTAAATGAGGTATAGTAACATATGTAATTGAATTTCTTACAGTGCTGGTGTTGGAAGATCAGGAACGTTCATCTGCCTGGATAGGATACTCCAGCAAATCCTGGTGTCGGACTACGTAGACATCTTCGGCATAGTGTACGCGATGAGGAAGGAGCGCGTGTGGATGGTGCAAACGGAGCAGCAGTACATCTGCATACACCAGTGCCTGCTGGCCGTGCTGGAAGGCAAAGAAGTCACGGGATCGCCTCGGGAGATCCACGAAAACCAAGGATTCGAAGGTACGCCCCCCACCTCCTAACTAGAAATCTTTGGTTCGTAGCTATCTAAACTTGTAAATATTCACACCCCACACACGATTTAAGGCTTGAATCTTACCGAACCAAAGAGCGTAGCCCCTCTGTTGTTTACTCTTCTTTATACCTACATTTAATTATGGTATTAGGAAAAGGTGTAGGGAACGGTGCTGTAGAACAATCTCTGGGTCCCGGTGAGAAGGAAAGGTAGTAACTACTCGACGGTGCCTACCGGTAATGCTTGATGTAATTTTAGCATGTTATCACGTGATCACCCAAACATTCTATGCTTCCGCTTATACACAAATTTTATTAATTAACACGTTCGCTGCCACCGACGCGCTAGTGCGTCTGACTTTATACTTGAGTAAATGCAATCCCAATTGCGGTGGCAGCGAACGTGTTAATGCTGCATTAATTAAAAATGAGGTTATTTTATTATTTAACTTTAAATAGGGGAACATTCAACTTTAACTACCAAAGTGGCGGAATCTATTGCCTGAATGTTGAACTAAACCATAACCACCGACAATAGATTTCGCTACTTTGGTTTTTCTGCCTTCAACGTTTTTCAGCTTATTTATATTCCAATAGTAATTTCCGTTTCCCCGTCAGCAACTAACTACACCGATGAGAACTGAAAGGTCGAAACTGGTCTGTAGGTGTTCTGATGGGGAAAGAATATTTAATGCTTAGCTTAACTCAGCCCTGGTGGTGGCAATTGCCACCGCAACATTTACATGTCTCTACTTACTATGACAATCCATATTTTTGCTGTTTATCACTAGACGTCACTTCAACAAAGCCTCACTAATTAATTCCTATACTAATTAAGCAAATCAGTTCAAATTTGGTATTTATGGTCTTAAGAAGCCCATCAATAATAATTAACAAAACATTTTTTTTTTCAAATTTAAAAATCCAGGGCTGAATGGGTTAAGATTTCATATAGGTCCATTTTAATTTAAAGCCATGAAACCGGGCATTAGTACCGTGTGTTCGTTATTGTTTGATAGCTGTTTGAATTTCCCGCTCCTAAAAAAACTTTTAATGTTGGTACTTACCAGTGGCAGGACTATTCACAGAACACATACCTTTGGCAGTGGCAGGACTATTAGGGAATTTATTTTGAACTAAACTATAACACATGTTCAAAGTGTTGCCCATTTTGATCCAAACACAAATTTACCCGGCGTTTCATGTTGTTGAAGACATTTTGTAAAATTTCAGGTGTAACATTGTGCACCGCTTCTGTTATTGTATTGCGCAGTTCTTGTAAAGTGTGGAGTCGATCAGTATACACTTTATTTTTTAAATATCCGAACATAAAATAGTCCGGCGGTGTCAAATCTGGTGAGCGAGGTGGCCATAGATCTTTGCTAATTAACCGAAGAACTGCCGCAGGTGATTTAACGTTGTATTTGCAGTATGCGTAGTAGCTCCTTCCTGCTGAAAGTATCCTTGCTGCAATTCATCATCATGAAGTTGTTCGATAAAAGGATTCAAGAGTAATTCCCGATAGCGAGCTGCGTTAATATTGTCATTAAAAAAAAATAGGGCCATAGATTCTCCTTCGGGACATTGCCAGCCATACACCAACCTTCTGAGGATGTAACGGAACCTCAGCAAATATATGGGGGTTTTCTGCAGCCCACACTCTATGGTTTTGCGAATTCACATAGCCGCTAAGGTGAAACCAAGCTTCGTCACTGTAGAACGTTAAATCTAACATATCGTCATCATTCAGGAACTCGTTAAACCAATTGCAATACTGCATTCGGCGAGGATAATCAGGTGGCAGCAACTGTTGAGTTGCAGTTACCTTGTACGGATGTAAATGTAAAAATTTTTTGCAAGCCTTCTGACATGTACCAAGCGATAAATTTGTCTGAGCAGACAAACATCGGAGCGATTTCTTCGGACTCACATCTAGTCTTTGTTGAATATCTTCAACGACTGCTTCCGTAAGGACAGTAGGTCGGCCTGTACTCAACATCATGAAATTGTTCCTCGCAATTTTGATAGGAATAATTCCAACTCCCTTCTGCGTTGCGTGTCCCTGTTCGAAAATATGCTTCAAGGATAAACCTGTTGTGGTGATCTTCGAACGGCATTCTTAATCTAAAATCACATTTCATAATTAAGATTTGCACGTGTTAATGTGGTTATTTTTTAACTTACCAATAAAATATCTGCAGTAAGATGAGATGGTAAAACGTAAATGTAAAACTAAATATCTATAAAGCACACGCACATACGATCGCTCTGACAGTTAATTCTGCAGGCGCTAATGATCGATTTGACACTCTCGCACGAAGGTACCAACATTGCAAAATGAAAAACAACGCACCAAATTCAAATGCCTATTAAATAATGTTGAACGCAGGGTATTACATGTAATGCTGTATCCCCCTTCTCCCACCACACTTTTACCCTGTCCCCATCCTCTCTCATCCATTCCGTAACCCTTCTATTCTCTTTCATGATCAGTATACTTGTCAAAAACAGCAAAAAAGAAGAAATAGCAATATCTTGTGTTATAACGAGTACCTACTCGACGTAAACACAAAATATTTTTTGCAGGTTTTTGACAAGTATACTGATCATGAAAGAGAATAGAAGGGTTACGGAATGGATGAGAGAGGATGGGGACGGGCGTACTCGACAAACACAGCTAAATCATTTGCATTTAATCTTTCCTGCAAACAAAAATTCACAAGCCGCCACTGGTGCACCCACACTAACCAGAAACGCTGCCGCATTAACCCCGTGACAAATTTGTCCGACGACTCTCACACTTTTACTCCGTGTTTTAGATGACGAAGGGATAGCCGAGTCGGGGATGTGAGGATTGCCGACGTTGTAAGATAGCTAAACATATATTTTTATAGTGGTCATTACTTTTCGACAACATTATACATATATATATATTTTTTACTCGTCCCCGCTGTAAATAATTGTTATACCTGTAGACTTATTTATATTGTGCATCGTGGAATTTTTACGTGTGACAAAGGGCGACGGGGCCCGTTTGGGGCCGCACTCGAATTTTCTCGTTCGGTCCAGCGAGCCGCTCGGATTTGTACAAAATGGCCTAAGATAGTATTTTCGGAGGCTCGTAATTGGGAAATTAACTCTGTGATAACATTGAACACGGGAGCGGTTTACGGCTTCTCGAAATTTTTTATATTATATAACTACAGTACGTCCAAATAAATTTCTTACGTAGGTCAACACTTCATAAAAGATGTTTCCGACAAATATTTATTATTTCAAATTAAACACAAACATATATTTAAAGTAAAACACTTTAACTTTTTTATACCACTATATTTTATTTATGTGACTAGTTTCGACCATTCACATAAATAAAATATAGTGGTATAAAAAAGTTAAAGTGTTTTATTCCTATCTGCAATCAAGATGTACCACGAAGTAAACGCGGCCAACATTAAACACATATTTAAAGGTTGAAAGACTTCAGTCGATGGCCATTTGTAGCCCTTGTGTATTACCTCGCATGTATTGGCCTATATTTAAATGATAATAAAGGATGTAAATTAAATTATTAAGGGGTAACACCACTCTAGCGCAGTGGTGGTTCGTGGATGTTCGGCAGTGGGGCAACGGAAGAAAATTTGACCGAAACAGCAACGAAATATTTGCTTCCTCTATAGGAGTAAGTAGTGCGGCACTAGCGACATTTTTGTCTTTGCCCTCCCTACGGAAATCCACGAGCCGCCGCTGCTCTAGCGGTTGAAAAACAAACCTAACTTTGACAGTTTTTTTTCGGAGTATAGAAAAAGGAATGGAATTCCTTTTTAGAGGGTTTATATAAAAATTATGTAGATAAAGGGTGGCTTTGTATTTCAGAACGTACGTTGGGGGTTTGATACATCGCGTTGCATCACGTCTTCGCCACCAGCTGTTAAAAGTAAGGTTAAGCTAATCTAATTGTCAAATAAAACTTGTGTCAACGGGGGGTCGCAGTGGGGGGTGTGAAAAACCGCCCTCGTTGACCTCCAGCTAGCTCTTGGAGTCGGGTCACTTATTGAGGTATGAAACAAAACATTTGTATTATCATTTTAATGGCAGCAACAGAGCCAATCTTTGAAATCGCCGTTTTTTTTAACTTTTAAACGGGAGGACAGATTTCTCGTAAAGTATAAGACCTGGCACAAAAAAACATTTTTTTTTTATAATTCAGTTACTATTGGCTATAGAAGTACATGGTTTTTTTTTTTGGCGAAAAAATAACCAGTAAATGGTTTATAAAAAAAGTACGGCTATGTACTTCCATGGAGAATGTTATTATGAAGCAGCTGTCAAAATTTGAAATCGATCCATGCGACAGTTTTCAAGTAATAAAGTCGTTTCGAGAAAAACGCATTTAAAGTTTTACGAGCACATAAATCCTTACAGCACTCGGTCACTTTGGTGGACTCCTGAGGAACCCTAAGGAATTTTCTCACTATACGATAACTGGATACTGTTTATAAAGCCCGTTTGACATGATGTATAATTTTATACAAAATTGACATGTCAATTTTTTGATAAATTCACCGTGAATTATGCAGAGAAATGATTTTCCTGTTTGTCACTTCTGCAATTTTGTTGTGAAATTCACCTCAAGCGCTTGCGTATTAAAACACGTTTTGGGGACATTTACAACTGTCCCATCCATATTAATCCCTCTCATCACTTCCATTTCATCTTTCCTTTTCCGGTATTTTCCTTCAACTTTCCTCAGGAGGTCTCACTTTTTCACGCAGATTTACCTCTGAATAAGAACCAATTCTAAATCATTTACAACACAATTCACATGAGAATTTACTGTATGCAACTGTGTTTAAAATTCATGTGAAAATTGTAAGGTGTGAGCCGCAGAATTTTGTTTCATAGTTGGCCATGCCTGAGAGAGAGAAACATGTCTGAGATTAATTCATTTGTTTTAAATCTAATTCAATCGAACTAATCTAGTCTCATGACGTAATAATATGCGACATACCTCATTTATCTCACGGCCAACTCCGAAACAATATTTTGAGGCTCACACGATATAAAATTATACGTCGTGTCAAACTGGCTTTTATAATAAAAAAAAAACGAGTTTTCAAAAATTCTAGAGTGGTGTTACCCCTTACTACATGAGCAATTGTCAACAGCCATGAGTTTTATTTTCTAACAGCCGTACTAATAGTCGCGGATTGATCCGGGATTGAGGATTAAATCTCGGTTTAGGTTGGAACGCATCCAATAGTCGATGTAATCCTGGATTAATCTGAAAATAATCCTTCAAATAATCTTCCGTCAGGCGCGATTAAGCCCAGATTATTTGCAATCTGTCAATTTATTCATGTCACCAAAACAGCTGGTTTAATATAATAACCTATATTATAAACTTTATAATATTTATTTGATACTAACATATAATGGATGAAGCCGCATTTCGGGCTGAACATCCATTAACTAGAGTTGCTAAGAGAATCTTTTCCATCTCCGTGTAATGTTTATTTCTGTCCATTTTAACCATTAGGTTAGGTTACTACTCATTATGATTATAACCAACACTCGTTTAGTAAAATTGTAATGTTACTAAAAATATCACCAAATCCTGGTTTCATTCTCGAATTCGCCGATCTTACCCGAATCCGTGACTATTGGATACGATTATAAATATCGACTAATCCAGGATTCTACAATCCGTGATTAATCCGAGGATTGAACATTGTCTATTAGTACGGCCGTAAAGGACAGATGTAGAAATGAGACATTAGCAGTGGCGGCTGGTGGATTGACTCATGGTACGGCCACGGTACCAGATTCACTCAGTGAGTCGAATTCTATAAGTGCAGTAGAGATATGTCCTCCTGATCAATCTCTACAATCTAAAACGTTACATGTTAATAACCGCACTGATGACAATGAATGGCTCTGAGCCCATCGAACTACTTATACATCGGGAACGGTTTCGCCAACCCTTAACTCAATTGAAATACATCTACGGCGCAGTTTGTCAAGAAATGCACTTATTGAACTCTTATAGTAAACATTTAGCAGACCGGTTAAAATTTTTAACTGCAGAGGGCGGCATCAACAATATCGAGAAAGATCAGTGGGAATAAAATGTTGGATTTTAATAACTGGTAACTGATGACAATCGATGGCTCCGAGCCCATAGAGCTACTTATAAATCGGGAACGGTTTCGCCGCCCCTTAACTTTATTGAAATACATCTACGGCGCAGTTTGGCAGGAAATGCACTTATTGAACTCTTGGTGAAAATTTAGCAGACTGGTTAATTTTTAACTCCAGAGATCAGCATCAACAATATCGACAAAGATCAGTTGGAATAAAACATTGGATTTTAATAACTGGTTACTGATGACAATCGATAGCTCTGAGCCCATAAAACTACTTATACATCAGTGACGGTTTCACCGATCCTTGAGATACTGCAAATAATACTACTGGCCAGTCCTTGTTGACGTGTCAAGCTTAGAGACGTTGAACTATTGGTTCAAAATTATGATCGCAAGCAGGGCCGACTCGTTATGTAGAGCCAAGGAGCCATGGCACTACCTCTAATTTCAAGCTCGGGAAGGATTTATGTGCTTCTAGAAACACACGTCTTTACTTGATTTATTTAATGCTTCTGTAAAGATTTACAATTTAAATTATCATTCGTTTTTTCCTCAAAAAGAAGGCATATATTGTAGGCTAAGTGGCTCTACCATCAAATTGTTCCACTAGCCGCCACTGATCACAAGACTGTTTTTTCAGAGGCGCTAAACCTTCAGTTCAAAATTATGGTCACAAGACTGTTTTTTTAGAGGCGCTGAACTTTTACTTCAAAATTACGTTCACAAGACTGTCTGCTTCTAGGCCAACCCTTAATTGATACCCTTTTTTGTTTAAAAACTGGCTCTAATAAGAAATTTGTTTGGACATACTGTATTACGTTACTTTATAGATTATATGATCAAGTTGTTATTCTTAGAGCTACAAAGGATACACACTTTGTTATTCTAGGTTTTGTATGTATCTGTATGTACTTAATTTTTATGTATATCTGTAGAACTATTTAAATAAAATAATTTTATATGAAAAAATTCTCGAGCACCCGAGACGTGTTGTTTAGATTCAATTGGCTCCGGAGATTTGTTGTCGCGCTCTCCGAATACTTTCCACTCTGCGCAAACTTTACCCAGACACGTCTCGAGTGCTCGGTAATACTGTACTTAATTATTCCTTTCCCTTTGTTATTTTTGTAAAAGTTCGTTTGAAGTAATCGGTGCTGGGTCGAATGTGGTCCATTAACCCATTGAATGCTGATGACATCTACAGGGTGTTGACTTGGCGGACACAACATTGGAAATCCCATGTTAAATTTGAAGTGTTCAAATATTGGCTCCCCTATTTATTTTAAAGACAAAATGTATTTAACTTTTTTGTAGAGGGAAAAATTCTGAATTTAATAATGTTCACACTTAGCACTTTACTTTCTCTAAGTTGAAATGATTAAGAATTAGTGTAAATCATTTCGAAAATGTTTACCTTCCTCAAATGACAGCGACATGTTGTGCCATTTTGATATCCGCAATTGTTGTTTCAATTCCATGGCATACCATTATTTTTATAAAATCAGATTACTTTTTCTTAATTATTTCAACTTGGAGAAACGTAAAGTGCTGAACATGAACAAAATCAGAATTTTTCCCTCTACAAAAAAGTTAAATACATTTTGTCTCTAAAATAAATAGGGGAGCCAATATTTGACCACTTCAAAATTAACATGCGATTTCTTATGTTGCGTCCACCAAGTCAACACCCGGTGTAGGAGTCATGTAGATTCTATCATAAGTTGACCTAATGGCTTTATGCTCATCGACATATACACGAATTACATTTTCATTTCTCAAATGCTTCTGACTTCAAAAGTAAATTACAGTATGACTACAGACTACGAAACAAATTTCAGCTTCTAGAGTACTGCTTTCAAAACCTGTAAGCAGTAGAAGGGTTAAAACATAACAGAGGCCTAAACTTCAAACTGCTTCAGAAATGAGAATTTATCACGAGACTGGATGGACGACTTGTGGACTTCCGTAGGGAGAATAAAGGCAAGGATGTCGCTCGTGCCGCATTACTTACTCTTATAGAGGAAGCAAATATTTCGTTGCTAATTCTTCCGTTGCCCCACCATCGAACATCCACGAGCCGCCACCCCTTGACATACAAATTAAATGGAACTTGATGCGATCGAAAAATTCCACTTAAGCTAAGAAAGAGTACACTTTATTTTTTTACAATGACGAGTGAGACTCATCATTGAATGTCAAGGGATTAATCATCTAAATAAATGTAAACGTTAAGCAATAATCCATAATTTAATTACGCAATCAGTGGCAATATTTATATAAATACAATAAAACGAAATGTAGCCTGAATATATGAATATTCAACCTGTTCGTTAATCTGCAAGCAAAAATTAAGTCCTACTAAGACTATAAACAAATAACTTATTGAAACAACTACTTCCCTGGCTAGTGCCATTATCTAATGCTTTCTGCAACAAGTAAGGTTATTCCCAATTTGGCAATATTTATCATTACACGATTATATAAAGCAGGTTTAATAAAACACATTGAAAGATTACAGGATTTTAAGCATTTTAACGTTTCAATTAACAAAATCACAGCTCCGTACGACGAGATGCGAGCTTTTAAAAATTCAAATAAATCGAGTTCGTATTTCCCGCTGCATCCGCGCCACCTCTCGGACGATAGCTGAACTACTAAGTGCGTTTTTACTACAGCGCCAAAACCCTGGAACTTTATACCTATAGCCAAAATGTAAAAATTTAGCAACGCGTTGTACACCAAGCGATAGACAATTTAATTCTGAATCGAATGGTATATAAAATAGCTGAGGAAATTAAGCGGTTTTGCTGTAATTTGCAAATGAAAATTTACACCCAACCCCTAGTCGGTAACACAGTTCCCTGTCAAGCTTAATATTGTAATTTAAAGCATTTTAGAGTGATTTCTAAATAAATACTGGTTTAATTTATGAGTACCTTGTGTTTATTTCACTTTTTGTTTTTTTAGTGCTTTAAATTTCAAAATTAAGTTGGAAAACCTCTGAACAATTGTCGGTAATTAAGTTTCCTGCGAAGCTTAATATTGCAATTAAAGCGTTTTACAGTAGTTTCTAAATAAATTCTGGTTTAATTAATTAGTGCCATGCGTTTATATCACTTTTTGTCTTTCTACTGTATTAAATTATGGGAATACGTAATTACCAATTATAAGTACCCTCTGTTGTCGCGTAGTTAAACTATCTAATTATTGATTTTTTTATTTGTACGAATATCCACTAAATAATTACGAAATATTTGAAACATTGCGTGTTATGCATGTTGTCTTTAATCAAGTTTACTTTTAAAATGTCTGATCTTGTGAATAAAATGATTTAACAAATAAAACCTAATGTCCAGGCAGCCCGATATACGCGTACGCGTTGACTACCAATGCTTTAACATTAAAAGTGTAAGCACTTAATTGTTGCAGAACCATTAAATGAATTAAATAATAAAGTTTAAAACCGTCGAGTTGGTTTTAATTAAAATGTACATAAAATGATTTAACAAATTGCGCCTAATCTCTGGGCAACCCGATATACGCGCGGACTATCAATGATTTAACCAGTGGCGGTTCGCGGGGTTTTTTCTGGTACGGCCGAGGAACAAGAGGTGGTAATACAGATAGGTGCGGTCACGCAGCCAGCCGTCTCTGCAACTGACCCTACCTATCTGTATTACCACCTCTTGTTCCTCGGCCGTACCAGTAAAAACCCCGCGAACCGTCACTGGATTTAACATTAAAAATTGAAACCTTTAGTTATTGCAGAACCATGAAATGAATTAAATAATAAATAATAAAACTTCAGAGTTGCTTTTAACCCTTTGCACTCGTATGTCGACTTATTGTCGCCACAATACGTTTTGTCACTAATAAATACGAGTGCAAAGGGTTAAAATGACTGATCTTGTAAATAAAATGATTTAACAAATAACCATATTATTAATTAATGTCTCACTTAACCCGTGGTGAAACGTAATTATATAATTTGATTAATTAAAACACTTGGTTTTGTTTCACTGCTTTTATTTGTCAAAACTAGTCGGAGAGACAAATAAAATGAGTGAAACAAAACCAAGTGTTTTAATTAATCAAATTAACAAATAACGCCTAATCTCCGGGCAACCCGATATACGCCTTGACTACGAATCATTTAATATTTAAAAATGAAAACCCTCACTTGTTGCAGAATTAAATAAAGATAAAAATTATTAAACAAATAAGTTGGATTTATATAATTCAGTCAGGTTACTTATCGTTTTTATTTGTTGCTTCTGCAACGGCGAATAACTGGTTGCCTGTTGATTAGGCGCTTATATGAAAGCAATGTATTTGCAAACTTAGGAATTATAAAAGTAAATTTGTTTGAAGACAACAAGCATTACATGTTTTTTAAACAATTTGTTATTATTGAATTATTGTTTAAACGAAAATTAATAAGTTTGTTTATCATTGCGATAACAGAGGGTGCCTGTGATAGGAAAATAGGTTTTCGCATAATTTAACGCACGAATAAAAAGAAAGAGTGAAATAAACATAACGTACTTTAAATAAACCAGTATTTATTTGGAAACTACTAAATGCGTTAAATTTTTATTTTAAGCTTTACAGCAAACTGAATTACCGACAAGTCTATCATTTGCAAATTACTGTAAAATTGTGTGATTTTCTCGACTATTTTATACATCATTCGATTCAGAATAAATATTCCATCATTTGTTGTACAACTCGTTGCTAAATTTTGACTTTTCTTTATAGGTATAAAGTTCGGGAGTTTTGGCGCTAGTAGTAAATATGCACTTAGTAGTTCAGCAATCGTCCGGTATGTGGCGCTGATGCAGCAGTAATTACGAACATGATTTAGTTAGATTTTTAACAACTCGTCCTACGGAGCTATGATTTTGGTAATTAAAACGTTTAAATGACGACAAGCTTTTAATCTTCAAATCTGTTTTATTAAACGTTCTTTTAAACATTGGAGATTAATAAATATGTTTTTTTTCCAGATGTGCGTGGATGATCCCTTCAACGGCCCTCATAAAATCTACATGTCCACAGCAAAAAGCATGAAATGCTTCTCTTGTAGATCTGAGAGACACTTCGTCTTGTCTTCTAGATGTCCGGTTCAACGACGCTCGATCTACCGACGGGACAGCCTTACACAAAGTTTATGTGAGGAAACAAGGATCAAAGAAGTACTTGTTCTCAGTTTGAGTTTGCTCAGATATGTTACTGATACAAGGTGCTAACTGGGTATGACTAAGCATCAGTGACGGTTCGCGGGGTTTTTTCTGGTACGGCCGAGGAACAAGAGGTGGTAATACAGATAGGTGCGGTCACGCAGCCAGCCGTCTCTGCAACTGACCCTACCTATCTGTATTACCACCTCTTGTTCCTCGGCCGTACCAGTAAAAACCCCGCGAACCGTCACTGCAAAGCATCCCAAAACACTACAGGCAGATAGTTCTACTTCTACGAAATCAGAATTCGAAAAGCTAATTGCAAGTTGAGTTGGTGTATCTGAACTAAATCAACTACTCAAAATTGATTAGGGCCCACTTGCAACGTAGCTACTTAATCGTGGTTAAGTATTTAATCACGATTAAGCCGAGTCTGATTAAGTCAAAATTCGGAAATATAAAAGTGTTATAAAGTTGTAAGATATCCCAAATATGTCTCTTTGATCAATGTGTTATTGTGTAAACAATTTGCGAATAAAATTGTTGTGTTTTAAAGAAGTCCTAACCGGTACTAATCAATGATTCAAGTTAATCGGCTGTAGTGCAAGTGGGCATAGGGATATTTGGATATTGTGGCCTTCAAATTAGAGCAATATTTCATGCTTTTGGGAAACTTATAAAATCCATAAAATTATGATAAATTTATTCATTTTTGAGTAGTTAATATAATCAGTCACAGGGGCATATGTGTCTTAATTGCAGCGGAGGCACGTGGATCTTCGTAGAGGAGGCTAAATGTAAGACAGAGGTGTCGCTCTTGAAGAGGAAGCAAATATTTCACTGCCGTTTTGGTCAAATTTTCTTGCGTAAGCTCATCGCCGAACTTCCACGAGGCGCCGCTGTCTGACTGAATCGGTTGAAAAGAAGTATTGGATTTGTATCTCAACTAATCGAGTTCGAAGAGGAGCTACAAGTTCCTATCTCGATCAAAATATCGGTTTAAACCTTTCGCTGCTTCATATGATTTTATTTAGAGCTGCAGAATTAGAACTTGCACATGGTTATTTCTTGCGTCATCTGATTCCCACAGCGAAAACGTTAAAGAAGGCAACATACAATTACCAGAGTTGTATTACTATAATGCATCATAATACAAGTGGAGCAAGCCAAGTCCAACACATAGGAATAGATATCTAACCCCTAAAATAAAATACTTAAAGTTTGTGACGTTTATTGACATCCGTCCATTGAAATTCTCGTTGTCCAAATTTCTGTTTCGCAGTATACGTTGCCAAATCAGCAATCATGGAGTTTGCATTCGAGGGTAAGTCTTTTGCCAAACTATAAATGTCTTAACGAGTGCCAAAAGTGGCAGAAGATATCGAGAGACTGTCAAATTTGACGAACGTGACGAAGGGCAGATTGAATCAAACACACGAACAACACGAGGATCTCTGATATAGTTTGATGCGGCGGTGGCTGGTGGATTTCCGTGGGGGAGGCAAAGACAAAGATGCGCTCGTGCTACACTACTTACTCTTAAAGAGGAAGCAAATATTCCGTTGCTGTTTCCGTCAAATTTTCATCCGTTGCCTCACGGCCAAACATCCACAAGCCGGCTGGTTTGATGTCTGTTGTACAGGTATGCACTTTTGTCAGTGAGGAGAGGAGATCTCCAGAAGACACCCCTGTAGTGGGGTAGTGCTGGATTCGCCGGGATCGCGCCTACCAACTAAAACCTCTCCTCATATGCTCGGTGCTAGGGCTAGTCGGACCAAAGGCCTGTTCTAGCGTGACGAGATGTTTGATCTCTGAGAAGCGAGTAGCTACCGGCGGTCCGATCCCAGCCACCCTCGAGGACTGTGAGGGCTGTGGGGGGACAGAGGGTGTAACGCTGTGGTGGCCACTTTTGTCACCAGCCTTGCATCTGTATAAGTCTCATCTCAGTAGGCCGCATCTGTGTAAAGGAAAGAAGCTCCAGTAATTGGAAAGGCATAATTGTAAAAGATGCAAACGAGCTGAAACGGAAGGAATGTGTTACAAAGGGCGTATGATCAATGTAAATATCGAGGGTACAACAAAAATCGACGACCAAATTGGCGTTGGAAATCTCTAGTCTTGTCTGCTCTAAGATCACAGGCGTGAAATGTTGGTTGTTGTTAAACGGGGACAGGTATTATAATTAGGGGTTACTAACATCTGACATATCAACATGACAACCAGTTCTTTACGCGTGTGATGACTTTACATTTCCAGCGTCAACTTCGTTGTCGATTTTTGTTGCACGCTCGTTATATTGACAACTGATAATTTCTTTACCTCGAAATAGAGGTTCGCAAAATGTTTTTGCCGACCGAGAGATGTGCCTTTAGTCATGGTCATTTATTACGGATGGCCAGTACAGTACAATAACATAACAATTAAAATACACAATAAAAACAATACAAAAATGTATAAAATAATTTATAACCTTGGCGTAAAGGTATTATTGTTGCTCTCAATAGCTTTCCGGCATTTCGATTTGAAAGGACTCACTGAGATGCCAAAAACGTCAATAGAGTCGCAATAAGAATTAACATGCCTTATAAGAGTATTACGTGGACAATTAAATCCGTACCAGGTTTTGTGACTTTCCCATGCTAGAAGTTTTTGGCATCTTGTCAGGACACTATAAATGTACAGTCGATGAGCCCATTTAGTACCCGAAAAGCAAAGCACAAAGAAAAAAAAATCCTACGATTGTAAAGAGGCAGCAGACCAAGATATGTAAGAGCTATATCATAGTTGTCAGAATCATAGTATATATTTGTACGAAACCAAATCACTTTTACCATCTTTCGCTGGATACTTTCAAGTCTCTCTGGTAGTGGGGAGACCAAATCACACAGCAGTAATCAATAATTGACCTGACCAAGGTGGTATATAGAGTCATGTAGGTACGAATTACAAAGGGAATCGCTAATTTCCCAACTTTTTGGCGGTTAAAAATATGCACATCACTATAGTGATAACAATACACTATTTATTGTTTATAGTTCTACAAGAACATATTCGTTAAATATAAAGAATTCGGCTGTTACGTAATATTCTCCCTGACCCGTATCCGACGATAGAACCCAAATGCTGACGAGACATCATTTCAGGCCATATCAATAAATTCCACGTCCTGAAAACCGACAGACAGGTCACGACAACCAATTTGTATTAGGTATTTTTTTTTTTCGTGGAGCACGCGAACAATCAACATGATCGGGCGCGTGCTACCCTTCTCAGTTGGTCATTTCCTGCCAACCGTACAACTGCAAAAGAAAGGGGGTTTTAATTACAGTTACAACACAAAATAAAAAAAGGAATTGCCCTTCTCAGTTGGTCATTTCCTGCCAATCGTACAACTGCAACAGAAAAGGGGTTTTAATTACAGTTACACATCAAACACTTAAAATAAAAAAAAAGGAATTGCTCAAGATATTAGTGAATATGTCCAAACAGTACAATGATCCAGTATGTAATAAAATAGTATAAATCAAAACGGATTCAAATGAACACAATTAAAGTTAAGATCATCATCAGGATTAGATGATGTATATGTTTAAACTGTAAAAAAACGGTAAAATCATCATGTTATACGAAGATGTGAATTATGATTGTAAGCATCTGCAGCTTCTACATAATTTGTACGAGTGTATATGTTTTTTTTTTATTCTAGATTTTGAATATATGGTAAATAAGGCAGAGCCCAAGAAAGTGTGTTTTGGTTCTGGAAAGGAGAGGCGTACTGTATTTGACATGATTAAAAGCGAAATACAAGTGTGTCCACAGACATACTCAATTACTTATCCTAAAAAGGTAAATATCTAGACTTTATCACCGCGAAGTTTGACAATAGTATATTGTACAACGAGCATATAATGATGGCTATTAATCACGAGAACGATGTTTGCGGAACGAGCCGTAGGCGAGTGGAGCAAATCGTTTGAGTGATTAATAGCCATTATATGCGAGTTGTACACTATACTTTGTTCACGAAAATTAAAATCAACATCAAAATAAAAAAAATAAATAAAATCAAAATTAAAATCGAAATTACAGTTGTAATTACAATTACAATTAAAACAAAATTAAAATCAGTATTAAACAGGGTAAAGAAAATATTATCATTTATCGCGTTCTGTGAATTAAAGCGCGAATTGGCGTGTTTAATAACCATATTAAACACGCAAATGCGTGTTTAATGAAATTGAGTGTTAAATGTACCCCATTAATGTTGCCCATACAATTAAATAATGCGCACATTATAACATTTTCGTGAACAATAATATATTGTACAACAAGAGTGGATATCTCACGAAGGCTCGTTCCCCAATGCCGAGTGAGATATGGGGGCATCATATCCACTCGCGTTGTACAGATAACTTTTTCTACGACTGAAATCCCTTTCACTTTTCATAATAAATACCGAAAAAACATGTAAATTAATTTATCTGACGTTTGATGTATGACGTTTTCTCGTCGCGGCCACGTCACCATTATAAAAAAGTCACTGTAATGCGTGGTCTACAATGTTGAAGGTTTATCAGTTTTGGAAATGTTTTCTATGCACGTAATCATAACGTTTTCATTGATAGTTTTCATATTCTTACTTGTACACCAATCCATATATTGTTTGCGAAGTAATATTTTGGACGGGATCTGATCGGCAGTAATTCCTGCTAGATATCTTGAGCAAATTTCCTAATTTCAGGTGGGGTACAATTATTCGAATCACTTTCACTTTCCATGATGATTTCCGATTATATAAAAACGTAAATTAATTATTTGACGTTTGATCTGACGTTCTCCCGTCGTTGCCGCCGCCGCCGCAACGTTCTATAACAATGGTTGTTTATTATCTGTAACCTGGATTTCATATCCGTACATCTAACCGAAAAATAGCTTATATCCGTACAGTTTATTGTTAGGGAATTCATCAATATACGGCAAGGAGTAGAAAAAGCTTTTAAACATTTTACATTCGCATTTCCACGCCTCGTCGCCATCTATTCGACGATGGCCGAACTACTAAGTGATGTTTTTGAACAGCGCCAAAATGCTCGAACTTTATCCTTATAATCAAAGTGTTAATATTCAGCAATGCCCTGTACACGAAACGATAGACTATTTAATTCCGAATCGAATGGTGTATAAAATAGCTGAGGCAATTTAGCGGTTTTCTTGTAATTTGCGAATGAAAATTAAGCACGACACACTTACCGATATTTACAGTTCACTGTAACTTAAAAATTAAATGCACAACAATTTGCTATATTCTTCAATGAAATACGGGTCCCAATACTTATTACTGATTATTCAATTAACTTTTTATATTATTAATGCATTACAATAAGAGAAATATATGAGGAATCCTAATCTTCATAGAGGGTACCCTCTGTTATCGTGGGGATAAACTACGTTTTCATTTCTGGATTTAATAATTGTTTTAATAATGAAAGGATATTTAAAAACTTAAGAGGACTGTTATCTTATAATAAAATAAATTTACTTGTAGATATTTTCGTATTTAAATTGCAGAAACAATCCATTATAATATATCCGCCTAATCACAGGCAACCCGATAAACGCATAACTTCTATAAAAAACTTCCAATTTTAAAGGTGACGGTGACAAAACCATAAGTGTAATCCTCAGTGAAGCTTCAAAAATTGTGCGAATATTTAAATATTTAAATTGCAAAAATAATTATATTACATAAACACCTACTTACAGACAATGCAATACACGCATACATAATATTAATTTATTACTAAAAACTTCCAATTTTAAACGTGACAGGGACAGAACCATAAGTGTAATCCTCCGTAAAGCTTAAAAAACAATGTGAATATTAAAGTATTTAAATTGCAGAAATAATTATATTATATAAACGCCTGCTTACAGGCAACCCAATATACGTATAACTAATTATGATTTATTATTTAAAACTTCCTATTTTAAACGTAACAGGGACAAAACCATAAGTGTAATATTTTTAAAGCGTTGCTAAGAATTACACTCATGCTTGTGTCCCTATTATATTTAAAATTAGAAGTTTTTAATAAAAAATAATATTAGTTATAGAATATTGGGTTGCCTACAAGTAGGCGTTTATATAACACCATTGTTTCCGCATTTAAATACTTCAATATTCCCACTATTTTTGAAGCTTTACTCAGGATTACACTTATGGTTTTGTCCCTGTTACGTATAAGATTAGAAGTTTTTAATAATAAATTAATTCGATTTATGCGTATATCGGGTTGCTTGGGATTAGGCGTGTATATTATAAAATATTGTTTCTGCAATTTAAATACGTAAATATCCACAAGTGAATTTATTTAATCATGAGAGAACAATCTTTTTAAGTTTTTAAATATTCTTTTATTATTGCAACAATTATTACATCCACAAATTATTAAGTAGTTTATCCCCACGATAACAGGTAGAGCCCTCTACTTAGATTATGATTTCTCGTATATTTCTCTTATTGTAATGAATTAACAATATAAATAGTTGAATGATTAATCAGGAATAAGTATTGTAACCCGTATTTGATTGGAGAATATAGCAAATTCTTCTTTATTGAATTTTTATGTTACAGTGAACTGTAAATGTCGGTAAGTGTGTCGTGCTTAATTTTCAATCGCAAATTACAGGAAAACCGCTAAATTTCCTCAGCTATTTTATACACCATTCGATTCAGAATTAAATCGTCTACCGTTTCATGCACAGCCCATTGCTAAATAATAACACTTTGACAATAAGTATAAAGTTCGAGCATTTTGGCGCTGTTCAAAAACATCACTTAGCAGTTCAGCCACCGTCCAATAGATGGCGACGAGGCGCGGAAATCCGAACGAAAAATGTTTAAAAGCTTCTAAATAGCAATTCTAAGGGATGATTTTGATAATGTAAACATTAAATGACCGCCAAACATCTAATCCTTTAATCTTTTGGAATAAAAGTGCTGTAAAAATCCTGCAATCATAAACATTGCCGCAGCAATTTTTTAATGGTTAATGATTCAAATTGTAATTTACAGAGGTATTAATGGTTTAATAATAAAAAATAATAGTACAACGAGCATATAATGATGGCTATTAATCACGAGAACGAGGTTTGCGGAACGAGCCGTTGGCGAGTGGAGCAAATCGTTTTAGTGATTAATAGCCATTGTACACTATACTTTGTTCACGAAAATTAAAATCAAGATCAAAATTTAATTTAAAATTACAATTAGAATCAAAATTAAAGTTGTAATTGCAATTACAATTGAAAAAAAATTAAAATCAAAGTTAAATTCAATATTAAATAGGGTAAACAAAGTATTATCATAAATCGCGTTCTGTGAATCGAAGCGCGCATTAGCGTGTTAAGTGACCATATTAAACACGAAAATGCGTGTGCGTGTTTAATACGCATATTAAACACGTAAATGCGTGTTTAATGAAATTGAATGTTAAATGTACCCCATTAATGTTGCCCATACAATTAAATAATGCGCACATTATAACATTTTCGTGAACAAATATATTTTTTAAACAGCGTTGCCTGGATTCTTTGAAAAAAAAAATCATAATATCAAACAGTTATAATTTTATTTACGTGTAAGCAACTATGGTATCAGAAAATATTGCTGGCAAAATTATATGAATAAATCACGTGATCACGTTGCGCTCTCTTCATTTGCAGATTTGCAGCACCAGAGGCTCGCCCAGCTTTGCGAATATGGAGAAACGACTGCCTGCGGATGTTGGTACATTTTCGCCAGGACCTGCAAAATACTTTCCGGACGAGCAACGACGTCCAGTCGAACAAAACTGTGCCGCTTTTAATACAACCGGAGCATTACTAGACCCCCTTAGGATACAGAACCTTCCTGGGTAAGTGTATCCTGCAGATACCTAAACATTACATTCGAAATCATAATGGAGTTCATTTCATCACTGACCCCGACAAAAATACAGACATATTACAGTGGAACATCACTTATACGAAGTCCAGTTATACGAATACTTCTCTTTTCCCGGCGATACTCCCATGGGTATTTAATTATTCACTTATACGAAGGGATGATCGGTCCCCCAACGTGCATTGTATTCAGTTATACGAATGAGCACGGGTTTTTCTGCGATTCGTTTACGATATGACCGGTTTCTTTCCCTCTACCCATCCACAAACACTACAGTAAAAAAATCATACAAGGAAGCAACACCTATTCACATACACGAAGTATTCTCTTATACGAAGAATTTTCGTTCCCGCTTCGTACAAGTGAGTTTCCACTGTACTACAAATATTTTAAATATTGGCGGCGTTTACTTGGTGGCGCATCTTGACACTATTTCGAAATAAAACACTTAAAACTGTGTTTTACCACCGTATATACAGTGTTAATAAAATTGAAAAGCATAATTTATTTTCTAGACCCACGGTCTACAATGCACACAAGATTAAACTCTGCAAACGCACAAGATTGGACTACAATTTCGGCAAACCCTGCCTGGTGCCTTGTGTCGAGACCATTTGCATAAATTATCCCACGGACAAATGCGTAAAATGCGAGCAGCCTTTCGAGTACGGAGATCATTGGCACAAGAAGCACGCGGTTTATTTGTGCAACTTTTGTATGGCCGAGGAGCATCGACTTCACGAAGTGTTCACCAGGGATCAGCTATTGCAATTTAAGGTGAGCTCAAAAATATGTTGTACCGGGGAGCTCAAAATCGATGTACGCACGCCACTGAATTCTCCGAAGTATGAAGATTTTTTTTTTTTTTTAGAAAATTCGAACCTGCACTTTTATGCATAGGCATGAGGGAACCTCCGCAAAGGTACGGATAATTTCTCAAAAGGACATCAAAACGAAGATTCGCCTTGAAAATTACCTGTCCCTGTATTCGCAATGTTATGGCACGAAGAGTAAAACAGAACTGGTGGTTCCGTTAAATGAATGAAGAAATCTAAACGTATTACAACCAGTGACGGTTCGCGGGGTTTTTTCTCGTACGGCCGAGGAACAAGAGATGGTAATACAGATAGGTAGGGTCAGTTGCAGACACGGCTGGCTGCGTGACGGCACCTATCTGTATCGCCACCTCTTGTTCCTCGGCCGTACCAGAAAAAAACCCGCGAACCGTCACTGATTACAACCATCGTAAATTAACTGCATGCAGAATATTCATCCTCATGATTTAAATTAGAGTGAAGCTAAAAGATTTTTTATAAAATTTAAGTGTGTATCTCATTGTTAGCTGGTGATGTTAATATGTTATGTTAAGCATAAATGTTGTAAAAATAAAGTGTCCCCATTAGTTAGTTCTTTTATGTATGAACAAGATACATTAGTATTCACTAGTTTGGCTTTAAAATCTGATATTACACCGAATTTGTATGGAATTGGCATCAAAGAAATTGATTATACTGTTTCACTGTGTTATATTTATTCATTTCTAAAATGTAACGTCAGTTAACTGTCATGTTCGTTGAATTAGATTTTAATGTAATGATTGTGTTGTGTTCTAAATGTATTTCAAGTGTAATGTTTGTTGAATTCTTAATTTCATTAATAAATCACGTTTGTCATATCAATTGCCGTTGTTGTTATTTTGTTAGTTTTTCACTGATCTCCCGATCCCTTTATTCCTACGAAACGTTAACTGTGAGTGAACGAATTTGTGCCGACCTCGAGATGCCGACCAAGGCAGCAGGTGTAAAGGTAAGTAATGATTAAGCTTATTTTATTAGTATTGTCAAGTCCAAGTCACGATTGCGAGTCAGGCGAACGCTTGGAACTAGGAACGACAAGAGGTGTTTTATGCCAAATTTTTCTTAATTTTTTTTTCTTACAAACGATCGGAAATTTCGATTTGGAGTAACAGGAGACTAGGAACGACAGGAGGTGTTTTGTGCCAAATTTTTGTTAATTTTTTTTTTCTTGCAAACGAACGAAAATTTCGATTTGGAGTAACAGGACACTAGGAACGACAGGAGGTGTTTTGTACCAAATTTTTGTTGAATTTTTTTTCTCGCAAACTATCGAAAATTTCGATTTGGAGTAACAGGACACTAGGAACGACAGGAGGTGTTTTGTACCAAATTTTTGTTGAATTTTTTTTCTCGCAAACTATCGAAAATTTCGATTTGGAGTAACAGGAGACTAGGAACGACAGGAGGTGTTTTGTGCCGAATTTTTATTAATTTTTTTTTCTTGCAAACGATCGAAAATTTCGATTTGGAGTAACAGGAGACTAGGAACGACAGGAGGTGTTTTGTGCCGAATTTTTATTATTTTTTTTTTCTTGCAAACGATCGAAAATTTCGATTTGGAGTAACAGGAGACTAGGAACGACAGGAGGTGTTTTGTGCCAAATTTTTATTAATTTTTTTTTCTTGCAAACGAACGAAAATTTCGATTGGGAGTAACAGGAGACTAGGAACGACAGGAGGTGTTTTGTGCCGAATTTTTATTAATTTTTTTTTCTTGCAAACGATCGAAAATTTCGATTTGGAGTAACAGGAGACCAGGAACGACAGAAGGTGTTTAATACCAAATTTTTATTAATTTTTTTTTCTTGCAAACGTTCGAAAATTTCAATTTGGAGTAACAGGAGACCAGGAACGACAGGAGGTGTTTAATACCAAATTTTTATTAATTTTTTTTTCTTGCAAACGAACGAAAATTTCGATTTGGAGTAACAGGAGACCAGGAACGACAGGAGGTGTTTAATACCAAATTTTTATTAATTTTTTTTTCTTGCAAACGAACGAAAATTTCGATTTGGAGTAACAGGAGACCAGGAACGACAGGAGGTGTTTAATACCAAATTTTTATTAATTTTTTTTTTCTTGCAAACGATCGAAAATTTCGATTTGGAGTAACAGGAGACTAGGAACGACAGGAGGTGTTTTGTGCCAAATTTTTATTAATTTTTTTTTCTTGCAAACGAACGAAAATTTCGATTGGGAGTAACAGGAGACTAGGAACGACAGGAGGTGTTTTGTGCCGAATTTTTATTAATTTTTTTTTCTTGCAAACGATCGAAAATTTCGATTTGGAGTAACAGGAGACTAGGAACGACAGGAGGTGTTTTGTGCCGAATTTTTATTAATTTTTTTTTCTTGCAAACGATCGAAAATTTCGATTTGGAGTAACAGGAGACTAGGAACGACAGGAGGTGTTTTGTGCCAAATTTTTATTAATTTTTTTTTCTTGCAAACGAACGAAAATTTCGATTGGGAGTAACAGGAGACTAGGAACGACAGGAGGTGTTTTGTGCCGAATTTTTATTAATTTTTTTTTTCTTGCAAACGAACGAAAATTTCGATTGGGAGTAACAGGAGACTATGAACGACAGGAGGTGTTTTGTGCCGAATTTTTGTTATTTTTTTTTTCTTGCAAACGAACGAAAATTTCGATTTGGAGTAACAGGAGACTAGGAACGACAGGAGGTGTTTTGTGCCAAATTTTTATTAATTTTTTTTTTCTTGCAAACGATCGAAAATTTCGATTTGGAGTAACAGGAGACTAGGAACGACAGGAGGTGTTTTGTGCCAAATTTTTAATAATTTTTTTTTCTTGCAAACGATCGAAAATTTCGATTTGGAGTAACAGGAGACCAGGAACGACAGGAGGTGTTTAATACCAAATTTTTATTAATTTTTTTTTCTTGCAAACGAACGAAAATTTCGATTTGGAGTAACAGGAGACTAGGAACGACAGGAGGTGTTTTGTGCCAAATTTTTAATAATTTTTTTTTTCTTGCAAACGAACGAAAATTTCGATTTGGAATAACAGGAGACTAGGAACAACAGGAGGTGTTTTGTGCCTAATTTTTATTAATTTTTTTTTCTTGCAAACGATCGAAAATTTCGATTTGGAGTAACAGGAGACCAGGAACGACAGGAGGTGTTTTATTCCAAATTTTTATTAATTTTTTTTTCTTGCAAACGATCAAAATTTTCGATTTGGAGTAACAGGAGACTAGGAACGACAGGAGGTGTTTTGAGCCAAATTTTTATTAATTTTTTTTTCTTGCAAACGATCGAAAATTTCGATTTGGAGTAACAGGAGACCAGGAACGACAGGAGGTGTTTAATACCAAATTTTTATTAATTTTTTTTTCTTGCAAACGAACTAAAATTTCGATTGGGAGTAACAGGAGACTAGGAACGACAGGAGGTGTTTTGAGCCAAATTTTTATTAATTTTTTTTTCTTGCAAACGAACTAAAATTTCGATTGGGAGTAACAGGAGACTAGGAACGACAGGAGGTGTTTTGTGCCAAATTTTGTTAAATTTTTTTTTCTTGCAAACGAACTAAAATTTCGATTGGGAGTAACAGGAGACTAGGAACGACAGGAGGTGTTTTGAGCCAAATTTTTATTAATTTTTTTTTCTTGCAAACGATCGAAAATTTCGATTTGGAGTAACAGGAGACCAGGAACGACAGGAGGTGTTTAATACCAAATTTTTATTAATTTTTTTTTCTTGCAAACGAACTAAAATTTCGATTGGGAGTAACAGGAGACTAGGAACGACAGGAGGTGTTTTGTACCAAATTTTGTTAAATTTTTTTTTCTTGCAAACGAACTAAAATTTCGATTTGGAGTAACAGGAGACTAGGAACGACAGGACGTGTTTTGTGCCAAATTTTCATTAATTTTTTTTTTTGCAAACGATCGAAAATTTCGATTTGGAGTAACAGGAGACTAGGAACGACAGGAGGTGTTTTATTCCAAATTTTTATTAATTTTTTTTTCTTGCAAACGATCAAAATTTTCGATTTGGAGTAACAGGAGACTAGGAACGACAGGAGGTGTTTTGAGCCAAATTTTTATTAATTTTTTTTTTCTTGCAGACGAACTAAAATTTCGATTTGGAGTAACAGGAGACTAGGAACGACAGGAGGTGTTTTGTACCAAATTTTGTTAAAATTTTTTTTCTTGCAAACGAACTGAAATTTCGATTGGGAGTAACAGGAGACTAGGAACGACAGGAGGTGTTTTGTGCCAAATTTTCATTAATTTTTTTTTCTTGCAAACGATCGAAAATTTCGATTTGGAGTAACAGGAGACTAGGAACGACAGGAGGTGTTTTATTCCAAATTTTTATTAATTTTTTTTTCTTGCAAACGATCAAAATTTTCGATTTGGAGTAACAGGAGACTAGGAACGACAGGAGGTGTTTTGAGCCAAATTTTTATTAATTTTTTTTTCTTGCAAACGATCGAAAATTTCGATTTGGAGTAACAGGAGACCAGGAACGACAGGAGGTGTTTAATACCAAATTTTTATTAATTTTTTTTTCTTGCAAACGAACTAAAATTTCGATTGGGAGTAACAGGAGACTAGGAACAACAGGAGGTGTTTAATACCAAATTTTTATTAATTTTTTTTTTCTTGCAAACGATCGAAAATTTCGATTTGGAGTAACAGGAGACCAGGAACGACAGGAGGTGTTTAATACCAAATTTTTATTAATTTTTTTTTTCTTGCAAACAAACGAAAATTTCGATTGGGAGTAACAGGAGACTATGAACGACAGGAGGTGTTTTGTGCCGAATTTTTATTAATTTTTTTTTCTTGCAAACGATCGAAAATTTCGATTTGGAGTAACAGGAGACCAGGAACGACAGGAGGTGTTTAATACCAAATTTTTATTAATTTTTTTTTCTTGCAAACGAACTAAAATTTCGATTGGGAGTAACAGGAGACTAGGAACAACAGGAGGTGTTTAATACCAAATTTTTATTAATTTTTTTTTTCTTGCAAACGATCGAAAATTTCGATTTGGAGTAACAGGAGACTAGGAACGACAGGAGGTGTTTTGTGCCAAATTTTTATTAATTTTTTTTTCTTGCAAACGAACGAAAATTTCGATTGGGAGTAACAGGAGACTAGGAACGACAGGAGGTGTTTTGTGCCGAATTTTTATTAATTTTTTTTTCTTGCAAACGAACGAAAATTTCGATTGGGAGTAACAGGAGACTATGAACGACAGGAGGTGTTTTGTGCCGAATTTTTGTTATTTTTTTTTTCTTGCAAACGAACGAAAATTTCGATTTGGAGTAACAGGAGACTAGGAACGACAGGAGGTGTTTTGTGCCAAATTTTTATTAATTTTTTTTTTCTTGCAAACGATCGAAAATTTCGATTTGGAGTAACAGGAGACTAGGAACGACAGGAGGTGTTTTGTGCCAAATTTTTAATAATTTTTTTTTTCTTGCAAACGAACGAAAATTTCGATTTGGAATAACAGGAGACTAGGAACAACAGGAGGTGTTTTGTGCCTAATTTTTATTAATTTTTTTTTCTTGCAAACGATCGAAAATTTCGATTTGGAGTAACAGGAGACCAGGAACGACAGGAGGTGTTTTATTCCAAATTTTTATTAATTTTTTTTTCTTGCAAACGATCAAAATTTTCGATTTGGAGTAACAGGAGACTAGGAACGACAGGAGGTGTTTTGAGCCAAATTTTTATTAATTTTTTTTTCTTGCAAACGATCGAAAATTTCGATTTGGAGTAACAGGAGACCAGGAACGACAGGAGGTGTTTAATACCAAATTTTTATTAATTTTTTTTTCTTGCAAACGAACTAAAATTTCGATTGGGAGTAACAGGAGACTAGGAACGACAGGAGGTGTTTTGAGCCAAATTTTTATTAATTTTTTTTTCTTGCAAACGAACTAAAATTTCGATTGGGAGTAACAGGAGACTAGGAACGACAGGAGGTGTTTTGTGCCAAATTTTGTTAAATTTTTTTTTCTTGCAAACGAACTAAAATTTCGATTGGGAGTAACAGGAGACTAGGAACGACAGGAGGTGTTTTGAGCCAAATTTTTATTAATTTTTTTTTCTTGCAAACGATCGAAAATTTCGATTTGGAGTAACAGGAGACCAGAAACGACAGGAGGTGTTTAATACCAAATTTTTATTAATTTTTTTTTCTTGCAAACGAACTAAAATTTCGATTGGGAGTAACAGGAGACTAGGAACGACAGGAGGTGTTTTGTACCAAATTTTGTTAAATTTTTTTTTCTTGCAAACGAACTAAAATTTCGATTTGGAGTAACAGGAGACTAGGAACGACAGGACGTGTTTTGTGCCAAATTTTCATTAATTTTTTTTTTTGCAAACGATCGAAAATTTCGATTTGGAGTAACAGGAGACTAGGAACGACAGGAGGTGTTTTATTCCAAATTTTTATTAATTTTTTTTTCTTGCAAACGATCAAAATTTTCGATTTGGAGTAACAGGAGACTAGGAACGACAGGAGGTGTTTTGAGCCAAATTTTTATTAATTTTTTTTTTCTTGCAGACGAACTAAAATTTCGATTTGGAGTAACAGGAGACTAGGAACGACAGGAGGTGTTTTGTACCAAATTTTGTTAAAATTTTTTTTCTTGCAAACGAACTGAAATTTCGATTGGGAGTAACAGGAGACTAGGAACGACAGGAGGTGTTTTGTGCCAAATTTTCATTAATTTTTTTTTCTTGCAAACGATCGAAAATTTCGATTTGGAGTAACAGGAGACTAGGAACGACAGGAGGTGTTTTATTCCAAATTTTTATTAATTTTTTTTTCTTGCAAACGATCAAAATTTTCGATTTGGAGTAACAGGAGACTAGGAACGACAGGAGGTGTTTTGAGCCAAATTTTTATTAATTTTTTTTTCTTGCAAACGATCGAAAATTTCGATTTGGAGTAACAGGAGACCAGGAACGACAGGAGGTGTTTAATACCAAATTTTTATTAATTTTTTTTTCTTGCAAACGAACTAAAATTTCGATTGGGAGTAACAGGAGACTAGGAACAACAGGAGGTGTTTAATACCAAATTTTTATTAATTTTTTTTTTCTTGCAAACGATCGAAAATTTCGATTTGGAGTAACAGGAGACCAGGAACGACAGGAGGTGTTTAATACCAAATTTTTATTAATTTTTTTTTTCTTGCAAACAAACGAAAATTTCGATTGGGAGTAACAGGAGACTATGAACGACAGGAGGTGTTTTGTGCCGAATTTTTATTAATTTTTTTTTCTTGCAAACGATCGAAAATTTCGATTTGGAGTAACAGGAGACCAGGAACGACAGGAGGTGTTTAATACCAAATTTTTATTAATTTTTTTTTCTTGCAAACGAACTAAAATTTCGATTGGGAGTAACAGGAGACTAGGAACAACAGGAGGTGTTTAATACCAAATTTTTATTAATTTTTTTTTTCTTGCAAACGATCGAAAATTTCGATTTGGAGTAACAGGAGACTAGGAACGACAGGAGGTGTTTTGTGCCAAATTTTTATTAATTTTTTTTTCTTGCAAACGAACGAAAATTTCGATTGGGAGTAACAGGAGACTAGGAACGACAGGAGGTGTTTTGTGCCGAATTTTTATTAATTTTTTTTTCTTGCAAACGATCGAAAATTTCGATTTGGAGTAACAGGAGACTAGGAACGACAGGAGGTGTTTTGTGCCAAATTTTTAATAATTTTTTTTTTCTTGCAAACGAACGAAAATTTCGATTTGGAATAACAGGAGACTAGGAACAACAGGAGGTGTTTTGTGCCTAATTTTTATTAATTTTTTTTTTCTTGCAAACGAACGAAAATTTCGATTGGGAGTAACAGGAGACTATGAACGACAGGAGGTGTTTTGTGCCGAATTTTTGTTATTTTTTTTTTCTTGCAAACGAACGAAAATTTCGATTTGGAGTAACAGGAGACTAGGAACGACAGGAGGTGTTTTGTGCCAAATTTTTATTAATTTTTTTTTTCTTGCAAACGATCGAAAATTTCGATTTGGAGTAACAGGAGACTAGGAACAACAGGAGGTGTTTTGTGCCAAATTTTGTTAATTTTTTTTTTCTTGCAAACGAACGAAAATTTCGATTTGGAGTAACAGGAGACTAGAAACGACAGGAGGTGTTTTGTACCAAATTTTGTTAATTTTTTTTTTCTTGCAAACGAACTAAAATTTCGATTTGGAGTAACAGGAGACTAGGAACGACAGGAGGTGTTTTGTGCCAGATTTTTAATAATTTTTTTTTCTTGCAAACGATCGAAAATTTCGATTTGGAGTAACAGGAGACTAGAAACGACAGGAGGTGTTTTGTACCAAATTTTTATTAATTTTTTTTTCTTGCAAACGATCGAAAATTTCGATTTGGAGTAACAGGAGACTAGGAACGACAGGAGGTGTTTTGTGCCAGATTTTTAATAATTTTTTTTTCTTGCAAACGATCGAAAATTTCGATTTGGAGTAACAGGAGACTAGAAACGACAGGAGGTGTTTTGTACCAAATTTTGTTAATTTTTTTTTTCTTGCAAACGAACGAAAATTTCGATTTGGAGTAACAGGAGACTAGAAACGACAGGAGGTGTTTTGTACCAAATTTTGTTAATTTTTTTTTTCTTGCAAACGAACTAAAATTTCGATTTGGAGTAACAGGAGACTAGGAACGACAGGAGGTGTTTTGTGCCAGATTTTTAATAATTTTTTTTTCTTGCAAACGATCGAAAATTTCGATTTGGAGTAACAGGAGACTAGAAACGACAGGAGGTGTTTTGTACCAAATTTTGTTAATTTTTTTTTTCTTGCAAACGAACGAAAATTTCGATTTGGAGTAACAGGAGACTAGGAACGACAGGAGGTGTTTTGTGCCAGATTTTTAATAATTTTTTTTTCTTGCAAACGATCGAAAATTTCGATTTGGAGTAACAGGAGACCAGGAACGACAGGAGGTGTTTAATACCAAATTTTTATTAATTTTTTTTTCTTGCAAACGAACCAAAATTTCGATTTGGAGTAACAGGAGACCAGGAACGACAGGAGGTGTTTAATACCAAATTTTTATTAATTTTTTTTTCTTGCAAACGAACGAAAATTTCGATTTGGAGTAACAGGAGACCAGGAACGACAGGAGGTGTTTAATACCAAATTTTTATTAATTTTTTTTTCTTGCAAACGAACTAAAATTTCGATTGGGAGTAACAGGAGACTAGGAACGACAGGAGGTGTTTTGTGCCAAATTTTTATTAATTTTTTTTTCTTGCAAACGATCGAAAATTTCGATTTGGAGTAACAGGAGACCAGGAACGACAGGAGGTGTTTAATACCAAATTTTTATTAATTTTTTTTTTCTTGCAAACGATCGAAAATTTCGATTGGGAGTAACAGGAGACTAGGAACGACAGGAGGTGTTTTATTCCAAATTTTTATTAATTTTTTTTTTCTTGCAAACGAACGAAAATTTCGATTGGGAGTAACAGGAGACTAGGAACGACAGGAGGTGTTTAATACCAAATTTTTATTAATATTTTTTTTCTTGCAAACGATCGAAAATTTCGATTTGGAGTAACAGGAGACCAGGAACGACAGGAGGTGTTTAATACCAAATTTTTATTAATTTTTTTTTTCTTGCAAACGAACGAAAATTTCGATTGGGAGTAACAGGAGACTAGGAACGACAGGAGGTGTTTTGTGCCTAATTTTTATTAATTTTTTTTTTCTTGCAAACGAACGAAAATTTCGATTTGGAATAACAGGAGACTAGGAACAACAGGAGGTGTTTAATACCAAATTTTTATTAATTTTTTTTTTCTTGCAAACGATCGAAAATTTCGATTTGGAGTAACAGGAGACCAGGAACGACAGGAGGTGTTTAATACCAAATTTTTATTAATTTTTTTTTTCTTGCAAACGAACGAAAATTTCGATTGGGAGTAACAGGAGACTAGGAACGACAGGAGGTGTTTTGTGCCAAATTTTTAATAATTTTTTTTTTCTTGCAAACGAACGAAAATTTCGATTTGGAATAACAGGAGACTAGGAACAACAGGAGGTGTTTTGTGCCTAATTTTTATTAATTTTTTTTTCTTGCAAACGATCGAAAATTTCGATTTGGAGTAACAGGAGACTAGAAACGACAGGAGGTGTTTTGTACCAAATTTTGTTAATTTTTTTTTTCTTGCAAACGAACTAAAATTTCGATTGGGAGTAACAGGAGACCAGGAACGACAGGAGGTGTTTAATACCAAATTTTTATTAATTTTTTTTTCTTGCAAACGAACGAAAATTTCGATTTGGAGTAACAGGAGACCAGGAACGACAGGAGGTGTTTAATACCAAATTTTTATTAATTTTTTTTTCTTGCAAACGAACGAAAATTTCGATTTGGAATAACAGGAGACTAGGAACACCAGGAGGTGTTTTATTCCAAATTTTTATTAATTTTTTTTTCTTGCAAACGATCAAAATTTTCGATTTGGAGTAACAGGAGACTAGGAACGACAGGAGGTGTTTTGAGCCAAATTTTTATTAATTTTTTTTTCTTGCAAACGATCGAAAATTTCGATTTGGAGTAACAGGAGACTAGGAACACCAGGAGGTGTTTTATTCCAAATTTTTATTAATTTTTTTTTCTTGCAAACGATCAAAATTTTCGATTTGGAGTAACAGGAGACTAGGAACGACAGGAGGTGTTTTGAGCCAAATTTTTATTAATTTTTTTTTCTTGCAAACGATCGAAAATTTCGATTTGGAGTAACAGGAGACTAGGAACGACAGGAGGTGTTTTGTGCCAAATTTTTAATAATTTTTTTTTTCTTGCAAACGAACGAAAATTTCGATTTGGAATAACAGGAGACTAGGAACGACAAGAGGTGTTTTGTGCCAAATTTTTATTAATTTTTTTTTCTTGCAAACGAACTAAAATTTCGATTGGGAGTAACAGGAGACTAGGAACGACAGGAGGTGTTTTATTCCAAATTTTTATTAATTTTTTTTTTCTTGCAAACGAACTAAAATTTCGATTTGGAGTAACAGGAGACTAGGAACGACCGGAGGTGTTTTGTGCCTAATTTTTATTAATTTTTTTTTTTCTTGCAAACGAACTAAAATTTCGATTTGGAGTAACAGGAGACTAGGAACGACAGGAGGTGTTTTGTGCCGAATTTTTGTTAATTTTTTTTTTTTGCAAACGAACTAAAATTTCGATTGGGAGTAACAGGAGACTAGGAACGACAGGAGGTGTTTTGAGCCAAATTTTTATTAATTTTTTTTTCTTGCAAACGAACTAAAATTTCGATTGGGAGTAACAGGAGACTAGGAACGACAGGAGGTGTTTTATTCCAAATTTTTATTAATTTTTTTTTTCTTGCAAACGAACTAAAATTTCGATTTGGAGTAACAGGAGACTAGGAACGACCGGAGGTGTTTTGTGCCTAATTTTTATTAATTTTTTTTTTCTTGCAAACGAACTAAAATTTCGATTTGGAGTAACAGGAGACTAGGAACGACAGGAGGTGTTTTGTGCCGAATTTTTGTTAATTTTTTTTTCTTGTAAACGAACTAAAATTTCGATTTGGAGTAACAGGAGACTAGGAACGACAAGAGGTGTTTTGAGCCAAATTTTTGTTAAATTTTTTTTTTCTTGCAAACGAACGAAAATTTCGATTTGGAGTAACAGGAGACAAGGAACGACAGGAGGTGTTTTGTACCAAATTTTTGTTAAATTTTTTTTTTCTTGCAAACGAACGAAAATTTCGATTTGGAGTAACAGGAGACTAGGAACGACAGGAGGTGTTTTGTGCCGAATTTTTGTTAATTTTTTTTTCTTGTAAACGAACTAAAATTTCGATTTGGAGTAACAGGAGACTAGGAACGACAGGAGGTGTTTTGTACCAAATTTTTGTTAAATTTTTTTTTTCTTGCAAACGAACGAAAATTTCGATTTGGAGTAACAGGAGACTAGGAACGACAGGAGGTGTTTTGTACCAAATTTTTGTTAAATTTTTTTTTTCTTGCAAACGAACGAAAATTTCGATTTGGAGTAACAGGAGACTAGGAACGACAGGAGGTGTTTTGTGCCGAATTTTTGTTAATTTTTTTTTCTTGTAAACGAACTAAAATTTCGATTTGGAGTAACAGGAGACTAGGAACGACAGGAGGTGTTTTGTACCAAATTTTTGTTAAATTTTTTTTTTCTTGCAAACGAACGAAAATTTCGATTTGGAGTAACAGGAGACTAGGAACGACAGGAGGTGTTTTGTGCCGAATTTTTGTTAATTTTTTTTTCTTGTAAACGAACTAAAATTTCGATTTGGAGTAACAGGAGACAAGGAACGACAGGAGGTGTTTTGTACCAAATTTTTGTTAAATTTTTTTTTTCTTGCAAACGAACGAAAATTTCGATTTGGAGTAACAGGAGACTAGGAACGACAGGAGGTGTTTTGTGCCGAATTTTTGTTAATTTTTTTTTCTTGTAAACGAACTAAAATTTCGATTTGGAGTAACAGGAGACTAGGAACGACAGGAGGTGTTTTGTACCAAATTTTTGTTAAATTTTTTTTTTCTTGCAAACGAACGAAAATTTCGATTTGGAGTAACAGGAGACTAGGAACGACAGGAGGTGTTTTGTACCAAATTTTTGTTAAATTTTTTTTTTCTTGTAAACGAACTAAAATTTCGATTTGGAGTAACAGGAGACTAGGAACGACAGGAGGTGTTTTGTGCCGAATTTTTGTTAATTTTTTTTTCTTGTAAACGAACTAAAATTTCGATTTGGAGTAACAGGAGACTAGGAACGACAGGAGGTGTTTTGTACCAAATTTTTGTTAAATTTTTTTTTCTTGCAAACGAACTAAAATTTCGATTTGGAGTAACAGGAGACTAGGAACGACAGGAGGTGTTTTGTACCAAATTTTTGTTAAATTTTTTTTTTCTTGCAAACGAACGAAAATTTCGATTTGGACTAGGAACGACAGGAGGTGTTTTGTGACGAATTTTTGTTAATTTTTTTTTCTTGTAAACGAACTAAAATTTCGATTTGGAGTAACAGGAGACTAGGAACGACAGGAGGTGTTTTGAGCCAAATTTTTGTTAAATTTTTTTTTTCTTGCAAACGAACGAAAATTTCGATTTGGAGTAACAGGAGACTAGGAACGACCGGAGGTGTTTTGTGCCTAATTTTTATTAATTTTTTTTTTCTTGCAAACGAACTAAAATTTCGATTTGGAGTAACAGGAGACTAGGAACGACAGGAGGTGTTTTGTACCAAATTTTTGTTAAATTTTTTTCTTCTTGCAAACGAACGAAAATTTCGATTTGGAGTAACAGGAGACTAGGAACGACAGGAGGTGTTTTGAGCCAAATTTTTATTAATTTTTTTTTCTTGCAAACGATCGAAAATTTCGATTTGGAGTAACAGGAGACTAGGAACGACAAGAGGTGTTTTGTGCCGAATTTTTGTTAATTTTTTTTTCTTGTAAACGAACTAAAATTTCGATTTGGAGTAACAGGAGACCAGGAACGACCGGAGGTGTTTTGTGCCGAATTTTTGTTATTTTTTTTTTCTTGCAAACGATCGAAAATTTCGATTTGGAGTAACAGGAGACTAGGAACGACAAGAGGTGTTTTGTGCCGAATTTTTGTTAATTTTTTTTTCTTGTAAACGAACTAAAATTTCGATTTGGAGTAACAGGAGACTAGGAACGACAGGAGGTGTTTTGTGCCGAATTTTTGTTAATTTTTTTTTCTTGCAAACGAACTAAAATTTCGATTTGGAGTAACAGGAGACTAGGAACGACAGGAGGTGTTTTGTGCCGAATTTTTGTTAATTTTTTTTTCTTGTAAACGAACTAAAATTTCGATTTGGAGTAACAGGAGACCAGGAACGACCGGAGGTGTTTTGAGCCAAATTTTTATTAATTTTTTTTTCTTGCAAACGATCGAAAATTTCGATTTGGAGTAACAGGAGACTAGGAATGACAGGAGGTGTTTTATTCCAAATTTTAATTAATTTTTTTTTTCTTGCAGACGAACTAAAATTTCGATTCGGAGTAACAGGAGACTAGGAACGACAGGAGGTGTTTTGTGCCAAATTTTTATTAATTTTTTTTTCTTGTAAACGAATTAAATTTCGATTTGGAGTAACAGGAGGCTAGGAACGACAGGAGGTGTTTTGTACCAAATTTTTGTTAAATTTTTTTCTTCTTGCAAACGAACGAAAATTTCGATTTGGAGTAACAGGAGACTAGGAACGACAGGAGGTGTTTTGAGCCAAATTTTTATTAATTTTTTTTTCTTGCAAACGATCGAAAATTTCGATTTGGAGGTACAGGAGACTAGGAACGACAAGAGGTGTTTTGTGCCGAATTTTTGTTAATTTTTTTTTCTTGTAAACGAACTAAAATTTCGATTTGGAGTAACAGGAGACCAGGAACGACCGGAGGTGTTTTGTGCCGAATTTTTGTTATTTTTTTTCTCTTGCAAACGATCGAAAATTTCGATTTGCAGTAACAGGAGACTAGGAACGACAGGAGGTGTTTTATTCCAAATTTTTATTAATTTTTTTTTTCTTGCAAACGGCCGAAAATTTCGATTTGGAGTAACAGGAGACTAGGAACGACAAGAGGTGCTTTATTTCAAATTTTTATTAATTTTTTTTTTCTTGCAAACGATCGAAAATTTCGATTTGGAGTAACAGGAGACTAGGAACGACAAGAGGTGTTTTATTTCAAATTTTTATTAATTTTTTTTTTCTTGCAAACGATCGAAAATTTCGATTTGGAGTAACAGGAGACTAGGAATGACAGGAGGTGTTTTATTCCAAATTTTTATTAATTTTTTTTTTTTTGCAAACGATCGAAAATTTCGATTTGCAGTAACAGGAGACTAGGAACGACAGGAGGTGTTTTATTCCAAATTTTTATTAATTTTTTTTTTTCTTGCAAACGATCGAAAATTTCGATTTGGAGTAACAGGAGACTAAGAACGACAAGAGGTGTTTTATTTCAAATTTTTATTAATTTTTTTTTTCTTACAAACGATCGAAAATTTCGATTTGGAGTAACAGGAGACTAGGAATGACAGGAGGTGTTTTATTCCAAATTTTTATTAATTTTTTTTTTCTTGCAAACGATCGAAAATTTCGATTTGCAGTAACAGGAGACTAGGAACGACAGGAGGTGTTTTATTCCAAATTTTTATTAATTTTTTTTTTCTTGCAAACGATCGAAAATTTCGATTTGGAGTAACAGGAGACTAGGAACGACAAGAGGTGTTTTATTTCAAATTTTTATTAATTTTTTTTTTCTTGCAAACGATCGAAAATTTCGATTTGGAGTAACAGGAGACTAGGAATGACAGGAGGTGTTTTATTCCAAATTTTTATTAATTTTTTTTTTTTTGCAAACGATCGAAAATTTCGATTTGCAGTAACAGGAGACTAGGAATGACAGGAGGTGTTTTATTCCAAATTTTTATTAATTTTTTTTTTTTTGCAAACGATCGAAAATTTCGATTTGCAGTAACAGGAGACTAGGAACGACAGGAGGTGTTTTATTCCAAATTTTTATTAATTTTTTTTTTCTTGCAAACGATCGAAAATTTCGATTTGGAGTAACAGGAGACTAAGAACGACAAGAGGTGTTTTATTTCAAATTTTTATTAATTTTTTTTTTCTTACAAACGATCGAAAATTTCGATTTGGAGTAACAGGAGACTAGGAACGACAGGAGGTGTTTTATTCCAAATTTTTATTAATTTTTTTTTTCTTGCAAACGATCGAAAATTTCGATTTGGAGTAACAGGAGACTAGGAACGACAAGAGGTGTTTTATTTCAAATTTTTATTAATTTTTTTTTTCTTGCAAACGATCGAAAATTTCGATTTGGAGTAACAGGAGACTAGGAACGACAGGAGGTGTTTTGTGTCAAATTTTTGTTAAATTTTTTTTTTTGCAAACGATTGAAAATTTTGATCAGGAGTAACAGGAGACGAGGAACGACAGGAGGTGTTTTGTGCCAAATTTTTGTTAATTTTTTTTTTCTTGCAAACGTTCGAAAATTTCAATTTGGAGTAACAGGAGACTAGGAGAATAACAAGCTCGGTTATATACACACAAATACACAAACCCACCAGTGGCAGTTTCCGAAAATTGTTAGAATCATCTCAAAGACCTCAAAAATGTTCTTTCAGTTAAAATTTAAATTCTAAAAAAAAAAAATACGAAAACAACACTTTCTTGTACGGAGAAGGTAGAAACGTTAACAAGCTCACCATGATTGTTTCTTATTAAACTAGTAATTCCTCTATAAATTACCGTTTAACTTATTAAAATCAACCCAAACGTTAAAGAATAGCAACGGCAATATATATTATTCAACTATTTTAATCGAATGTTTATCACACTAAACAGGTTTAAGAATTATAATTGTGGCATTGATTTAAGGAATTATTTATCAAAATTATACCTCAGACTTACGAGTTGTAAGCTTTTAAATATTTAAAACATTTCACCTTCGTAATTTCCGCTGCCTCCGCGCCATCCACCGGACGATGGCTGAACTGCCAAGTGCATATTGCTGGCAGCGCCAAAACGCTGGAACTTTATACTTATAATCAAAATGTAAAAATGCAGCATGGAATGCGTTGTACATAAAATCCTAGATTATTTTATTCTGAATCGAATGATGCTTAAAATAGCTGAGGAAATTGAGCGCTTTTTAAGTAATTCTCAAATTAAATTTAAACCCCAGCAAGGTTCGGCAACTTAATTTATAGTGAAGTTTAAAATTTAAATATAGAGAATTTTGCAATGCTTTTGAACGAAATAAAGATTAAAAATATGATTACTTATTATTTATGTAAATTTTTATATTATGTAATGCACTTAGCACGAGGCATTGTCGGTAATTCAGTTTACTGTAAAGATTAAAATTCAAATATAGAGTATTTTGCGATGCTTTTTAACCAAATACAGGTTAAAATCATAACAACTTATTAATTATCGTGTGAAATGCATTACATTAAAAGTAATCTTAATTTTAGTACACCAGGGTACGGGTACCTGTTATCGCGATCATAAGTTAGTATTTTATTTAAGGATTTTATTTACTGCAACATTAATTTTATAATTAGATATTATTTACAAAGGTAGTAACAATGGTATCCTGTAACAAATTGATTTGTTATGATTTGAATTATGCAAATGAAATGCTTTAATATACACTTCTACTCACCAAGCTCCCAATCTACGCGTGGACAGAAATTAAACAATATTTTACATTCAGGGAAAATAAATTTAAAATGATACATATTACTAATTTCTTTAAACTGCACAAACTAATTTAAATTTCTGATGTTGAAGGCTAATAACGCCAGGTTTTGGTAGGTTTTTAAAAATCCTATTTATGTTGTATTTATCGAATTCATGTTCAAATAATTGTTTTTAAATTTTAAAGCATAGTTTTATTCCTGTTATGCTTAAAATAAAACTCTCTTTTAAAAGTGAATTAAAGGTAGTCACGTGTATATTGGGTCACCTGTGATTAGGCGCTTAAATAATTCAATAGTTTATCCACGCGATAACAGATGGTACGGCTATATGCAGATGACGATTTTCTATATTGTAATGCGTTAACAAGATAAAAAGTTAAATAAACATTCAGTCATAAATATTTAAACTCGTATGTGTTTAAAATATTTTGCAAAATGCGCTATATTTATTATATACTCTTTACTGTAAATTAAGTTGCCGTTAGTTGCTCGTGCTTAATTTTCATTCGCAAATTACTGGAAAACCGCTAAATTTCCCCAGCTATTTTATACATCATTCGATTCAGAATTAAATTCTTTATCGTTTTATGTACAACCCATGTCTGGATTTTTATATTTGGATTATAGGTATAAAGTTCGAGTATTTTGGCGCTGTTCGAAAACATCACTTAGCAGTTCAGCTCTTGTCTACTAGATGGCGACAAGGCGCGAAAATACGAACGTAATATGTTTGGACTTTTAAAGGCTTCTAAATAATAACTCTGAGGCATGATTTTTATAATTGAAACGTTAAATCGCTCAAACTTTTACTAACACTGTTTTGGTGACCTTTTGGTTTGAGCTCTGAAAACAAATTAACAAAGAAATTTCCTTTACTGGATTAGTTCTCTACTTGAAATTAAAGTGAAAACGGGTGGTGGGGGCCCCCTACAATCAACAAAACCATCCCCCCGATTATTTAGAGTTTTACAAGAGAAAAAATTAAACAATTGATTATTTTGCTTATTAATTGTTTACACTTATAAAATCTTTGTTTTTGGCTCCAGTGATTAGAGGGTGGGATGGGGCCTACCCACCACCCTTCGGTTTTAATTTTACTTCAGCTGCACTGTTTTCGTTAACCTTTTAAAATGAACTCCCGAAACAAATTAACAAAGAAATTTCCTTCGCTGGATCAGCTTTCTACTTGAAGTTAAAGTTAAAACGGAGGGTGGTAGCCTATCTTACCGTCCAATAAGCAAAACCGCTTCTCCGACTGTTTTTATAAGAGTTTTACGAGAGAAAAATGCTAGCAATTGATTATTACTTTTATTAATTGTTCACATTTGTTAAATCCTTGTTTTTGGTTTCAGTGATTGGAGGGTGAGATAGGGGCCACCCACCACCCTTTGGAGGCTGAGTTAAGGCCTACCTACCATCCTTCGATTTCGTATTTATTTTAGTAGCAAACACTGTTTTTAGTTTTAAATTGCACTCGAAACAAATTAACAAATAAATTTCCTTTGCTGGATTAGCTTTCTACTTGAAGTTAGGATTAAAACGGAGGGTTGCGGGTGGGCCCTACCTTACCCTCCAATAAGCAAAACCATTCCCCGGACTGTTTGTATAGATCTACAGGAGAAAAAAATAAGCGATTGATTATTCAGTTTATTAATTATTTACTCTTATAAAACCCTTGTTTTTGGTTCCAGTGGTTGGAGGGTGGGATAGTGCCCATCCACCACCCTTTTATTTTACTTAAGCGGCAAACACTGTTTTTGTTGACTTTTTAAAATGAACTCCTGAAACCGATTAATAAAGAAACTTCCTTTGCTGGATTAGCTTTATACTTGAAGTTAAAACAGAGGGTGATGGGTAATTGCTTATTTCGTTTATTAATTGTTCACACTTTGAAACCCTCGTTTTTGGTTCCAGACGTCACCTGTTGGGCAATGAAACCGCTATCTTTTGATTGGACGTCACCTGTGAAGAAAATGATTCGGCCGAATAATGGACAACTTTCTCAATCAAAAACGATATAACAACATTTATATTATTTAATAAGATGTGGAAAAGATTATTATTAAATTCAGGCATGGGAAATTCGTAGGATATCAAATAATTAGCGGATACAGAAGACACAAAACTCAAAGCTACACTTATTTTATTTAATCAATTAATCTCGTATATTAAACCTACAATTATAAAATTAATATATACACAAATTGGCCGACGACAACTCCGAGACATCCCCACCCCCCGAAAATTTAATCTTATAATACAGTTTTCATGAGTAATATACAGGTTTTCAAGAATATATTTATATCATATAAATTACGGTTAAAAATTGGACCTTTATATATAATCGGTACATGCATATAAATAGGAAAAACTACTTACAAAATATACTTAAATATATCCTCTAATTTTTCTTCTCGTATAAATATATAAAAGTGAAATCATAATTTACACTAATTAATAATATTGAAAAAAAAACCATTCTGCAAAATATAGAATTCAATTGTATTCGTGCTTATATACATCAAAGTCCAGAGATCAAATAATGCAATTAAAGAGCATTTTTTGGCATTTTCTTGTAGCAGTCTTTTAGTTCTTTAAGTAGCTCACGGTTAAGGGTAAAGTCTGTGTCAATTAAAATTACGCCAGTTTAGCATACAAAAGTGAATTAAAAAAAAAGTTGGTAAAATACCAATTTCACGATTCCAGTGATTCTCAACCATTTTGGAAATGATATCACAGCACAACAATTTTCCTAAAAAGTTGACTATGAGAAAAAAAATGGGAATTATGATAAATAACCGTTTGATACTAAACGAGATTTGCATTATATAAAAAATACACGACAATAACCCTTTGAGAATTAATCCTTAAAAAAAATAACCCAAAAATACTTTAAGGTTATATAACCTAAAAAAAAACACTTAACCCTTAAAGCTTTCCAATAAGAGTCACAAAAGCGGGAATTGCAACCCTCAAATATATACATACAATGATATGTCATAAATAAAACGGCTTAGAAGCTAAAATAATTTTTTACACGGCGGAAACGGGGTTTAATCTAGTTGAGCGTAATTCGGCACGACGTTCTTGCTCGTCCAGAAATCGCAATGCGAGTAATTCTGCGCCGCAAGGACGTCCTGCCCGACTACCAGGATCCTACCGTGGGTCTCCGTCTGCACCGTTCCGTGCCAGATGAAGTGGTAGAAGAATTGCTGAATGGCGGATACGTACCTTCTCTGCTCGGGTGTCTTCGGCTCGTACCTTCCAAAAATTGCCTCGATGTCGGAGTCGGCGTCCGAAATATTCTGCTCGCCCCGTGTTTGCGTCACCACGTAAAACGAGGTGTTGCGCATCTTCGCGGATAAACTAAGCAAAGGACAAACGGTGCGAATGTCAGAAATCATCCGACTCAAGCCTTTATAAGTCTTCGGGTACAATTCCAAAGCCTCCTCCGACACGTTCAACTTTCCCAAAACCGACTTCCTCACGTGGTGCGACACCAGATCTTCCGTCCACTCTTTATGCCGCATCAACAGCTTCGTGGACGCGCCGCAATGCGCCGTCGTACCGATGACCAACTTGACAGGCAATCCCCTCTCCGATTCCCAAACCGCCGACGGATGTTCCTGCAAAAATCTACCGTCCAATACCAACCATTCGTGCCTCTTGTCCGGCAGTTCTGAAGGCGTTGGCAAATCCGGCTGCGGCTTTCTCCACGTGTCTTCGATTGCACCCGTTAATTTTTCCGCGTCCATTTCCCGCAGGCACTCCACGTCCTTGCAGTTGGTGGCGTCCAGGAAGCTTTTGTTGTCAGTAACGGAATCGGCTAGGAGTTTTTCGGGAAACAAGGTCCCGCCGGATGACGCCCACGCCCGGATGAATAATTTTTCGGCACCTCGGATCGTTGTTAGCGCCGTTACTAATGTTGCGCCTAAAAATATTTTTATGTTTATTGCGGTAGGTTATATGATAGGCAAAATTCTGCTCGTAGACAGCTCATCTCATCGAAACACTCTTATGCAGTTGCATAAATATTTTTTTTTCTGATTGAAACAATGCCTTAGTTACGATATGTCATAACACACTTATATTTCCCTAGGGAAATATAGACATCAAACAATTGTCATTAGGAGCTTCTCGCATGAATTGTTTTAATTGCTCTCGGGACAACACCTCCGATTTCTTAGGAAGGTATCCTTTATGGATTTTACAGCTTTGGATTTTACGGGAACCAAACATTCACGGTCTTTCATCGCTTGCGTTAACACATAGTTTGACATTTCACCAATCTATGCAAATACCAAAACAAGTCAACCATGATATTTACAAACAAGGCCCTTAGCAACGTTACCAATCCGATAAATTCAAAAATTTACAATCCAATATTTTCCCATTTACAGAACAAATTTCTTTCAATCAGAAAATAACTATTGATTACAACACGGGAAATATGAATACATTTCCCTTGGTTGTCTATACAACTAGCCAACCTCGGGAAATATACTATTCATATTTCCCTAGTTGTAATAATGGCTATAATGTGCAGGTCTCGCAAAGTTGCAATCAACTGTTCGCCAATAGCCACATTATTGACAGTTTGTTATTGATTTCCGCCATGGAGAACGTTCTAAATGATGTGATGAACCAACAACACACCTACACGACTTTGATGATAAATTAAGTTTCGTAAGTACTACTTTTTGTTCGGCAACCTAGTGGGATTTCTGTCACTCAAGATGTAAAAAAAGTCTAATCTATGAGTAGATGGAGTATACCGACATCTGCTCGCACTTACAACTGTAATCTTCCTCGAATCTCCATGACCCTGCCAACACAAATAACAAAACGTGTACGTATTTAACTCACCGGCTTGATGGCCGAAGAGTGTAACCGCCTTGGCATCACCTCCAAAATGCTGGATGTTCAACTGTACCCATTTTAACGCCTCGATTATATCGCTCAAGGCGTAATTTCCGCTGGTATGTGGATACTCATCTTTGGTCAGAATGTCGAGAGCCAAAAATCCCAAAACGCCCATCCTAAAGTTCGGCCTTACAAACAGTACATCTCTCGACCTGAAAATACATTCACTTACGTTTTACAGAATCAAAAACTGAGTTATATTATATTATACGTAATATTGGTATCCATATTGTTTATCTAATTGAAGCCATGCACTTTTTTTATCTTGGTCATTTATTCGAAAACTATAGGGTGTTCCATTTAAAAAAACATAAGTTTGGTCTCTCTCTTTGTTATGAGACACCCTGTATAAATTTAAATATTTTTAGGGCGTGCAAGCTCACTATTATACACAACTTTTGTATAAAACATTTTTCGAAAGGGCACACACGTTGTGGCATCGGGTGTTATCGCGAGGTGCCGATGGCAGAACATGTGTAGAACCAACGAATTGGTTTTAGTCGGCTCCTCAAGTAACTACAGGCCGTAACGTCGGCAGCGAAAGTGTTAAATAAAACTTTTAGCAAAAGCACAAAAGTGGTGTCAGCAGGGTAAATATTATTTGTTTGATACCTCGCGAGAAAGTGAGTCTGTATCCATAGCAAACAGGGAGTGAAAGTTACTCTTTCATTCACTTCACATTCGCTCACTGTCTCTCACTCACGCGTAAATTTTTTCCAATTCTTTCTGATAATACGATTTTGATTCTTAGGCAACATTTCGTACCTTGCGGCATTTAAATCCATTTCCACAATGTGCACGCAACCACTTTATTGACATTACAGAACTTTGTTTTTGTTTCTCCACGGCAACAAATCACTCAGAACATGTGACTTATTTTTATTTAAAATCTTGAAAACAACGTTACAGACTTTCTGGGAAGGTATCAAACCAAACCAAATACAGCGCTCGAGAATAAGGCCGCTTTCGTTCACGAACTCGCAATTCGCTTTGCCTTCCTCACTCTTACTGTAAGTAACTAATTAAATTGTGAATTTATTATTGACAAGAAGTAAACAGATTTCTTTATTACCGACAACTTTATTTAACCCTTTCAGCCCTGGATTTTTAAATTTGAAAAATTTTTTTTTTTGTTAATTATTATTGATGGGGAGCTTCTTAAGACCATAAATACCAAATTTGAACTCATTTGATTAATTAGTATAGGAATTAATTAGTGAGGCTTTGTTGAAGTGACATCTAGTGATAAACAGCAAAAGTATGGATTGTCATAGTAAGTAGAGACATGTAAATGTTGCGGTGGCAATTGCCACCACCCACCAGGGCCGAAAGGGTTAAAAACCGATCTGCACTAATTCCATTGATATAAATAAACGGTTTTCTCTATAATCAACCCACCTGGCGTATCTAGTCGACGGCCTCATTTTCCCAGGAGAGCCTCCGATGAAACTCTCAGCACCGATCAACACGACGACGGGCAACGGAGAATCGTAACGGACGTACGGCGTAACAACGTCCAGAGTCAAGCAGTCCTCGACGCCGGTAGTCTTTCCGTCGCTCAGTATCTGCAAGCAAGTATCCGTGGCGTTGTGCGCTATGAGTGTTCCATTCCAGCAATAATTTATGTCGTTCAGAGGTTGCGCTGGCCGGAATCTCAAATCGCCAATCGGTGGACGCGCGTACGGTATGCCTCTAAACGCGACGGCCCCATCATCCAATAAACTGCGAGTTTCGATTTTAAAATTAGAGACGAAAAAATAATGTTTAAACGGGAGAGCTTACCCTTCGACAGCACCGCAACTGGTTATCGTTTCCGTGAATCTACTGTCTTTCAAGTTGATGTACGGGTCGTTACCGGTGGGGAGAATAATTGCGATGATTATTATTAGTAGGAGGACAAAGGCCAATAAGGCACCTGTAATGAAAACATTGCATTGATTTTTATGTTACGCATCATGCAGGCGAAACCTGTTGGGGCTTACATTAGTTTTATTCAGTGTAAAACAAAGAGAAATATAAATTAATTGGAAACAAAAATATTAGATCAGAATGTTTACTCCTGTTGGGACTTAAATTAATTTTATTCGGTGTAAAACAAAGGAAAATATAAATGAATTGGAAACAAAAATATTAGATCAGAATGTTTACTCCTGTAAGAGATTAAATTAAAGAATTAAACAAAGGTTTTTTGTTGGCGTCGGCTTCAAGGTCGTCTACCACAACTCGGTTTTGTTGAATAGTGTCAAATCTCAAAAATTCATTGATATTGAGTTATTTGTTAAAAAGGACTCCTAAGAATTTTTACCTGGAAAAGTGTCACAAGTAAGCTTATAAGGATTGCCGCTAGAGGGCACAGGTAAAAGAAATATATAAAGTCGGCCATACACGCTACGGTCTACCGAAGAGGTCTGCCTGTACAGGTATGCCTGCGCAGGTAGACCGGAGCGTGTGTGGGAATAGACCTGTGCAGTTTTTATAACCTGCGCAAGATCGAAAATCAATTCTTTCGAGTGACACCATACGGTGTACATGTGTGTGTATGCATGTACTCCAGTCACCTGCGCAGGACGCATCAGTTGTTATCTACTGTCTCAGACGGTCGTCGCGTCGCTCGCATCGTATTGGAATTCAACACGCGAAAATGGCGCCACCAGATTCAATTAAAAAAGTGCTTGAAGATTTTATCGAAATATACAGAACTCATCCATGTCTTTGGCAAATCAAAAGCATAGAGTACCATGATCGAGCCAAAAAAGAAGCTGCCTATAAATTGCTCATGGAAAAATTGAAAGAAAATGAAATCTTTTTTGTTCAAAATTAACTCAAGACCTATCAATGCCAGCGCGTCATCGTCCTTAATCGATGAGATCACAAAAAGAACTGAAGACCGCTCTGGCGCACCGGTCATCCCCACACACGCTACCGACGTGTGGTAACCTCTCCGGCAGACCATAGCGTGTATGGCTGACTTTAAACAGTTGTGGTAGATGGCCTTGAAGCCGACGCCAACAAAAAAACCTTTGTTTAATTCTTTTAATTTAACCTCTTACAGGAGTAAATATTCTAACCTAATGTTTTTGTTTCTATTTCATTTACGTTTACCTAATTAAAAAAGGTCATCACTTACTTATTGCTAATCTGTAGGCCTTTAATTTTTGATTGCACGTTAATTCCTCTTCTTGTTTTTCTGGGTCTTTCTCCTAAAATATTTTAATTGATATTAGAACATTGATATAATTTTGTGTATACCCTTTTGTGTTGATTAAATAAAATTTTGCAAACAATAATCAGTGAAATACTACGAATAGGGCCTTTTATATGGATGTCTCGGTTATTTTCTTACTCGCAAGTGCCTCCCGATGGCAGATTTTTTCTCTAAAAAAGGGCTGATCCCGTGGGCCAAGTACGAACATGTAGACGTAAGGTGCTCGGAGTGGACAGAGGGGCATAGGTTAGATCAGTGGTTCCCAAACTTTTTTGTCCTACCGCCCCCTTTCCAGAAAAAAATATTACTTATATATAGCGCCCCCAGAAATTTTTTTTTTTTAATTTTAAAAGCAATTAATAGGATCACCAAGATTGACTATTTGCAATTGGTTTATTAAGGACTTTTGTTCAGGATGTCAAAAGCTAGCTCCCTGCAAAAAATGGGACAATTTCGATGAAACGCATTTTGCATTGAAATACTGCGGGGTCCTTTGCATAGGAGACACATGACTCCACGATTTGCTCGTGAGTTACCCACCTGTAGTCTTCACAACACCTTAATTCTAATATACAGAAGGTGGCTAGCAAAATGTAAAATTCTTCGAGTTTTGACTATGCAAGAGAAAGGAATCGACATATTCCTAGCAAAAGATTTGGCCTCGGAGATCTATTGACAAAAATTGTGGAGGATTCCATGAACTTTCAAAAATATTGCGAGGGTTTCGCGACCAAAAAAGGAAACACTGGTTTAGAGTATCGAAGCTCGGCTTGGACGGTTTCTCCATTGGCACGTACGGGTTTAGCTCAGGAAGAGCAATGACGGCGAGACAGTCCCTAGCGGACCAAGATTGCACATTTAAGAGGGTATTTTTTAAGCGCAGTCTCATCTCATCAGGTTTGGACGATGGACCGGTACCCTGCAGGTTTGCAGGCCGTCCGCCCCGAAGTCCAAACCTGCCCTTGAAGCCCGTACGTGCGGAAGGTCCTAATAATACGATTGGGGCTGATTAAACTGCCTTGAGGGGAGAAATTAATATTGGGAATGATTTAGCAAATGTTTGACTCAATTACCCAAAATTTATTTAAAACATTATGTAACTTTTGTCATATCTTTAATTTTTATCGATCGAACTCGTAGGATTTTTAGAAAAACTCACTCTTAATAATCTGTATTCAACAGCATCTTAGAAAATTTGAAATTCTCACATTAGCAACATCAGTGCTTTTTAAATTTCGAAAAATTGCATTGTTTTGGCTAATTTCCAAATTTCCGAAAAAAAAATTCTTCGGTCCCCGTTGACAAAAAATGTTGTTTCTAATTGTTTTGAGGTGGGCTGAACATACAGGGTGTAGTGGAACAAAACGGAACATAGGGTTTTCAATGTTAATTTCTTTATACTGGAATATTATCTTCCCTGATCATTTTAGAAGAAACATGTAAATAAATGTTTTGTAGAGTAAAAATTCCTGCATGCAGTCATGCTATTATTTATTTTTTAGCATTCATAAAAACCCTAAAAAATGATAAAATAAAAATGATCATTTTCACGAAAATAATAGTTGCCATGAAATTAAACAAAAACGGAGCGCTGTTGATTTGTTGGCTTCTGTCAAATGTATTGAACACTTCATAACTGTTTACAAGTTTTTTTATTAAAAATGTATTCTATTCAAGAAAAAGTTCAAATTGTGAAGTGGTGCTATGCTAGTAGCAGTTTTCGTGAAGTGCGGGTCATAACGTTGTAATATTTCTTGGTGGCACTGGTATTTGTACGAGTGAAAATGATGCTTCTTTAAATACCTCTGGGCAGTCGTACAGTGAATTGCACACTTGTCAGCAGTTTGTCTTAAGCTTACGTTTGGATCTTCTACAGAAGCTAAGACCATAAACTCGCCATCCTTCTTATTTATTGGTAAACTATTCTGCTTTGCATTTGAATTCCGTAATATTGAGCCAGTCGTTTCAAATTTATGAGTCAACATTGGAGGGTCGGGATAGTTTACTCTACAAAACATTTATTTACATGTTTCCTCTAAAATGATCAGAGAAGATAATATTCCAGTATAAAAAAATTAACATTGAAAATCCTATGTTCCGTTTTGTTCCACTACACCCTGTATATGCGAAGTCAAGAAGGCTCTATTAGGCAGGTATTTGTAAAATTTTAGTTTTTGGTCAAACCACATATTTTGTTTTTGTATTTATGGACTTTTTTGGGGGAGAAACTTCATTCGAAGATTGAAAAGCTGCACAATTTTAAAGGTAACAAGAAAAAGAAAAAACAGTGAGAGCTCAAGTAACTCAAGGGTTTAGGATTAGGAACCCGCTGCCAGTTTTCAGGTAAAGAGATTAGCAACCAAACCATATGCCCGATCGCCGTAACAAATCTCCAGAGTCAATTGAATTTAAGATTGTCCCGGCGCAACACTCCTCGAGCGTTTGGTAAAGTTGTACCAAACAAATTTTATCATTCAATCAATTTAAGATCATTTTTAAATCCGGCAAATATTTTATGGACATCCAACATATTATTATAAATTTAATCAGCACAGTAAGGTGAGGTTATTTCTATAGTCAAATCTTCATTTATTGTCAGCAACATCCTAAGACAGATTTGATCAATCCTTATCAAATTCGGTTTTAGATCACTTGACATAATAATCATTTGAACAAGCAGTTTTTATTTTTATTATTCGATCAGAGTACGAGCTACGTACGTTTTTGGATTCTTCGTTTTTGTTATCGGCCGTCTTGTCGGTATCGTCGAGCGTTTCCATGGACGCCAGACCGGCCTTTGTCTGTTTTTCGAGATTCTGGTCACCGCCCTTATTCTTCGGATACACTGAAACAATAGGCAGACGGATGCGGAGGCCCTTCTTTTCTTTTTGTTCAAGACTTTTGTCACCTGAAAAGTAATTTACAGTATTGTCGGGCACTCGAGACGTGTGGTGTTATAGTTTGCGCAGAGTGAATGCGACAACAAATCTCCGGAACTATTCGAATTTCAGATGCTCATTGCGCAACACGTCTCAAGTGCTTGGTACAAGGTATAAATTATAAAATTCCTTACTCTCCTATTGGAATATAAAAATCTACATTTTTGTAGTCTTGTTTGGATGTTGGTTTCGTATGTTCATTAAAAAAAAACCTCAAGTGCGCCATGATTTTTTATTTAAAAAAATTTAAGTTGGCACACATGTAAGGAATTGACAAACAAAACGTCAGATTGTTCTAAAAGCCACAATTATTCCGTGGTCACAATGGTTTACAGCAGGCATGCTAAACTCGTTTACCACCAAAGGCCACATCAAGTATTACACACAAGCCGCGAGCCGCATTACCAAAAAAAAAACTACAATTGAAACCAAACAAAAAATAATTATTTTTAGCTTGTATATAATTTTTTTTTTAAATATCTGATACAGTTTGATCAACGGATCTTTGCGTGTGCGTCATTGCCGAAAACAAAGCATTCTCGCCTTGGGAGACATACGTAAGCACATTGTTGCATCTAATTTAACGTATCGTAGAGGGAGTGAGTGCATGAAAATACTGTCGGAACTCGGTTCAGTAGTTTATGACGTACACGCAAAGATCCATTGATCGAAGTATACCAACCTTGCCGGTCCGCAGACAACTTGTAAGCAGGCCGCATGTTTGACGTGCCTGGTTTACAGCAACCAGCAAAAACGTTTCTAGTTGAAAGTTATTTCCGAAATTGGGTGTATTCATTCGACACACCTATGGCAGAGTTTCAGGGAAGGATTTCCTAACGTTCTCATTATTTATGATGAATTTAAAAATACCTTATCACGATCTGTTATATTATTTCATGAAATGGGCAGTATTCTTCGTAAACTAGAAAGTGGTAGACCAGTCGAACGTACTTAGGATGCTATTAACACAGCCCAAGGAATTTAGGAAGGTGAACCTACGTTTTCTCTGCGTCGTTTATCACAGCAAATTAATTTATCGGTAGGAACATGCCGGCAAGTAACATAACCTCAATATGTGTTACCAACTTAAATTTTTAAAAAGAAAAAATCATGGCACACTTGAGGTTTTTTTTTAATGAACATACTTTATTTGTTGATTTGTTTTGAAATTAATAGTTTTCAGGAGTTTTAAATATTTACAGTCTTTCTGTTCGGCAGTAAAGTTGCTATTTTATATTATTATGCTTCGAGCCAGTTGTTCAATAGCAGCTTTTAAACCGAACTTACCTTAAACTCGGTATAAGTTATTTTAAGGTTATAAACTGCCGTTCTACATGCTTAGATTACCTTTAAACTTTGACGGAACAACGCAGGGATTAAGGATACACTTAACTATTGAATAATAGGTCCTTAACGTTTTACCAATTTATTTAACACTTTGGAGAAAAAAAATTGGGACCCTGTGGCCACATCACTTTGAATTAGAGGTGGGTAGCTCATGAGTGAGTCGATTAAAAGAGTCAACTTATAGAAATGAGTTGATAGTCAAGTGACTCGTGTGTAAATGTCCCGACTCATTTTTTTTGCTCATCACTATTTCAAGTCAAGAGTCTTCAATAATAGTTCTCTTTACGATTACTCGACTCACCAAAAACCTCTATTTTATAATGCTAAATATAACATGGAGTTATAGGCAAGTCACGCAGTGCCGGAATTAAGAAAAGGTGCGAGCTGTATTTAACTCATATGTCAATCAACGTGTTAACCTAATTGTACAAACCTTCATCATCACTAATAATCTTTGATTTCCTAAACGGATTAGGCAGCTTTATACGTTGTTGCGACATTAACGATTCGTCTTTTTCCTTATCGACCAGTTCTGTATTTTCGCCTTCAGCTTGCTCATCATCGCCCTCCTGTAATAAATTCAAAAACATGTCTTGCACAATCATTGCTACACATTAATCCTGATCATCTGTTAAAACATTTGGGTAATTTAAGTAAAGTTCGCCCAAGAATCCAGGCGACATGTTAAAGGGTTTAAAGTCCCCGCATCGTTGCCAAGAGTTCAAATAAACATAATTGCTCCCGAGACTTACTGATAGGGGCGCTTCGATCGCGGTGAACAGCTGATAGAAAACGAACATATCATTTTATTTTGAAAACCATCTTTGTTGACTCTTTTTAAACTAGTGGAATTGTTGCAGTAGTGTATTTACTCGATATGTAATCAGGAAATTATATCACAATTGCCCGCTTAAATGCACAACGAAACACGCGGTCGAACACCTGGCAATATGAGCAAACGGCAACGCTGAGCAGTAGTACCAACATCACGCGTATTAACGGTTGCTATTTAACGTTGTGTTTAGGTAGTTTAGAGATGTTGTAATGGCAATGAAAACAACTAGATGTTGCTTGCATTCTTGGACGAACTTTAATTTGTCGGAATTTTTCAGAAAGTTTTGGCAACGCCGACACCAAACCGGTGTTTCTAACTTACTTTGCATCTTTCCTTGGATTTGCTCCTGGTAAAGAAGCCGGGCATCAAAATCCCCCCGGTGGGAATCTTTTTGGGCTTCACCTCTTTTATGTTGTCGGCCTTGATCTTCCCGAACGCCTCCGTTTCCTTGTCCGTGGACGCGTCTTCATTCTCCGCCTTGGATATCTTGTTGTGCGCCCTGTTTTCCTCGTTCATCTTCTTTTCCCTCTCCTCCAATTCTATATCTTTTTTATCATCATTAGGTGTACTCATCTTGTAAAATCAATAATTACCTGCAAACAAAAACAAAAGTTAGAGACGCAAAATTCTACGAATCATAAAGTAATGGAAATTAATTAAAGAAAGAGAAAATAGTTGTGTGTTTGTTTGGAACGGAAGAATAATAATTTTTTGTTTCGGAACCCCCTGTGACAAATTATAACTGTATGAAGATTTTCACAAACCTCTCGAAATGTAAAAAATTTAAACACGTGATGGATTTAACCTTTGACTATATATTAATGGACTGCTATTCCCCCTCCATTTCCCAATGCTTCAAAAGTTGTCCACGAGCTGGAGCCTGAAATAAGTCCCGCCCCGGAGCCGAAAATTGAGCGTAATTTAAAAACCGGAAAGCAAAAAAAAAATTTCTCGGTGTATTCATCAGCAACGTGGAGAATGCAAATGCGAGCATATTTCGGCAACTCGGGTCCATTTTCCTGCCTGTTCTTTACAAGCAAAGCATCAACCCGTAATTTGCGAAGTTCCGGATTTGATGGAAATCTAATACAGAATTTTAGGTTATAAGTCAAAAATCAACTGACGTGTACATCAGCTGCCGAGTATTATAACTGCATTGGTATATATATACGTGGACGTATTGCAGCCTTTCGCATAGCAATATTTTGACATAGTGTGAAGATTTGACAATATAAATGTTTATATATTCAAAGGTGTGAATAAATTGCAGGGTATCGCAATATACAATGCGAGCTCATTGAGTCATATGTAATAGACACAAAATAGCTACCAATTTAGTAACATACCGCAACCATTTAGGGTCCCACCGCGCCACCGTTGCTTGGAGACACACATGAGGTGGCGCTAGCAGTCCATTAGTATATAGTCAAAGGTATGAAGATTTTCACAAACCTCTCGAAATGTAAAAAATTTAAACACGTGATGGATTTAACAATATAAACTTAAATATACCATTCAAATAAAATGAGGAAGTTAGAAACGCCGAAGTGGCGGAATCTATTGCCTGAATGTTATACTACATCAGCAAGTAATTATACAGATAAGACCTGAAAAATCGAAACCGGTCTGTAGGTGTTCTGATGGAGAAACAATATTTAATGTTTACATTATTATTGTTATTGGCATTATTCCTATATTAGTCGGTGGATATTCCACTCAGATTGGGTTTAGTACAACATCCAGGCAATAGATTCCGCCACTTCGGTCGTATTCCAATAATAATTTCCGTGTCCCCAACCAACTACACTGATGAGATCTGAAAGGTTGAAACCGGTTTGTATGTGTTCTGATTGGGAAAGAATATTTAATGTGTAAAATGAGTAACTTCGTTGGTAGCACTTTATTTAATCCTTGTGACTAAAGCTTCGACAATTTTAGCTTGTCATTATCAAACTATGAATATTTACGTAACGATTGTACACATATTTATATAATATATACAGCGCATTGCACATAGTTTGATAATGTCGAGCTAAAATTGTTGAATCATAGTCACAACCATTCAACAAAGTTACTCATATATATCTTTATAACAGGTTAATTTTTACAATAATGTTTACAAATATTTAATCCATAAAAAATAAAATAGAAACAACCTTACTTATTGCAGAGAGTATTAAATAAATTCAAAAAAACGAAATATAGCCTGAATATATAAATATTCAACCTGTTCGTAACTCTGCAAGCAAAATTAAGTCTTACTAAGACTATAAACAAATAACTTATTGAAACAACTACTTCCCTGGCTGATGCCACGCCGGATATTGAATGATACAAAAGAAATTTGCATGTTATTACTAGTACTACTAGTGAAATAACATTGGTTTAAGATCCCTTATTTCTACCCACAGGACTAACTTGAAAAATGAAACTAAATTGAATTTGAAAACTTTAAATTATAAAACTGAACCCAAAAGTATGTAAAAATTAAGTAAATAGCCATCTGCAGACGCGTTTCGAGATTTATCTCTCATCAGTGCAGCTTCGCATTTAAATTGAATGTTAAAGAATAAAATACACTTACGTGAAGGTGACCGTGACCGTGAAGGAGTCGTAAACAAATGAGGAGATTATAGAAGGGTTGGACTGATTTTATACCTGAATTTAGGTGATTAGTGAAAGTACAGATGTGAAGAAATAAATGATCTTGTTTTCAGTTGGAAAACCGAATACTCGATTTAAATAATAAATAAAATAGAAACAACCTTACTTATTGCAGAGAGTATTAAATAAATTCAGCCAGGGAAGTAGTTGTTTCAATAAGTTATTTGTTTATAGTCTTAGTAAGACTTAATTTTGCTTGCAGAGTTACGAACAGGTTGAATATTTATATATTCAGGCTATATTTCGTTTTTTTGAATTTAATATTTAATCCAATTATTAGCCTGTTAAATGACTATTGACCAAAGATCTTTCTGCCTGAAGTTACTCATTTTATTTGAATTATTTAGAATGTATCACGAAGTGAAAATCTCTTACTCATTTTATTTGAATTATTCAGAATGTATCACGAAGTGAAAATCTCCACAATCCACCACCTGAATCAAAGTTTAAATGCGCACACAAGGGGAGGCAAACGCAAAACAAACATTGTAAATATATCGATATCAGCTTTGGGATAAGGGGCATAAAGAAAGCAAGGTATCAGCAAACATTTATAAAGTATTACATAGGTAAACATTTCCGTGCCGGGGAGGAATGTTTGAGGAAGCTTAAGTATCGCAGAATAAACGTTTGTTCACTGCCCGTTCTGTGGATGACAAAAAATGGGGCACGGACGAGCACTTTAACTAATAGGAAAATGTTTACTCTAGCGTGACAAATCTGATAATTAATATTACAATTACAGGGGATTTTTGCTTGTAACGCTTTAATCACTTTCAATAATTAGAAATAATGTTTGCTCATGCATTATAAATCTAATATTAATTGGTGCAATTATATTAATGTTTTTGTAGGCTTTTAAAATACATGTGAGGTTAGCAATACATTTTTATAGCTATTATTACAACTAGGGAAATATGAATAGTATATTTCCCGAGGTTGGCGGAGCCCGAGGGATTTATAGACAACCAAGGGAAATGTATTCATATTTCCCGTGTTGTAATCAATAGTTTTTTTCTGATTGAAGAATATTGTTCTGTAAATGGGAAAATATTGGATTGTAAATTTTTGAATTTATCGGATTGGTAATGTTGCTAAGGGCCTTGTTTGTAAATATCATGGTTGGCTTGTTTTGGTATTTTCGTTGTTTCATAAATTGGTGAAATGTCAAAATATGTGTTAAAGCAAGCGACGAAAGACCGTGAATGTTTGGTTCCCGTAAAATCCAAAGCTGTAAAATCCATAAAGGATACCTTCCTAAGAAATCGGAGGTGTTGTCCCGAGAGCAATTAAAACAATTCTTGCGAGAAGCTCCTAATGACAATTGTTTGATGTCTATATTTCCCTAGGGAAATATGAGCACTTCATATTCATGAAATATAAGTGTGTTATGACATATCGTAACTAAGGCAATATCACTCAATATTGTTTCAATCAGAAAAAAAGGTAATTAATACCGTGAGATCAAAAAATCGAAAATAGTTGGAAGCACATTTTCTGAAAATAGGGATAATAATTCAAGTAATATTATGTTGGCAGTTTGGAATTATCCAATACTGTTCGAGTATTTGGAGAAAAAAAAATTATTATCCTTGTTTGTAGCCCAAAATGGAATGAATTATAAGAATCCAATCAAATAAAATAGCAATTCATAGAATTTATTTTATTTTAATTATACTTTTTTGTTCGGCCCTGTATTAAATTTTTAAAAAAATTCTTGTACTGGTGAATACTACTCGAAAAAACGTTTAATTTAAGGGATCACAAAAGGGGTGATGCCATTTAAAATTTTGGGGTTAGGGTGAATGGGGCCCAAGGGGTCACTCACCCCATAACCAAAATATGGTGGTTCTAGTTCCCCCTACCTGTATAACATTTGTACCAAATTGCACTTTTCTAACTCTTTTATTTTCACAGATATTCGCATTGAAAGTTTTCAAATTGACACCCTGTATATTATATAGTGAATAGGGGGGGGACATACACTAGACATCCATGGACCCGCACGGCCACTTCTTCGTTCCGAAAAAGTGACCGCACGGATGGGACTCGAACCTACGACAACGAGGCCCGTGAGCAGGAGCTCTACTCACTAGGCCACCCACGTTCCTTGTTGCTTAAATAACTATTAAAAATAGATTTATGTTTACATCTGACAAGTAACCTCAAAAAACCACAAGATGTCAAAATAAACAAAACGCGCATACAAGGCAGCCAATATAATATTACTTGAATGATTACAGCTATTTTCAGAAAATGTGCTGCCACCTATTTCCAATTTTCTGATCTCACGATATAGTTACGTTAGTAATATGATTATATAAAAACCGTTCATCATTTATCTGACACTTCACCGTTACAAGGATCACATTATTTTTTGAGAAACAAAAACATTGGAACACGAGGTCAAAATTTGATTCTTCCTATGCATAAGCCATGAAAATGCCGGACCTATAGTCTATTGGTTTAATACAGAGAGCTATGGAATTTAAAGAATGTAAATAGTATGCGCCTTCAAAATGGTGAGCGCAGCGACGAAATAGAAAATAATATTTTTTTTGGCATGTTATTTTCAATGGGCCGCTCTATTCACCGTGTGTTCGAGGGTATAAGCTGTGGACCAATATATTTTTTTGTGATAGTTCGTTCATATCTCGCTGAACACATGGCCCGACCGTTGTACCACTCAGCCAAAAGTTATAGCTCCGCTCGTCCATGAACGTAGGCGTCTTTCAAAACAGGAATTATAAAGTTTGTCGTTAATGTCCATTATTTACTAATAATTTAAACCATAAACATATTTATTTAAATAGGTTTTAAGTTTAATTATATGTTGTGATATTCAAAAAATACTTAAAGATATTTTATTAATAATTAAAATGATAATATTACTGAATTTATGCAGGGCCACTGGTAACGACCATCGGCACATTCCACGCGCATTCCATAGCTCTTCCTATTTCTCCAATAGGGTATAGAGGATAAAATGGTGCCCGGCACGACTGAGTATCATATGCCATGTATTTAACAGTAAAGAGTGACTCTAAGCGATCATCTGAATATTCTAAACTAGCGTGACATCAGGTTGATATCACGCCGTCCGGAGGGCTGGTGAAAGTGAGACACTGCGTAGATGTCGCACCGCGCTTAATGTGTTAATTAATAACTGAACTATAGAAGACGGGAGGTGAAATGCAGGATGCTGTATAATGTAGCGTGGTTGCGAGATTAATTAAATTATTAATGGGTGATGAGATAAGCGAGAAACTAATTAATGAATGACGCTTGAGGAAAAGTGTGTAAATGCTGAGTGCTCAATCAAATTTATGGGTTTGCTGATGTGAATAAAATTAATTGTTTGCCAAACAAATAAATTTTACGATACTTCAACGATGCGATTGTGGTAAGGGGACCACTTGGAATTAATTGCTCTTCATGACCATCAATTAATGTTTAGCGCCCTACTGAAATCAACGATAATTTGAATGATTTATTGTGGGGGAAATTATGTAGCAGATATTTACTTTTATGTATTAAATGTAAAACGTTATTATAAGCAGGTGCGTATCCTGAAATTTGGCTTGGGGGGGGATCACACGTATAATAACTCACACAAAAACATATGAGTTGTGAGAGTGCAATATAGCAAAGGCATTACAATTTTAAAAAATTCTAAAAAGCACAATTTTGCACAAGTGTCTGGGGGGGGCTCAAGCCCGATAACCACCCCCCTGAGTGCACGCCTGATTACAAGTGCAATTGAATCATTTAGAAAAGGTATCACCTCCAATTTTTTACAAATTCATATTTTGGTGGCCCTCGTGCAGTGTTCATGGTGCCAGATGTTAATAATGAAAAAAAAATGTAGTACATAACATTAAATACCTTTTGTAAGAAACTGATAAGTCAATAAATCCAAAAATTTCTATTAACCACTTCGTGCCCATGCTGTTTTGATTGGGTTATAGCATAATCCCATTTATTGAAAATTTACTTTTTGTTATTACGATTTTCTACGAAATATTATTCCACTGTTATAAACTTACTCATTTATGGAAAAAATATGAAAAATATTCCATAGATGGCGCTAAAGGTTTTTTTTTTGTAAAATATATTTGTTTCCTTTCTTTTTGCTTGTTGCCACATGTGGCAACCTGGGCGTGAAGAGGTTAATACATCATTTTGGCTAGTTTTGGTAGAAACAGCTTCGTTTTAACCATCGGTAGTTAATAAGACTGCCATGGTGATCACATACGACCGCTGGAAGTTATGAACTCATGCCACTTGGCAGTCACATATGATTGAGCACGTAGTTGAACCGACGAGCAACTATAGTCCCTGGGTACAATAACGTTGGGTGCTACTGTTCTAAGCTGTTTAACAGTATAAATGATCTTATATCAGTCGATGTGAAACTTGACAGATATTTACCCTTACTTTTGTTATTGTTTATTCAGGAAAACTCGCGATTGATAAACCATCTGGTCTAATTTATAACACAGCTGTGCTATTTTAGGTATTTGAATAGTTTTAATAAGATCATTGTAAAATAAAACAAACAATGATCTACTACTACTTCCTGTTTGGGTATAAAGAAAGGGGGAAATTTATGGGCCAGGTGCATCAATAAAGAAACATAGCAAATGCACTCTTCATATGAATTGTTAAAACCCTGAATAATGATTATGCTTTTACTAGTCAACACAAAAACATTTGAAAATTGTTTAATGAAATTACAGACGATTTTGGATAAAATTTTATATTGTACTCGTGTGGAATTCCTCATTAGTCCCTTAAGAAAATTAAAAACTTTTTCTTGTGGGACGTTCTCGCTCTTGTTATGGAACAAAACACTATGCGCTTATGCATTTTGCATGTAATTCATTCCATAACAAGTAATAGAATGAATATTATGTACTCGCTACACTGACCGCAAAAAAAAACAACCACCCTGAAATATTTCATATAAATTCCCGTATCTGCAAAGTATATAAATAAATCTAGAACTCTTCATAATCAATGCTTTGAAATGCCTGTTTCACTCCTACGTACATCTAGTATTAATTTTAGCAGCTAAAATGATCTTTTCAATGACATCATGTTCGCGGAACTCAGGCGGCAGTGGAATATGCATCATGTCTCTCATGTGTTTATGCTAACAGACAAGAGGGCTCGTGTACATTTGTTTTGGAATTGAGTTTGACAGTTAATGCAAATTTTTAAGCGATAACAATGCCATTAACTGTTGCAAACGTTTCTCAAATTGTTGCTTTGATTGAAGATGGTCATAGTCAATGTAGTATACTGGGAATACCCTGTACTACTATGGTATCGGTACTTGGAGACTGGCGGATTTGAGAAGCGATCAGGATCCATAAGAAAAAGGGCGACAACTGTCGTTGAAGATCTTTTTCTTGTGCTCAACTCGCTGAGGGATTGCAGATCAACGTTAGTTGAACTTCCGGGTTCTCACAGTGTGGGGGATTCAAATAAGTGAGAGGACTGATTAAGGTTCGCGGCACTTACTTCGTGATACATTTTTAACCCTCTATTGCATGATTTATTTAAACATAAAAATATAAGTTTTTACCTTAAATGGTTAAAACAATAAGGCAAAACCATGTTTTGTATAAACTTTGTTAATCTCTCATTTGGTTTAGTTCTGACGGAATTTTATCAGTATTTTTGGCGGCAACACGATTATCAAAGAAATAAAGAAAGCGTTTGAGTTCTTCAAACTTGTTTAGAGGCATAACATCCGTAATTTGAACCATTCTGGTTTTAGCGGTCCAATACCTGCGAGAGGAAAGTTGTCTGATGAGAGACATCCAAATCAATATCCCTATGAATTTGTTTAATTTTCTTGTTACTTGTAATTGGTTTGTTAAGTTTTTTTCTGTGCGCTGTACGAACATGTTTGCTCTACCAGTTGAGAAATAAGGAAAAAAAATTAAGACTTCTGAAAGATTTCCTCAAAAATAAATTTTGTTGAAGATCTCTTACAGTTTTCGAATCTTCTTTTATTTATTTTAGTAATTATTTATTTCGTAAGATAGCAGCACTTTGCCGAACGAAAATTATGTTCCCAATTGGAAACAGTATGCAATAGAGGGTTAATTAAATAAAAGACACTTTTACTTAGTTAATATCACACTGCTTATTTATTAGTGACTGCGGTTTTGATCAAAAATGTGAGAGGACTTGTAGAAAGTGGTTTAGCTATCCACGTCTGCGGTATGCGCAGTTACTTGTAAATTAAAATCTGGAGCAATGGAGTGAAGTTCTTTTTAGTGATGTCACATTTTTGTCTGCGATTACATGATGGTCATGAAAGGGCGTGGAGAAGATGAGGTGAACGATATTTTGACTGCACCATCTCTTTAAATCATGGTGTGGGCGGGCATTTCTACTGAAGCACGGACCGACATCGAATTTGTGGATAATGGTGCTTCGAATACGCACGGGTATGTGGAAGATATTCTTGAAGAACCTATCGTCCCATTTTTGCATTTCATTAGAGGTGGCTTTGTTTTAATGCACGACAATTCCAATGTTATGACTGTTTGATAATGGAATTTCTATTATGATGTACAGTGTGTTTCAATTAATAATGAATAAAAGGCATATGTGAAAAAGGGTAAATATGTTGCAAATTAAATTATACATTAGTAGGGATAAATTAAACACGATTTTCCATGTTTTATACCACTGGATGTTATTGATTATTTCTATTAACTTGCAATACGTTTACCCTTGCCGTTTTGCATCTAGTCACGACTGCACATGCTTTTGCCACAAATAAAATAAAATATTTTTAAGAATAGCAGATGCAATTAACTTTATAAAAGTATTTGTGGTTTTGAGATGCAAAGCAAATGAATCCTTAAAATGAATACAATTACACAAGGGGCAAGTTTAGATAAAGTACAATGAAATTCTTTTTTTTTTTTTACTTTGGCGGGTGCCCTTCAGTCACATCGAGTATATATTATTCATATTAAATGAAATAGACATCCACAAACACCCATGCCCTCGCCTGGATTCGAACCCGGGACCCTCCGCATTAGTAGTGGCGTGCTAACGCCAAGGGTGTTGCCTGCCAACCAGTCTAGGGGGGTAATTAAAAAAAAGAAATTTATATATTTTTTATGAAATGTTTGAGGAAAATTAAAAATTACTGCTAGCAACACTACTACCACGACACTCCCGTCTCCAGTGCAGGAGATAGAATCTATCCTTTTCCAACGTTTTAAAGTGTTGGAAAAATTTACCGGTTATATTATTTGTTTGGAATATGGAATATCGGTAATTTTTAACAATGAAAATTTATAAGCGAAAAATTCTTGGGGGGGGTGATTACCCGATTACCCCCCCTTTGAAACCGCCACTAGCTAACGCACGCGGCTAGTAGGCCGGCCCATTGAAATTCAAAAATGAATTTCATCTAATTAAGGAATTGTTAATAAACAAGATAAAGATAAATAGATCGTTAAGTTTACAAATCATAACACAAACATATGACAAATTAACTAAACATTTACGATGCAATGCAAACATTGTTTACTGAAATACACTTGACTATTCAATTTTCCTCTTCTTCTTCTTGTACTGAACCCTGTGTTACCCTTTAGGGCATCGGGTACTATTTAATTTTCAAGGGAACATTTTCCCAGTGGAAAACTGTGTACTTGTGCAACAATTAACTGAAAAAACTCGGGCATGAATAATGTGTAAATTAATAATAGTGGTTGCTGTGAACGAACATTATCGGTCACTAGACCTGATCTGTTGAAAAGGTGTGTTTTCACACTAACTTCACATAATCAGGTTCTCTAAAAAGTGGCATTGTTCAAATTTGAGCAAACAATCTTATATTATGGTGCAAGATCAAACATAAACAACCAGTGGTAGTAACTATTCAGTTATCTTATCTAATTAAGAAAACTTTCTGGATTTTGTTTTAGTGATCCAGTTATTAAATGGTTTAAAAGCTATCTTTCTTCTCATTCGCAGCATGTGAAAATTGATGATTATGTACAGCGACGGCTCGTGGATTTTTGTAGGTGAGGCAAAGACAAAGATGCCGCTCGTGTTGCACTACTTACTATAGAAGAAGCAAATATTTTGTTGCTTTTTCTTCCGTTGCCTCACCGCCGAACATCCACGAGCCTCCGCTGATTATGTATCTAAAGTAATAAATGTCACATCAGGTATTCCTCGAGGTTTCCACTGCAGGCCCATACTTTTTCTTACCTATTAATTAATGCCATTAAAGTTTTTAATTCAAAATTTTACATTTTAAATAATTATTAGATTTTACTGTTGACAAACTATTCTAATTTAGTAGTGTTGATATCAGGTCGTCAAGTATGAAACTTGTAGTTGAAAATATTGGCAACTTTAACAGCTAATTATTTGACATTGGCTTAACATTTTGCTGTTCTGTTTTCTTTGGTAGAAAGTTGCACATCTGGCTTATTTAAATAATATAGTTATAATCTCTAAAAAATATTAAACACATGTTCAATAAATTATTTTTGTTGAAAATGGAACTGTCAACAATTCGCAATATTATAAAATAAGAATTCTTGGATGGAACTACGGCATCGCAGACCCCGCGAAACATTAATCATGTATTTGACTCTAGTGTAAATAAGCAACAGACAGTGTCAAGTTGGTTCGCAAAATTTCGTACAGGTAACTTTGAGTAACAAATGAGCCACGCGGTCACCCAGAATCAAAGCTCAATAATGATGAACTAAAGGTCACCGTTGAATCTGACTCATCTCAGAGTGCCTCTGAATTATCGTTAAAGTTTGTTGTTAGCAAACAAACAATATTAACACATTTAGTTCAAATCGGTGAGGTGAAAAAGTTGGATATGATGGGACAGAAACAAAAGTGTTTGGAAGCCTGCTTAATGTTGCTTTCTCGTCATAAATCTGATCCATTTTTGAATCGAATTGTCATTTGTGATTAGAATCCTATATAACAATCGCAAACGTTCAGCACAATGGTTGGATGAGGATAAATGTTCATCAAAAGAAGTTGATGGTAAGTGTTTGGTGGCCTAGCGTAGGTGTGATCCATTATGATTTCATGAAATCTGGCTCATCGATCACGGCAGACATATACTGCAACCAACTGGACGATATGATGCAAAAACTTGAGGAAAAACAGCCTAGATTAGTCAACAGATTGACTCCTATCTTATTGCAAGATAACTCTGGACCACACACTGCACAAATGACGGTGGCAAAACTGCAGGAATTGGAGTTGAAACTTCTTCATCATCCTCGATACTCACCAGACCTAGCACCCACTGACTACCCACTTCTTCCGCAATTTGGACTACTTTTTAATTGGAAAACAGTTCAATTCCGACAATGCTGTCAAATTGGCCTTCCAAGAATTCTTCGATTCCCGTCCGCCAGGGTTTTATACCACCGGACTGAATAACCTGCCGCTTAAATGGCAAAAGTGTACAGATAATGTGGGTGCATACTTTGATGAATAAAATAATTCATTGTATTTGTAAATTACGAAAGAACTTTGCATTTTTTCTACACGTTTCATACTTGACGACCTGATATATTAAATAAGCTACATGGAGCCTATAGTACAGCAGGTCAAACGGAAAATAAATGTAACTTCGAGAAAAATATGTAAAAACAATAGCCACAGACTTGAAACTTTCCTAATTTACTCAAAATCGATTGTTCTTTATAATTCCATCAACAACTTAAAACACCCCATCACTAGATTTCAAGATAATCAGACACTAGAGACCGGACCTTATTTTGCATTTACATTTGGTGCAACTTTTTTAACATTGCGTTTGACCTCCTGTACTATAGGCTCCATGATAAGCTATATCAAATCTTGACACTTCTGTAAATAATCACCTGCAGTTAAATTTCATGCAAGCACACACCTAAATGCAGTATTTGGAAAGGTCAATGCATGGGACGGTGCATTCGGATTTTTTTTTTTTAACAAATACTGTGTTTTATGGATAAAACGGCGTTTGCGGACGAGAAAACATTAAAATCTGCAAAAAAAAACCGCCGCAAAGCGGTGAAAAAAACCGCTTAAAACGGATATGTGCACATCCCGATTCGCTTTATCGCATCGCAAAAAACAACGCTGGTGCGACCCTATTGATTTTCCCGAAATGCCCGCAAACAACCACCGCGAAATCAAAACATGGACGCTCGCCGGCGAAACGACTTACCCTCAGCACTGCACGCACGAATATTTAATCCACACTGCACCACGTATCCGCGGAATCCAAAAAGGCGTAAAAAAGGAACGTTCTCGACTCGGCGCAACGGCAACGGACGGGCGGCTTTCTCGCCGCTGCAGATTCGGAAACTAAACAGACAAAGCGTGCTCTCGACGACCCGAGCTCACGATTGTCAGTGGCCGTTTCACTCGCGCCGCGTCCGGGACGCATCGCGTCCTCTCTGTCGGTAAAAGGAACGAAAAAACCACCCCTGCGCCGCGTTTCCATTCCACCACGGCATAACGGACGCGCGGTGGGACGCTATTTTTAAACGCTCCGGACGTCCTCTTTTTTTTCCTCTTCCACGAGCTCCCTTCAAGATTAAAATGTTATATTCGCTATTATTAAGACTTGAGAGGGTTCTCAACCGTCATGTGATTTTATATACCCATATGTGACAAACTTCTAGGGCTTATTCCTTGGGGTGTTTTAATCGTAAAAGTTCACATAAACATTTGTACAAAACGTCTTGGTTAGATTAGGTTAGGTTATTAAGAACATTTGATTTTATATCGTCTAAAATAATAGTCCACTTACACAAAAATTGTGCCTTCTTTCTGAATACATTCTGCATTTCTGATTACTGAATAAATCATCTCGCTTTTCTGAATTATCGAACGACATTTTCATTCACAAAGAATAATAATGTTTGACAAACAAAGAGTTTTTCAGATTTCTTATTGTTTTTAATTCCATGGCACGGATGATTTTTAGTAAGCGCTGCATAGAATACCAATAAAAGTGTTTTAAACGATTATACCTTCACTCAAGAAATGAAGTGTATGTTGTGTTACATTGCTGTCATCGCAAAAAAGTGAGCATTCAGATGTAACAAAAAATGAATATGGCGTCCATAAGAAATAAGAAAGTTGATGATGGTTCATAAGAAAAGAAACATGTTACAAAAAAAAAATCGTACGCCATCTATTAGATAATAAAAAAGTGCTACGAGAACGTCTTTACAGTTTTTAAATATCACCTCAAATAACGAAGATATAAACAAAAAAGGAAATCAGTTTTTGCAGCCACTGGATGCACTTGTAGATAATTTAACTGTTAACCATAACAAATTGCCTGGAATACGTATTTGTATTGTAAAATCGTGCATAATACGAGATGAGGAGCGAATTGTCTTGTAAATGAATTTGATCCAATTAACGCTGTGTCGTAACGCGCATTTGTTTCATTTCCGGTTGTTCTTTTTTTCAATTAACAGCTGAACCCACTCCCTGATGTCATGGATTTAAATAAAAACGAGATCTTCCACGCCGAGGAGCAAAACGGTACATCAAGTACGTGTTTGCACGGTTTTAATTGAAAACGAAAAAAAAACAGAAAGAAGGGTAAAGGGTATTTAAGAAAACTGTTTATCTATTTCTATCTATTCTTGTAGACAATTTTAATCAGGGTTAGGACGATATTTATCATCGGATATATATCACGATATACAGGGTGGAAACTTTAACAGGAACAAATTCGGTATTTATGAAATGAGAAGTTCCAGAAAAAAATCCTCGGACAGGTCGATTTTTGTTTTTTTTATTTCGCACTCTTTAGCGTCTTCAAAAATAGTATGACGTCACTAGTCTTTACGTATGACGTCATAGACATTTTTTTAAAATAGAAACCGTTTTTTTTTATTTCACTAAATTTGTAGTACTTTTTATTCTCTTCACGAATGTGTAAAAATATTTTGTTTTTTTTTGTTTTTTTATTCCAGAAATTGAAAATAAATGTTTTCTTTTAATAAACTTATTGTTCTAAATGTTCAAAATGAGCACCGATCTTCTCTTGACAAAAAGCCAATCGGTGATAAAACACATCCCTTACATTTTGAAACATTTCTGGTGGAATTTGAACATTTGATACAATAAATAAGTTTAAAAAAAAATTAAATTTCTGAAATAAAAAAACAAAAAAAAAACAAAATATTTTTACACAGTCGTAAAGAGAATAAAAAGGGCTACAAATTTAGTGAAATAAAAAAAAATGGTTTCCATTAAAAAAAAAATGTCTATGACGTCATACGTGAAAAACTAGTTTCAAGTCCAGTCTTTACAATGAGTTGAGTCACAAAAAAAATCATTTTATCCATCTCTATTACATACATTTTTTGCGCAATTTTAATAACACCCTGTATATTTTTTTAGTTTCTAGTGGTAACACTATATAACGATTGTGTTGGTAGTACTGTATTATTTAGCGCCTTTTCACTCTATTAATTAAATTTATTTTTTGTGCCGTTTTAATAACACCCTGTGTATTGATTATTTTATTTATAGTGGGAACACTTTATGACGATTGTGTTGGTAGCATTGTAGCATTTGGTGCCTTTTTACTCTATTTATAAAATTGATTTTTTCATTACATACATTTTTTGCGCCGTTTTAATACTCACTGTATCTTATTTTTTTCATTTGTAGTGACAACACTTTGTAACGACAGCGTTGGTAGCACTGTATCATTTGGCGCCTTTTTACTCTATTTTTTAAATTGATTTTTTTTTTCATTACATTATTTCTTGCGCCATTTTAATAACACCCTGTATATTTTTTTTTCATTTGTACTGGTAACTGTATTATTTGACGCCTTCATACTCCGTTGATTAAATTGAATTTTCATTACATAAATTATTTGCGCCGTTTTAATAATAACACCCAGTATATTGATTTTTTTATTTGTAGTAGTAACATTGTCTAATGATTGTATTGGCACCACTGTATCATTTGCCACCTTTTTCTTCATTAGATAGTTTTTTCGCGGCGTATTAATAACACCCTGCAGGTAGGTATATTGTTTTTTTTATTATTTATAGTGGTAACAATGTACAATGACTGTGTTGTTAGCACTGTATCATTTGCCACCTCTGTATTTTATTGATTAGGCTGATTTTTTTTGCTTTTTTGCACTGTATCTTATTTTTTTTATTTGTAGTGGTAACACTGCATAACGATTGTATTGGTAGCACTGTATCATTCGGCGCCTTTTTTGCTCTAATGATTAAATTGATTTTATCAATACATAATTTGTTTTGGGCCGTTTTAATAACAGTCTGTTTTTTTGTTGTTTTATGATATTAGTAGTGGTAACACTGCTTAACGTTTATGCTGGTAGCACTGTAACATTTGGTGCCTTTTTCATTACGTGCATTTTTGTCTCCTTTTAATAACAGCCTGTGTATTGGTTATTTTATGACATTCGTAGTGGTAGCGCTGCATAACGATAATGTTGGTAGCACTGTAACATTTGGCGCCATAAATTTTAGCTCCGTTTTAATAATACCCTGTGTATGGATTATTTATTTGTAGTGGTATCATTGTATAATAATTGTGTTGGTAGCATTGTATTATTTACCACCTTTGTACTCTATCGATTAAATTGATTTATTTTTTTCATTAAATAATTTTTTTAGTGCCGCTTTAATAACACCCTGTACCTTATTTTTTAATTTGTAGTGTTGGTAGTAGAGGTGGGTAACTCATGAGTGAGTCGATTCAAAGAGTCGACTCATTGAAATGAGTCGAATAATCGAGCGAATCATGGTTTTAATAACACCCAGTATCTTCATTGTTTAATTTGCAGTGGTAACACTGAATATCGATTGTGTTGGCAGCACTGTATTATTTGGCGTCTTCTGACCCTATTGATTAAATTGATTTTTTCAATACATATTTTTTTGTGCGGCGTTATTAATTTTTTTTTATTTGTAGCGGTAACACTGTTTAACGATTCTGTAGGTAGCACTGTATCATTTGGCGCCTTTTTGCTCTATTCACAAAATTGTTTTTTTTTATGTAGTGGTAACAGTCTAACGATTGTGTTGGTAGCATCATTTGGCGCTTTTTATTTATACTACTTATTAAATTTATTTTAAATTGTATAAATATTTTGCGCCGTTTTAATTACACCCTGTATATTGATTTTTTTATTTGTAGTGGTAATATTGAAGAGCGATTGCGTTCGTAGCACTATATTATTTTTCGCCTTTTTACTTTATAGATTGAATTGATTTTTTCATTACGTGCACTTTTTGCGCAGTTTTAATAACACTCTGTATCCTAATTTTTACATTTGTAGTGGTAACACTGTATATAGATTGTGTTGGTAACACTGTATCATTTGGCGTCCTTTTGATTTTTCATTAAATACATTTTTGCGCCGTTTTAAGAACGCACTGTATATTGTTTTTTCTATTTATTTATAGTGGTAACACTGTACAACGAGTATGTTGGTAGGCCTGTATCATTTACCACCTTTTTACATCATTGATTAAATTAATTTTTCATTACATATTTTTTTTGTTTTAATAACAGCCTGTATCTTATTTTTTTCATTTATTGTGGTAACACTGTTGGTAGCACTGTATCATTTGAAATTTGACAACTCGAAAACGAAAAACGTCAAACGTAATTCACCCTATAATAGATGTATTTCGCGCACTTAATACAAAAATAACTCTTTTCTACGTTGCAGTTTATAATGAACTTATTGTGTCATCAAAAACGGTTTCACCGGTAAATTTTGTGTATCACTTAGAAAAGGGCAGATGCAATGCCACCTAGAAATTATTATAGGTGATGTTGGGAGATGTCGATATAAAAATACGTACTTGCCGTAAACGATAACTCTTAGGATAATTGGAACGTTCAGATATTATTAAATAAGGAGAGACGATCGATCGAAATTTACGTCACATCAAGTAGACCCAAATGCTATATGAAATTAAATTGACGACTTTCCTCTTGCATTAACTTCTCGTCACTCCCAATAAACAAAATTGGATTACGTAACGGTGTCGCTGTCAACGACGCTTCCTCCTTTTCGTGAATTTCTAAAAACCGTTCCCCTCTAATGGAGAAAGGAAGTGATCATTCTTATCCCATTAAATGGCAAATTGGCGGAACTAAAAGATCATTTGGCAGTTCAACCGGTAATAACACTCTGAGTACCCACATTGAACATTATACTGAGGAAGAAAGTTGTGATCATTTTTCGTATAATAAATAATTCAAGTACTTGATTCCCCTTTTAATAATGATAAATGCCATTTCTCTCGTTGGAATATTCCCACAATTTTTTAATACAAATCGCCAACATATGTGGTGCAGATGATGATGATACGAAGTTCGACGACCGCGGCGTCCTTCGAAGGGTCGTTTCGCCGATTTGTTTTGCTGGGGTTGGAATGAGAAACCGCCGCCCGTTGCGAAAAACATCGCTTTCCAGAAAAAAACTTAATGGCGTGTATGATGTATAAACGTCATAAGCAAAATATTAGGAGATGGCGCTGATTAAACACAGAAAAATACATTTAATGACATTTATGTTGTAAACAAGAGTGGACGGTGTTGAATAAAACATAATTGAAAGATTGATTTATAAAATGCCTCGTGACCTTTACGGAAAGGAAGTTGAATAATATCCATGATATATTTATATAATAAATAATAAATTGAGAGACGAAAATCGTTACAATTAGTAACCATTCTCAGAATTATAATTGCTCTCCATTAACGTGCATAATACATCGATTATCTCGCCATTATTAAAACGTCTCTTAATTATCCACGGTTTCTAAAGACCTGTCGAAAAAAAGAGCGATCAAATTATTTACGACCGAGAGATTTTCCGTACTTTCTTCTCTCTTCTCAACGACAACAATAAGCCCGTTCGAACAATGACGGATCCAATTAACACGGCACATATATTTTCAATGCAAATTGTCCTCCCAAAACGTTCCCACGCATTTTAATTAAACAAATTGGAGCAGGAATACAAATAATCCCGTCGATTTCTCCAGTTGCGAGAAGCTGGGAATCGAAAGCGCCCCCAGAAACGGCCAAAAAGTACTCGAAATCTAAAAATAGCCCGGGAACAGGAAGTTCTGGGCTCTGGGCCTTCTGTTCCGTTGAAAAAATTGAAAAAGTCGAACCACACGCGGTGGTATTATTGGATTTCGGACGGTGTTACGATCAGATCGGTTATATATTATATACAGGGTGTATAGGGCAGTGACGGTTCGCGGGTTTTTTTTCTGGTACGGCCGAGGAACAAGAGGTGGTAATATAAATAGGTAGGGTCAGTTGCAGAGACGGCAGGCTGCGTGACCGCACCTATCTGTATTGCCACCTCTTGTTCCTCGGCCGTACCAGGAAAAAACCCGCGAACCGTCACTGGTATAGAGTATTTTTCTTATTCTTGAAGATAGGCAATGTTGTGCAGTTTTGTATGCTGGTTTAGGTTGTGTTGAGATTTTTTTAAAACTCCGAGCAGTTTGAAAATGATTCAAAAATAATCAAATATCTCAGTAATTATTAAAGATGCGAAAAAAAGTTACAAATGAAAGTTACTTTGTTTAATAGCGCAAACATCAAAATCAAGTCGAAATCAAATTCAAGATGGCGGTTTCCGAGATATTAATACCAACTTTCTCATTTCAAATGGCCGCCATGTTTGATTTTTACGCGCCTAAAAATCCTGGTTTCTTCTCTTTTTAACGATGTATAACAACCAATGTCAAAATAAAAAAAATATGGTAAATATTAATTCTAAAATATTTTTTCTAAAAAATAAAATAACTTAATAATTATTAAAGATGCGGAAAAAAATTAGAATGAAAGTAACTTGGTTCAATTGTGTAAACATAAAAACTAAGTCAAAATCAAATTCAAGATGGCGGTTTCCGAGATATTAATATGGTTTGATCAATGGATCTTTGCGTGTGCGTCATTACCGAAGACCGTGTTTTCTCGCCTTGGACGACATACGTACACACATGATTGCACCTAATTCAACTTAGTGTAGAGAGAGTAAACGCATGAAAATGTTGTCGAGTTAGGTTCAGATATCTATGACGTGCACGCAAAGATCCATTAATCAAAGTATACCAACTTTCTTATTTCAAATGGCCGCCATGATTGATTTTTACGCGCCAAAATATCAACGATATATAACAACCTACACCAACATAAATATTAATTGTTTTACGTTTAAAACAAGTAGGCATGAATAAAAATAAAACAAACTGTCATGTTACATTAGTTCATTATTAATACTCCTGTATTGCCTTAAGCTGTCTTAACCATTTCGAGTCTAATTTCCAGCAGACGCAAAAATGCCATTTCAAAAATACCATCTCCCCCCCCCCCCTATCCCTGTAGAATTCCACCCGCTCCAGACGCACGAACGCACTTCGGAAAAAAGAGCATTAATTAACCTTCGCGAATGAAGGAATGGAAATAGCACGTTCCGTTTTAATTATCTCCGCGTACAAATTCACCTCTGGAATGTCATTCATCTATCTAAAAATACTTTGCGGTAGACTGAGTAATCCACCAGAGTTGTTTTGTACGCTGGCAGAATGCCAGGAACTTTTTTTATTATTATTTTTGGTGAATCCCTCTAATGTGAGTGCACCAGGGGAATGCATTATTGATTGACTTTTTCCAACGACTTTGTAATTAATGGTCGGCGTCTGTCATGAGGTAAATAAGAAATTTTCTGTTTGTAAGAATGCGGTTTCGTGTGTGAGTTAATGGAGGTTTTATTGAAGCGAAAATAGAGGGAAAATAAGGTGGATGTATTTTCGTATGTGGTAGAATATTCCGAGAAATTTTGGATTCTACATCTGGAATGCAGCGATTTGGACATGTTGTATTCTATTATTGAGTTTTTGCAATGCATTTTTATGCAGGTTTTTTGGAAAATTAAAAATTATTCCCGCCAAAACTGTCGGCGATCGCCCTTAAAAATAGGCGTCTTGTATTTACAAAGTTACCTATAGTTAAACATCGCATAATGGTTTCTAAGATGGTATATTAGGATACTTGCAATTATTTAATTGTCATCAATTACATTACAAAAAGAAAAACTCTAATTATGTTACATTACATAGTTATGATTAACTGTGTGAATAGATTTGCCTATGAATACAACTATTGCGCATAGAGTTGCCTATAGTTAAACATCACATCTATTGCGCATAGAGTTGCCTATAGTTAAACATCACATCTATTGCGCATAGAGTTGCCTATAGTTAAACATCACATAATAATTTCTCATGTGGTATATTAGGGTACCTGTAATGTTTTTAATTGCAATCAATTACATTACAAAAAAAAACTCTACGCAACATTAGACAGTGGACGGACCTAGCGATTGAGGAACTGTTTCGAGCTACAAATGATCGAGATAGATAGCTATCACTAAATCAACAGACAACGGCGGGTCGTGGATTTCCGTAGGTAAGGCAAAGACAAAGACGCCGCTTGTGCTGCATCTAATAGAGGAAGCAAATATTCTGTTGCTTTTTCGGTCAAATTTTCTTCCGTTGCCTCACCACCGAACATCCACGAGCCGCCGCTGCAGACAAAGCACAAGAAGAAGAATTACATTGCAGCGACACAAATATTAACCATCGTAGTGGTTTCTTCAACCTTGACAAAATGTAAAGAATTAATTCAGTGTGTAGTCCATTGTTTGTCTTTATTGTCAAGTTTAATATCAAAGTAAGAGTGATAAGCACAGCGTCTAAAAGCGATTAAGACACATCTAATTTCTAACAACGAAATAACTATGAGCGCGTGAATTTAAATTCACCGACTCGCATAAATTTAGCCAACATAATCACGACGAAACTAACGTGCTAGTATACCATCACGAAATACATCATCTATGCCGACATCAAGTTGGCAACAGCGTCAACTTTTGTTGGTGTTTCCTCCGATCTGTGATCTTTCATCTCGTAGCCATCCCACGAAGCAAATAAAACCTAAACTGTAAGTGGAAACAACAACACATTAACTGCCCGTCATACAATAATCACATACAATCACCGCTTCCTGTTATTACCTAAAAATTAAACTGTTTATCATTTTTGTCAATACCATAAATCTGTCAAAATCGCTGGGTTGTAATCACTAAAATTCCATTACATTCACGTAAACATGTACAGTTTAATTACATCTGTAATAAACGCATAAATTATTTTGCATAATTAATTACAAGAGCTATACTGTTTATAATTAATTATTCGCATTGATTTTATGTTCGTTCTATTTATATTTGGCAACAATGTGTGGATTAGTGTTGGTCGCACTGTCAACGGTAGTGTTTACATTCTAGCCGCCAGTTGGTTATGAATTTCGGGTTTATGGCCGAAACGGTGTTAAAATGTGCAGTAATTCAGGGGGAAGGTCCGAGGTGAACCTGGTGGAGCAAATTTTGGAGCAGGGACAACGCCTCAGAAACGCAATGGTTCAATCAATCCTGAGCCATGACCCTCTTTACAATCACTTCACAACTAGACCGACTGGCAACTTAAAAATGCACTCGATTTGTATGGACGAAGAGAAAGCCAAGCGCGAGCTCGATAACTACGACATCTGCACGGACGAGGAAAACTCGAAACGTGAACTCACAACCGAGGAGAAACACAAGTTCGTCGCCTATTTAAAGGGCGACGATATGTCCATGCACGATGAAAAACAAGCCCTGGAAACCTTCAGGGCGATGTCCAACGCCGATATTTGCGAGGTCACCCAGCGGTCGTATTCCAGCCTGCAGAGCCGCTGCGACTGCGACACCTGCAAGGCCTACCACCAGAGCCTACAAATTTTTCGGACCGAGGTCCCCCCGCTGAATTTAAAATCCAGCCGGAATAATTCATCCGTTCGGCCCGAACGGGATTCTTGCGTTTCTGATTACAACGCTAATCATCCTTTCTACTATCTGAAGTATGTCGACACTTTGAAGATTGCGGTGCATAGCTTGAAGTTGAATCATGAGGGAAACATGAAGGTTTCCAGTAGTTTTACGAACACGAAGAATGTTAGGTTGTCGGAGAATTTGGCTACCACGTATTTTATAGAGTACGAGGTTCCCAGTGTTATGGTGAGAAGTGTTACGAAGAAGGCGAAAGTTAATACGGGGTTGGAGGCTAGTAATGTTGTTAAGTTGTGTTCGAAGAAGCTGCATAATGAAGGTAAGCAATGACGGGAAGCGTTTAAAAAATGATCGCTGTGAAGCTTTTAAACTCCATTAAAAAATTATTATCGTGAATTTGTTGAATAAGTTTTTAAATATTGTCATAAAAGCTAAATTACCATAGAATCGAATTTAAAATATTGTTTTAATTGGCAGTAAATGTTAGTTTTGATAGTATTTTACAGAATGCAAAGTTTTTCTTCTGGAAATGCTGCAAGGTTAAAAAATGAAATAACGAATGGTGCTCTGTGTGAAAAATGTAGGGTCACTTTGACAGGTGTGAAGTTAGCAATAGATTCCTAACTTCACACTTCAAAATGGTGCAAGGGTGGAAAATGAAAGAACGAATGGTGCTCGGTTTAAAAGATGTAGGGTCACTTGTGAAGTTGGCAATAGATTGCTAACTTCACACTGCGAAATGTCGCAAGGGAGTGAAATTAGCAATAGATTGCTAACTTCACACCCGTCACTTTAAATATTTGCTGTAGTCGTTTTTGTTATTAAAATCTATTCAATAGAAAAGTAACGTTAAATGGTTGCAAATGCCGATGTCACATGTGTCTTTTATTAGCAACATAAATTAAAATATAAATAAAGTGGTGGGTGGGCCATATCCTACAATCCAACCTGTGGCTCACGCGCCCTTTTTTCTGCAATTAATAAGTAAGTAAAAAAAATAAGTTCTTCACTGTCTTTCTTAATTCTTTAACTTATTTATTAGTAAAAACTTGGATGCGTGAGCAATGTATTGGATTGTAGGATAGTGCCCACCCACCACCCTCCGAATCTACATTATTTTAAACTACAAAACTCTGTGTGGTTGAAGAGATTTCTTTAACAATTTATTGGAGAGGTGTAAAGTTTGGAAAAAAATAAGGAACGTGATTTTCTAGTTTAAATCAAAATGAAATCGGGGTTGGAGGGTGGTCCCTATCCTACAATCCAACCTGTGGCTCACGCCCCCATTTTTTCCAAAAATTAATAAGTGAATAAAAAAAAATAAGATCTTCATTGTCTTTCTTATTTGTTTATCTTATTTATTAGTAAAAACGTGGACACGTGAGCTATGAATTGGATTGTAGGATGGAGCATTTAATACAAATTTTCATTGTAAATATAACCTCAAAAATTGAGTCAAATGTAATAATAAAAAAAAACAATCAGGCTCGAAAGGGTTAAATTGAAAATAGGTTTCGTGATGTCTCTGGACATTTTTCTGGAGTTTACACCACAGTTGTGTTAAAGTTTTAAAATCAAGTAGATCATTAACACAACGTAATTAACCATTACTATCATTATAACTGTGATAATCATTACCATTACTATAACGGTAATAATCATTACTATTATTAAAACTCCCCTTTTTAGCAATTTATTTCAAACAAATTTCAATTCACGATGTGGCGAATCTGGACCATCTCGATTTGGAGAACATAGAGATCAGATTCACTGTCAGTTGTCGAAGCTTGAAGCATAAAGGAGTGAACGTGATTGGCCACGCCAAATTCAACATGGGCTCCTTTGTCGATACTAAATACTTGAGTTGTAACCAAGAATTGGTTGTTGTGCTCAAGGAGAGCACGCCCGTAGTTCTCGGAACTATTAAAATAGGGTTACAACTTGGCGCCGGTCGATTGTACTACGGAAAGGAGTTTTTGGGTAAAAGAATTATTTACTTCTGAACTTTCTTACTTAAATTATCAGCACGGTTTTATTATACAGATCTTTTTTTTCATCAAAAAAATTTAGACTCTCTACATTTCACCACTTTAGTAGTGCTTCCCGGATGTTCTTTCACTTTGGAAGTTTTTAAATGTCTCTAATGCACCTTAATTTCATTGCAAACAATTTTTCTCAGATTCTCAGACATATTAAAGGTTGTTGAAATGAGACACTATACTCGGCTCACCGAGTATATTGGATGTGCGTGATCTTCGCGTGATGTTCGCTGATTGGTCAGTGCAAACGCATGTGAAGCACGTGCCACGCAGCCGAAATGTAGTGATTACGTTATATCCATAAATCAGTCTTTTTCAATTACAATTAAATAGGAAGTGGTAAATAGTTAAAAGAAAAAAAATATTTGTATATTCTCGTGTTGTGTTTTAAGTGTTTGTTATATTTCCGGCACAGAACTAAAATATAGCAAGGCAGTGTGAATCAGGCTTTTCATATCGTCTCGACGAACCATCACGAGAACGAGGGGTGAACGCAACGTGACCATACCACCGAATCGGTGCGCCGAGTATAGTTTCGATTTTTACATCATTCCTAGATAATGATGTAAAAATCGAAACTAGTCGGAATAAAAAATTGTGAAACCAACCAACAACCTTTAATATTAAAAATTCAACAAATATTCTCAGACATAATTTCCGATTAAATTTCTTGTAAAATCCTTAGTACCAGACATATTTGAATTTCTGTTACGAAATTATTTATTAATCATCATTCTCACTTAAAACATTATTTACGTTCAAGCACAGACATAGAATATCTGTTAATAAAAAAATAGTACTTCTGACAGAAGTTAGAGGCCGCTGCATGTACGGGAAGCACTTCTAGGCGGTAAAACGTGAACAGAAGTAATGATAAACACTGTGTCGACTTCACTTATAGATTCCGTTAGCAATAATAAGGAAAACAACATAATTCTACCCGAGGTCGTATCCGATGATAAAATCGAGGGGGTAGATAATGACAGTTTTCAGGACGTGCCCTCCAGGGATATAAATCCGCACGAGCTCGTTCAAAAGGAGGGAAAAATTAAACAAAGTAGAGACAATGAAATTTCAACTGTCAGAACAAACAGAGAACCCGTGAAAATTTGCAAGAGGAAGAATAAGGAAACGGCTCAGATAAAGGAGTTAAAAGAGGCGGCCGTACAGCTCGAGGATCCTAGTATACGGATTGTGAATGTAAATTTTATAAGTTTGTTGTTTTAAAATAAATTTTGCACTTGTATATAAAATCCACACATTGTTGCCATAGTGATAAACAAATAAACAAACAACGAAGTTGGTTACAGATTGATCATTAAATCTTGTATGGAATAATAATTAAACTTGAGAAATATGCATTTGTTGCAGATGCATTAAATAAATTCAATTTTTAATATAAAATTATAATATATGCAATAAATTCATTCATTCAATCTATACATTTTTTCCTTGCTTAAAAATTTTACTAATTGGAATTGAAATAAAAATATGGCTAGATCCCAGATATTGTACCACACGCAAACACGCAAATTTCGCGCATGCGCATTTTCGAGTGGTACAATATATGGGAATTGCCAAAAATATAATGGTTTGTGTATAAATGGTTACGGTACTGATTTCTCGAATTTTTTGTATTTAATTTATTTATAACTTACAGAGGACCATTCTTTTTGGCTTCATCTATGTCTCCGAGGTCGAGTACTTGGACCCGAAAGAAAGTACTTATTTCACCTGTCAACCGTTCTGTCAAAACGACTTAATTAACAGCAGTGCAGTGAATGGTGGATCAAATCCAATATTCAACTTTCAACAGGTAATTTTTTTATTAATAATTACTCATATTTTGCAAACGAAAACTTCCAAGAAAATGTGGTAAATGTTGAGTACAACAAATGCATTATAACGTATATTACTTAAAAGTTAGTCAAATTACGCAAAATTTGTTTTATTGCCGCAAAATAAAATGTTAAATAAATGTAATAAAGACGAAAAATAGTCTGAATGTATGAATATTCAACATGTTCGTGACTTTATAAAATGTTAAGTTGGCACCCTCTTGGGAGAGGTTAGGGTATGTTTAGTTAAGAAAAGTTAGGTTATTGATAGGCAACTTTATACATGAGATATCGCCTGTCTACTACCTCGTGGGACACCCTGTATATAAAACACTGGGTAGCTGGTACTATATACAGGGTGTTTCAGAGCTCTGGGACGGTCAATCACGTGCTTATTTTTCAAAATTTCGAAAAATGTTTTAAACAAAAGTTTGTATAATAGTGAGCTGCACGCCCTAATAATATTTAAATATATACAGGGTGTCTCATAACAAAGTTTCAGACCAAACTTATGTTTTTTAAATGGAACACCCTGTATATTTAAGCATTTTTGAATTATATTGAGAAAATAAAGGTGAGTTACTTCAATACTCCCTATACCTATTGTTTGCCGTTTTCGAAATATTTGAAGATTTGTTTAAATGCATGGTCTGGGTGAAATTTTATTTTTGCCTCAGTGATTGACGTTGAACGATTAAAATCATTTCTATTATTTGGTTGAAGGTTCAAACTATAGAGCCAACCATGATTTCATACAAAACATTATACAGGGTGATAAAAAAATGCGGTAGAAAAACCCAACTTATAAAGTTGAATAACTTCGTTTTTTTAAATGGCACACCCTGTATTTAGTAACGTATTCTCAAGTAGAATCCAGTTATCTTTCAGATTATAATAATTATTCCTAATTTGATAATCGCCAAATACAAGAAAACTATTGAGATTAGGAACAGGGAACCCTTACACAATCTGAGATAATTGGAACATGTTTGAGAACAGCTGATTTATAGAACGGAATAATACTGAGGCTGAACATGTTAAATAAGACCCTCAATTGGATCCACACATACGTAAACTGCAACCATACCTCAGTGACGGTTCGCGGGTTTTTTTCTGGTACGGCCAAGGTAGCAGAGGTGGTGATACAGTAACCGTCACCGACATACTTCATATATGCATTGCTCTGTTAAATAATTACAGATAATTCAAGAAACAAATAATGTGGAATAAAATAAACATTAAAATGGTGCATCAATTAAGCGGCCAAATGCACCGTCTTGGTCTATTAAACAAATGTAATTTCATTAATTAATGTTTATTAATTTTATTTTTTTGTGTTGCTTTCCCTAGTTACGACGTTTTACTTGAGGTGTGACCTCAATGTTGATTAATAGAGCAGCCCGTGGCACTTGCAGAAGAATATTAATTATTTTGAAAAGCATTGGGAATTAAAATAATGGTGTCTCAAGTAAATAAATACTCTTAATTTATTTATTCCTTTGTACGGTGAGATCAGAAAGTTGAAAATAGTTGGCAGCACAATTCTGAAAATTCCTATAATAATTTAAGCAATCTGAATTATTTCAGTGCAGTGCATGTGCATTTTATTTATTTTGACATCTTGTCATTTTTGAAGTTACTTGTTTTAAAAAGAGTAACCTCAAAAAACCATCAAAATAGACAAAATTCTTATGTACTGCACTGATCCAGGCAGCCAACATAACTTTAAGTGAATTATTATCCCTATTTCAAGAAATGTGCTGCCAACTATTTTCGACTTTCTGATCCCCACAACAAAAAACATCCAGATAAGGGGAATGGAAGGAAGTCATTTTCTCAGAGATATGAATTTTTTAAATATATTGCTGGATCTATTGCTAACTTCACACCCGTATCACTTTTATGTTTTTACTCACTTCTAATGTGAATTTTTTGCAAGCGGAACTCAACAGGATGACGGTTATAGTCTATTGGAGAAATACAGAGAGCTATGGAATTTAAAGAATGTAAATAGTATGCGCCTTTATAATGGTGAGCGCAGCGATGAAATTGAAAATAATATTTTTTTTGGCATGTTATTTTCAATGGGCCGCTCTGTTCACCGTGTGTTCGAGGGTATAGGCTGTGGACCAATACATATATTTTCTGTGATAGTTCGTTCATATCTCGCTGAGCACATGGCCCCACCGCTGTACCACTCAACGAAAAGTTATCGCTCGGCTTGTCCATGAACGTAGACGTCTTTCCAAACGGGAATTATAAAGTTTGTCGTTTATGTCCATTATTTACAAATAATTTAAACCATAAACATATTTAAATATGTTTTAAGTTTAATTACATATCGTGGTATTCAAAAAAATACTTAAAGATATTTTATTAATAATTAAAATCATAATATTACTGAATTTATGCTGCGCCACTGGTAACGACCATCGGCACAATAGCAGTGAAATTTGCCTAGGTGTAGTGGGTACAGGCGAGCGCCTGTGCCGGTTGCACCGCGTGCCATGTGGATTCGAATCCCAGCCCGGGCGAAAGATTTTTCGGTGATCGAGAAGTATTTGCTCGGGTCCATGGTTGTTGTATACGTCTGACATTATTTATTTGTTCATTTAATCATCCAAATTGTACACGAGGTCTATAAATATGAAACAGGAATTTTTGTATAAAAAGTACACGTTTATTTTATGAAAATTATAAAAAAATATTTTATTTGAAGTATTGCCCATCGCTAGTTATACATTTTTCCCATCTGTTTGACATTTTGTGGATGCCACGCCAAAAAAACTATTGCTCTTTTAAGGCAAACCAGTCATCAAGCCATTTTCGTAAGAAGTAAAGCGCTGCTCGGCAAGTGCGCGTTCCATCAATGCAAATAAGTAGTAATCGGACGGAGCCAAGTCTGGTGAGTAACCCGCATGCAAAAGTATTTCCTTGACCAGTTTTGCTGTGTGTGTTGGTGCATTATCATGAAGCAAAATGCCTTTTTTGATATTCTGGTCGTTTTTCACGCAAATCTCGATTCAAATCGATCATTTGTTGTCCGTAGCGTTCAGTATTAAGGCTGTTCTCTCAGTGCATGTATTCACGGTTTTGCATGATTTATCTTTATTCATCATCAGATGAAGTTCATATTTTACAGATATCTCAATGATAGTTATGCCAACAACTTGACCTTTTTCTTTTTTGAAGTTGGGTCTTAGTTTTTAATTAAAAAAATAAAAGGTTCCCAAAAATAATATTTTTAATAAATTATCAAAATTTGGGCGCGGTCAATCGCTAGATGATATTTTTTCCAACAACATTTGTTTTTGCAGTTTTTCGATACGTTAAGAAATAAACGAAAAAAAAGCAAGGGCGTTTCTGCATTTTTGCGATTTAGTATATTTCTCAAAGCGCAGCGCTCCTTCTCTTTCCCTTTCCACAGTTTGCGTTGAGTGGCGGGTAAACCATTCGTTCGGCACTCGGTTTTGACGGTGGAGACATTTTAGTAGGTCGCTAAACGCCTAACCCGGTCCTGATTTCACTTTGGAAGGGAATCAATCACAGACGAAGACGACTGTGGTAAAATATTTAACGTAAGAGAGAGAAGGGGCAAATCAAGCACTTCTGTGTGTAAAATATACTGAAATTTGCTACGTAGCCGAACTCTTTTAGGGATGTATACGGTGCCTCTCACAATCGTATGACATATATAGTGATAGAACCGCCTTAAAGGTTTCGCCAGGTTTTAGCAGCTCGTAATAGATCACACCCTTCCGATCCCATCAAACACAAAGCATTGCCTTCCGTCCGTAGCGATTTGGCCTTGCAGTCGACGTCGATAGTTCGCCTGGAGTTACCCACGATCTTTTACACTTAGGATCCACATTTCATCGGCAGTCACAATTCGATGGAGAAATGACTTTTTTTTGTACCTGGCGAGCAGCATTTCGCAAGTGGTTTTTCTGCTGTCTTTCATTCGGTTCATGTGGAACCCATTTTCCCATCTTTTGGATCTTGCCCATGGCTTTCAAACGTATGGAGACATTTAATTGATCCGCGAGTTGTTGTTGCGTTTGAGCGTCATCCTCATCCAACAATGCTTGCAATTCGCTGCCTTCAAACTTTTTCGGCGGTCTTCCACGTTCTTCGTTTCTCACTTCATAATCGCCACTTTTGAATTTTTTAAACCACTCGAAGCACTGTGATTTACCAAGAGCATGCTCACCGTAAGCTTCGACAAGCATTCGATGCGATTCTGCAGCAGTTTTCTTCAATTGGTAACAGAAAATCAATGATGTCCACGAATCGTAGTTTCCAGGCACAAAATTCGACATGTTTAACGCTATTACAAACTATGCTGTCGTATGAAACTTGTATTGTTGTGAGATGAAAATCTTTGTCAGAGATGTCAACAAGGAAATGGCGTCAATGACGCGGTTTGACGGTAACTACATTGACAGCTAGGGACATCTATGGGCAAATGCCGGTATCATATTTATAGACCTGGTAGATATAAATAGTAGCCACCTTGACCTGGCCATATGGGCTACGTTCCCAAGAACAAAACAAAAATTCGCCTATTAGTAACAGCAGCAACCTGTGATTTTTCAATACCAGTGAAAAATCACATATCGCCCATCCCTAATAAATACCATATATAATTTCTTATCGCAGCAGAAAATGCAAGTTCGAACCCATCAAACTCATTAACTCCAAGGTACTGCAATGTTCACCCCTCTTCCTAATCTTACATAACCTATATTGTTACAACATGTACAGTGTTGATCCTCATTAACCCAATCAAATATCTGCAATTTGATGATGACACTGCCCGAATAACCCACTCCAACACCCTAGAAAAAAACTCATTTCAGTCGACGCTTTTCCACGAGCGGACTCCTAAAAAAAAATTATTTCGCCCCTCTAGACCCCCCCCCCCCCATGTCCAGCTTGTAAACTCACATCGGCAACCTTAATTTTAACAGCTACCCATCATCGACTAAAGTGCAAGTAGCAACTAGAGTTAAATATTTTGATCGTCGTTTTGTTTCAATCTCCTCAACAAACCATCTGTTCGCCATTTTGGTTAGTCTCACGATACCCCAAAACTAAAACTATTGGTTTTGGCGTAATCCGCTTGAGAAAATTGTGTCCTTACAAAAACCTCGTAATATGCATTAGTTGTGTTAATGATTTAATTTATTTTAAGAAAATCCCGATAATCTACGAAGAGGATTTTGTCTCCAGACTTCGTGACAACTTTATGGTCTTCGAGTTTTGGGAGAAACGCAGCTATAGAGATGAATTAATTGGAGTATGCTCAATTCCACTGCACCAGTATTATCTGGCTTTCCGAAATCCGGTTATTGTGAATTATCTTAATCGAAACAAAGTGAGAAAATTTGTTATGCATGCAATAAAACACTCACTCGTTGCCTGCAGTTTCGGCACTTCAACTTTATTTATTTATTGGCAGTTTATTCCTTGTATTAAAATAATATGTCGAGATGTATGTACACAAAAAAGTAACAAAAATTTTGATCATACATGGAAAAGGCAGAGTTCATTCCATTGATGATCTTCCACTCGTACCTGTAGTTACCTTCATGGTGATGGTTCCAATCCACTATCAACCTCTTCACGCCCAGGTTTGCCACACGTGGCAACAAGCAAATAATGAAAACAAAAACATTGTACAAAAGAAATTACTTCTTTAGCGCCATCTATGGAATATTTTTTTCATATTTTTTTTGCATAAATTGAAAGTTTGTGACGGTGAAATCATATTTCGTAGAAAAAGTTAACAACAACAAAGAAGTAATTTTTCATCAAACCTGGGATTAAATCAAAGCAGCATGGGCGCGAAGTGGTTAAGCCTATATCAATATAATAATGTCAAGTTGAGTTGCCGAAACTACAGCCAATGAATAAATGTTAAGTAAAATAATATGTTTCCAATTTTTTTCTCACTTTACAGTTACCGGTAATCGGTACTGACTGGTACGAACCGATATCACACCCGACGACCGGCACGATAAACGGGCAAGCGCTGATCCTCATCGCCCTGGGCTCCGAAGCCCAAATCCAAAACCTAGAGACCGAGCGCGGTTTCAAGGACAACATCGTAACACGAGCGAAACGGAGCATAATCACCAAACGGCCACTGATCGACGAAACCCTGCAGATTCCCAAGAAGGAAAGGGTCACTTTCAAGAACCTAAGGGATAAACTGAATTCCGCAAAAAACATCCTGGAAAGGAATAATCTACTGGACGAAACGTGGCTGGTGAATAGCACGGAGAAAATAGACGATTTGAGGAGTATCGATGATTTCGTAACGCCCGCAAAATCAGAAAATAGAAGTGTTTATATAGATGGCAGGGAGAATTTACGGAGGAGTTACGATGTTGTGGTAACGACGAAAGGTACCGTTGATATTGATTATCCAAAGAGAAATACTGAAAAAATTGAAGATTCTGTGATACCTTCGAAGGAAATTAATTTTAAAGTCAATACAAATAGGAATATAAAATTTGAAGATAACCAAACAAATTTTGGTGCTGTTGCTAATTTTGAAAAGCAAGTTGACGACGACGCTAAAAACATTGACTCAAATAGAATTCATGGTGGAAATATTACTAATGAAGTTTATACTGATGTAGATATAAAGAATAAGAATACACCTGATACCATTACTAAAGACACAATTTCAAAACGTTCATCCAATGAGGTTGAAAAGTGTGACAAGAGCACCAATAAAGTGGAAACCGTAGACAAAGCCAGCCAATCAGAATCCTCACTCATGGACAACCAAAGAAGCAACGCGTTGGAAACTCTCCTCCAACAATTCATCGCCGCGCGACCCCAACAACACGAAACCCGAACAAGCGCCGATTACCAACTGGATAACATAAAACCTCCGGAATCTCAAGTTTTTAACGAAACCAATGGCGCTCAATCCGACGTCAGGAAGACCATCGATCTTTTGGACACCCTCAACAGGGCCTTGAGTATCGATTGCGGACCGTGCGTCGAAACTTTCAAAGCGCACATCGTCGTGGAATCCGCGCTGCACTTGCCGACGAGGGCGAAATGCAAGGCGAAGAAGGTGAGGGGGAAGTACGTCATGGAGAAGATCTCGCCCAGCACGTACGTTACTTTCGAGGTGGAGAAGGACGGCGAGCTCAAGACGACGCAGGTCGTGCAGAGGAGCACGAGTCCCAAGTGGGATTTTAGGTGTGATGTGTCGCTACCGTCGGATCTGCTAGTTAATGTAAGTTAATAATAATCCTCATTAAACTTTGATTCACAGAAATCGGAGATTTCTGTAAAAAAATTATGTTGGGTTTGTATGTGTGTCTGAGAGACTCAAAATAACAATTGCTGGCGACTTAAAACTTTCCAAAATTACTTCAAATTCATTCGAAGATTTCTGAAAAAGCCACATTCGTACGATTTCTAGATTTTTTGGAAATTGAGTGTAATGTAAAAATTTGAACTAATTTTGGAGACACTCAAAATAATGGCGACTGGAACGAGGGGTTCCAAAGTTCTGCACAAAAGAAAAGTCTTACGTAATCTTACATTCTCTTTTGTTACAATAAAAAAATGATTTTACGTTTGAATTTCAGAATCAGAAAAGATTGATTTTTAAAGTTTGGAAGAAAGCAAATAATGCTTCAACGCAACCAAACATGCAAGTAGATACCGTCTTGGGGTTTGCAGCCTTGGATTTAACGGTTCTACTAGCCGGTCTACCCACGGTACAGGGATGGTTCAACATCATTGACTTTTCTAGCAAATGTAATGGACAAATTAAGGTAGGAAACAAAGATTAATAAACTAAACTAAATATACACACACTAATCAAATCCATAATTCCAGATAAACGTAACGCCTTTAGAAAACATCTCAAAATTCAACCTGCACAAAAACAACTCCAACCGAAACACCACCGCAGCAGAACCCACGACACCGGCACCGGAATCCCAGGAAGAACCCTGCGAACTCCTGGGCAGAGCACTTAAGCGCAAATTCATAGAATTAGACGAGATAACGCAAAGATTAAGATCTAGACTAAGCACCGTTACCAACGACGAATCGGACGCGTCAAACGACGACGTGGCCGACGAATTCGAAAAAGACATCAACACCCTCTGCGTGGAAGACGACTACGATATGGTGAACTTTGTGAAGGAAGCTCAAAATGTAAACATGCAGCAGGTTTCCAACAGTCTGCGGAAATGGCAAGGACTCCCTCAGCCGGACAATCAGACCCTTTTAGTTTACACCGGTGACGAGGAAGACGAGGAGTTTGGGGATCCCGAAAGCTTAATGAAATCCAACGCTCAAAGCGCAGACTTTAGCACGCTGATGCTGCTAAGCACCTGCAATTTTAGTTCCTACGATGCGAACCTTCAAAATACAGGTTCCAACACCAGCCTGGCTTCCTGTTCGAAAAGTGTTACGGAATCAACGTCGGCACACCTGGACCAACAATTGGTGGAGGGAAAAAACAGGATCGACACGCTGTTGCAAAAACTATCGCTTATTTCTAAAGACAGCGAGCCCTTCAGCAGTAGGTACGTTTCCGGATGTTCGATGAGTCAGGAAACTTCCAAGACCAGCACTGAAGACATCCTCCAAGAACTGGTATTGAAGGATTTGAAATTAAATGATGATTTAATAATAAAAAATTCGAAGATCTGTAAAAGGGCTTTAAAAGCCAACACGGAAGATGCCATCTTGCAAGAATTAGGTATTAAACACGACTTTGATGCGAATCGATTGTTCGACGCCACTTTACTCAAAGAAGGTTTGAATAGTTCCTCGAGTACTTCGTTAAGTAGTATTATCACCCCTACTGATAATAAGCGTGATGCTCCCGACGGTGAAGGTAATACTAGTGGAGAGAAAAGGGGTGGGAATTGAGTAAGATTTTAAATAGTTGTTATTTGTTTTTATTTATTGAATTTTATATTTGTGAATGTGTAGTTTTTAAAGTTATTCATCGGACATATCGTTTTGATTAATTTATTTTATTATGTATATAAGAAGCAATAAATAAATTATTACAATTTCGGATTACTTACTGTTCTTAAACATTCGTTCTTCTATAGTTGTTCGATATTTCCATGGTTTTTTATTAATTCATTGTTTTTCGAAAAAAAATTAAGATTAAAAAAAATAAATGGTCGTCTTGAACTACCCCTTGGGGTCTACGAATTGCTCGCTTAGGTTCTTTGTGTGGTAATATTTTCTTTTAAATATCATTAGTGGCTGAACGACTAAAAGCTAACGCCAAATAAAAATAAATCAATGTTAATTTCTCAACATTAACAAACTATTGAATTGTTTATTAAACCATTAATTCCTCTCTAAATTACTGTTCAAATCGTTAAAATAAATACAACCGTTAAACAATTACGACGGCAATAATTTATTTAATCCGATTTAAGAATTAAAAATGATTTAACGTTTCAATTATCAAAGTCATTCCTCAGAGTTGCGTATTATAAGCTTTTAAAAATTCAAACATCTTAAAATGTAAAACATTCGTAATTTCCGCCGCCGCCGCGCCATCTACCGGACAATAGTACAACTCCCAAGTGCATATTGCGGGCAGCGCCAAAACGCTCGAACTTTATACCTATAATCAAAGTGTAAATATCCAGCAATGGGTCGTACACGAAACGATAAAGAATTTATTTCTGAATCGAATGATGTATAAAATAGCTGGGAGAATTTAGCGGATTTGCGGTAATTTGCTAATCAAAATTAAGCACGAGCAACTGACGGCAACTCAATTTACACTAAAGCTTAAAAATTAAATATAGGGCATTTTGAGATGTATTTTAAATAAATACGCGTTTAAATATTTATTACTAAATGCTTATTCAACTTTTTATCTTGGTAATGCATTACAATATAGAAAATTATCATCTTTATATAGCCATCCCATCTGTTATCGTGTAGATGAACTAGTGAATTATATACACGCTTAATCACAGGTGACCCAATATACACGTAACTTCCTTTAATTTAATAGAAGTATTCAAAATGCTTCGGATTTTAAGCATCACAGGAAGAAAACTATACTATAGTATCTAAACATAAATTCAATAAGCACAACTTATTTGAAGAGGTAACATAAAATTTATGGAGGTTATTAGCCTTTAACATTGGAAATTGAAATTTGTTTGCAAAGTCTAAAGAAATTAGTAATATTTATAACATATGTAAATTATAATTACAGATCATTTTATATTTATTTTCCTTAAATGTAAAATATTGTTTAATTTTTGCTTACGGGTATATATGATTGCCTGGCATTTAGGCGTGTATTAAAGTGTTTTATTTGCAAAATTTAAGTCAATTTGTTTGAGGATACCATTTTTATTGTGCTTTTAAATAACCTCTAATTATGGAATTATACTTGAAGTAAATATAAAATCCTTAATTGTTTAATTTCTGTCGACGGGTATATCGGGTTGCCTAGTGACTAGGCATGTAAATTAATGCATTATATATGCAAAATTCAAATAATAACAAGTTAATTTATTTTAAGATACCATTCTTACTATGTTTGTAAATAATCTCTAATTATAAAATTAATATTGAAGTAGATATAAAATCCTAACTGATCCCCGCGATAACAGAGGGTGCTGGTGTGCAGAAATTAAAATTTCTTATAATGTAATGCATTACACAGCATAAAAAGTTAAGTAATTAATCAGTTGTAATTATTTTGACCTGTATTTATTTGAAAAGTATTAAAAAATGCTCTATATTTGAATTTTAAGCTTTAGTGTAAATTGAGTTGCCAACCGATGCTCGGGTTAAATTTTAATTTGCAAATTACACAAAAACCGCTAAATTTCCTCAGCTATTTTATTGATCATTCGATTCAGAATTAAATTCTCTGTGATTTGATGTGAGGCGCATTGATGGATTTTTACATTTGGATTATAGGTATAAAGTTCGAGCGTTTTGGCGCTGTCCGAAAACACCACTTGGTCGTTCAGCTATCGTCCGATAGATGGCGCGGAGGCGGCGGGAAATACGCGAATGTGATATTTGAATTTTTAAAAGCTTATTATTCGTAATTTAGAGGTGCGATTGTGATAATTGGAATCTTAAATCTTTACCAGGCTTGTATTCCTTAAAACTGTTTAAACAAACATTTGATAAAGTAGCGGAATAATAAATATTGGCAAAGGTTTGCGGAGCAGGTAGGAATTAACGGATGTGTTATGCTTGGATTTTTAAAAGCTTATTACTCGTAATTTAGAGGTGTGATTATGATAATTGGAATCTTAAATCTTTGCCAGGCTTGTAATCCTTAAAACTGTTTAAATAAACATTTGATAAAGTAGCGGAATAATAAATATTGCCCAAGGCCTGCGGAGCAGGCGGGAATTAACGGATGTGTTATGTTTGGATTTTTAAAAGCTTATTACTCGTAATTTAGTGTTGTTATTTTGATAATTGAGACCTTAAATCACTGCCAGGCTTTCCATCCTTAAATATGTTTGAATAAAAGTTTGATAAAGTCGTGGAATAATAAATATTGCCCAATACCTTCGGTCGATAGCCATTTATCAGATTAATCATACTAACATTGATTTGTGAACAATAAGTTTTTGTGTATGTAAAGTCTGTTATTTAAGATATTGTAGTGGTAATTATTATTATCGTTATAATTCTTTAAAGGCTGAATTGATTTTTGCTGCTTTCGTCTAAAATTTTGAGTGTTTTCTTGATCTTTTGTAATACTGTTAATTTTATTTTAGAAGAAAGGACAAAGATATAGTAAATAATAAATAAACAATAATGATTTTACTATAGAGGAATAAGTCTTTCAATAATAAACAATAAAGTAGGGTTTGTTAACGTTTCTACCTTCTCCGTACACGAAATTGTTGTATTCCTAATTTTTTTAGAATTCGACATTTTAAATAAAAGAAAACATTCTAAGTTTATTGGATAAATCCAGAGAGCTATGGAATTTAAAGAATGTAAATAATAAAGATATTTTATTAATAATTAAAATGCTATTACTGAATTTATGCTGCGCCACTGGTAATGACCATTGGCACATTCCATAGCTCTTCCTATTTCTCGAATAGGGTATAGTGGTCCCCGAGATGATTCCAACAATTTTTGAAAAATGTTCGAGTGTTAAAAATTGCAACATTAATCGTCTCCGATTTACATACTACAAAGTATTTGCTGGTGCAACACGTTTACACGTTATTAAATTTACCTTTGAAGTCTATCTGCTAGTAATTTAATTGGAAGAAATTTAATTTATAAAGTGTATTGCTTATCAAATCACAAAATAATAAGAAAATGTATAAAATACACCGGGATAATATTTGTTTTATTGTATCTATAAATTAAAATCTATTTTCACATCGAGTAGAAATAAAGTAACTATACTTACTAACTAAATAAAATAAATATCAGTCATTTTAGTTCTCGCGCGTTTTCTTAAATAGTGTTTTTTTTTTGTACAGAACTGTGGCTCGTATCCTGCTTGAAATGAACATAAAACTTAAACTACTGAAACAACCATAGAACTAGTATAAATACATCACATTTGGAATTACGTAAAGATCATTCGAACAGTTACAAAAAATTAACAACACCAAGGACTAAAAACTACTCCCAGCCGATCAACCCAAAATCAAACCTAATAAAATCTAACCAATAAATCAACGCCTCCTCGATGCTGCCTCTTATATAACAAATTATGCTTAAGGTAAGAATACGGTTTTTCAGTTACGGTCCCTCAGCGGACCGGGGCTCTCCACTCGACTGCTGTTCAGCGTTCGGTTCGGGCTGCCGATGTTCTCCTTGTCGTGGGACGGTATCCTTGATTTTCTCGGGGATTTCGTTAGTACTGACAGTTCCTTTTTTAATTTCTCGATCAGACGCGTTTGCGATCGGAGTTTCACTTCCATTTCTTTTTTGTTCTTTGAAAGTAAATTGAATGGTCGATGAAGAAGTTACGATTTATAAAAATATTCTATTCAAAATTATGGAAAGGAGGATGAATATTCTAAAGGTGTTTGTGATTGAAGTTTTACTTCCATTCCTTTTTTATTCTTTGAAGCGAAATTGTATGGTCAATGAAGAACTTACGATTTATAAAATCGAGTTTTGGTTATTTTAATTTTAACAAATTAACAAAAAATATTCTAAACTAAGTAAAAGTGTTTTATTTAAATATTCTAAAGGTGTTTGCGATCGGAGGTTTACTTCCATTTCTTTTTTATTCTTTGAAAGGAAATTGTATGGTCAATGAAGAACTTACGAAGAAAGAGTGGTTTGGTAGGGGTGTGAAGGTGGCGGCATGGGTGAAAGAGAAGGCGAAGGAAGTGGAAGCTCAGGAGGGCAAGGAACTTACGATTTGCAAAAATATTCTGTTCAAAATCATGGAAAACGAGTTTTTGTTAATTTTATTTTAACAAATTAACAAAAGATATTTTAAAGGTGTTTGCGATCGGAGTATGACATCCATTTCTTTTTTATTCTTTGAAAGGAAATTGAATGGCCAATGAAGAACTTACGATTTGCAAAATTATTGTTCAAAATGAAAAAACAAGTTTTGGTTATTTTTAATTTTAACAAATTAACAAAAAAATAGGTGTTTGCGATAGAAGTTTTACTTCCATTTCATTTTTTTTCTTTGAATGGTCAATGAAGAACTTACAATTTACAAAAATATTCTGTTCAAAATTGTGGAAAACAAGTCTCTGTTAATTTTTTTTTTTACAAATTAACAAAAAAATGTTGTAACGACTTCTCACTGATTGCATATAAAAATTTGAAGCACATGATTTGTTGTTGATAATAAATATTTCATTTTACTCACCTCATTTAATTCGTGGTTTTTTTCCTTGAGATCGATCATATGCTTAATTTTCTGTTTTTGATTCTGGTGCCCTAAGAGCTGCGCGTACTTCAATCCCATATCTCGCGCCTCGTTCTCCGCTTGACTCTTTTGATTGATAAGTATACTGTGTTCCATTTCGTAAGCCTCGAGCTGCTCCCTAAATGGTCCGATTAGAGTCTCTTGTTCTAAAACCTAAAAAAATCATATAATACTCATATTCTAATTCTCCATTTCCCCATCAGCAAGTAACTACACTGATGAGACCTGAGAGGTCGAAACCGGTCTGTAGGTGTTCTGATGGGGAAAGAATATTTAATGTTTACATTATTATTGTTATATTTGACGCCGCTGGCATGTCGGTGGTTAAGCCACTCGGTTTTGGTTCAGTTTGGCGTTTCTAAAATCATGTTTATTTTAATACTTTCGTCATAATTGTAAAATTGTGCAGTTTTTATCAATTAATAGAACACTGATTCTTCTCTCCCCCCATTATCTCAATTAGTAGGCGCCATTGTCTAAAACTGAACTATAGTACAATCGCGCAGAGGTGACAGTGGCTCATGCTTTTTCAATCTAATAATCCCTTCTGGATAAATATCTATACTCGTTCGCTTGCTTAAGAAAAACGAAATTAAATACGAAACGTATGTCGATATGTAAATTCAAGGGCAAAGTGCAACGTATGTTTTTTCTCATTCTATCTATTCTAACCTCAAAATCCACGTGCTTGTATCTGGTTTTGACCGTCTCCGATTTCGATTTAGTTAAGAGCAGAATTGATTGAATCCACTTCATTAATAAAAAGGTTAAATTCAATAATGACAAATTTCCAGTTGTCTTTACCGCTTGCCGAAAAATGCACTCGCAAAGTTTCGTCGGGAAAATATTTGCACGCTCGAGAATTTTTAAATTTCCCGCTTAGACTGAATCGAATTATTTTATGGACATACGTTTACTAGAGACTTAATTTAGACAACATGGAGCGATGAGTCACTGTCACCTCTGCGCGATTGTACTTTAGTTCAAATCCACCTTTTGACCTTGACATTTAACTGTTAAATTTTCACTATCCCAAAACTAACCTTCTTTTCAAGCGCAGCGTTCTTCCTCTCGAGCGCCTCGTAACTCTGCAGCAGATCATCGTACTTCCCGCTCTGCTCGATGTACTTCTTATTAACACCCTCCAACTCCAAAACCTCCTTCTCGTACTCGGTGGCCTTCACCTTGTAGTAATCGCAGTACTTCATCTTCTCCTGCATCTGCAGAAGCTGCTTGAGCAGACCCTCCGTCTCCTCCCCGTTCCTCAGATTAACATTCTCCTCTTGCACGCAATCCAACTTCTCCAGCAACTCCTTATTTTCATTCTGCAACTCCTCAACGGTCTCCTGCAGCTCCTCCATCTGATTGCGGCTTTTAACGCAGTCCGACTTCATCCGGCACATCTCGAGGTTCTTGTGGGCGTTCAGCTCGTTGTATTCCTCCAGCTGCAGCTGCGCCGTCGCTATCAACTCCTGAGCCTTGCCGTTCAGCGTCTGCTGTTCGTGCAATTGCTGGAGAACGTCCGCGTAATAAACGTCTTTCTGCACGATCTTCTCGTTCAATTCCACGATTTCGATTTTCGCCTGCGACACGTAATCCTCGACCTTCTCCAGGAGCCTCCGTTCCAGTTCGCGTATCCTCTCCTCGGTTTCCTTGATGGTCACCCCGTACTGCGCCTCTAAATCCTCGTTCAATTTAGCCACCACTTCTAATTCTTCCATTAACTGGTTGCATTTACCTTGATACTCGAGCTTGGATAGCTCGCAGCACTCGATCTCGTCCTTCAGCTGTTCGACGTCGCGATCCGAGTCCAACAGCCGCTTCTTTAACGTGTCTATCGTCTGGTGGCTCTTTTGAATGGATATCTCGTACAGTTTCTTTTGGTTGGTCACTTCCTGAAGCTCCTTGTTGTACGTTTCCATCTCGGATTCCTTTAAAACTCGCCCGATTTCAATTTCCTGATTGGTCCTCCTCAGGGCCTCCTCGATGTCTCCGTATTTAAATTCTAGCTTTTTATGCGAGATAATTAAATCCGCGTTGGCTCTCTGGAGATCTTCAATTTCCAGTATCTTCATGGTTAGCTCCGATTTGACGGTGTTTTTCTCGACCTCGCACTGGATTATGTTGTATTCGCTGATCGCTTGGCACTCCTTTAATATGGCGTCGGATTCCTTCTCCTGACTTTCCAGCTTGAGTTTCCAGGTTAGCTCCATGTCCTTGCACTTCTCTTGCATTTGCATCTCGGCTAAAACGTTGGCTTCCTTGCAGTCTTCCTCGATTTGTTTGGTCCGTGCGTTTGATTCCTCCAAAAGTGTAAATTTCTCGTCTTCGAATTTCCTTTGAAGACTCTCAATTTTGTTTTTGCATGAGATTTTTTCTTTATCTAAAAGAGTTTGCATCTCACTGACACTTTGCAGCATGGAGTACTCCATGTCGGTGATTTCGTTTTTGTGTTCGGTTTTTAAAGCTTCGATTTGCTTGCCGTGTTCAATTTCCAATTGTTCCAGCCTTTGTTGTAATTCGGCTTTGAGTTTCTGCTGTTCCTCCAGGGCTTGCTTTTTCTGGGTAATTTCCTTTTGTAGGCCCTCTGTTGATGATTCCTTTAATGACAAATCCAAGCATTTGTTCGCCAACGTATCGACTTCCCGACACACCTCCACTAATTCCGTCTCCACCTGTTGCAATTGCGATTTCAGGAGATTAATTTCCGCGTCGTGTTCTTTGTAGATGTTTTGCAACGCTCTTTGGTGTTCGTCGTTCAGTTCCTTCGCGGTTTGTTCGCAACGCAGTAGTTCGTTGATCAAATCGGCTTTCTGTTTCTCTAGAAGGCAAAGTTTAACTTTCATTTCTTCTATCTGCTCGATTAGGTCTTGGATGTAGGAGTCTTTGTTGTTGCATTCTACGATTTTGTCTTTTAGTACTTCTATGTCTAAATGGGGATCGGTTAGTGTGGCTGATTTTATTTTCTTGGAGAGGGAGCTTAGTATGCCCCTTTTCTTCTTTGGTAATGTTGGCTTGAATTAAAAAAAAAATGATTTAAAATTAATTGTTCTGTGGTTACAATGGTTTACAGCAACCAGCAAAAAACGTTACTAGTTGAAAGTCATTTCCGAAATGGGACTAAAGTGGACAGAAATTTTGTCTATTCATTCGACGCACCTTTGGCTGAGTTTCAGGAAGAATTTCCTAACGTTCCCATTATTTATGATGAATTTAAAAATACCTTATCATGATCTGTTATGTCTCCATAAACCAGGAAGTGGTAGACCAATCAAACGTACTCTGGATGCTATTAGCACTGCCCAAGAAATTTTGGAAGATGAACCTACGATGTGGTGAAGGACTCTCCGCGTCGTTTGTCACAGCAAATGAATTTATCGGTTGGAACATAACATAAGTAACATAACCTCAATATGTGTCACCAACTTAAATTTAAAAAAATAAAAAATCATGGCACACTCAGGTTTTTTTTAATGAACATGCTTTTAACGGAGCCATGGGCCGTAAGTTGATCGAACCGCCCGGAGAGCAAAGCTTGTGAATTAAAGAAAATAACCGGTCGGGCAAAAATTTATATTAATTTTCTCCACCTCCATAGCGAGGGCTAACATGATCAAGCAGTCATTTTTCATATTCATATTCATTTATTTCACAATAGCCACAGTTCACAAATTACAAGGGTATAATTTGCTGCGGATGTGTATACACCCAGTACATGTACACAATATAAAAAAAAACTTATAATTACCGTTCTGAATAATGGCGTACTAGATGCTGATAGCGCCGATCCATTATCTGATCCACCTGGACTTTTCTCTTGAAACCGTTCAGACCTCGGTAACTTCCCTCCAGGTGTGCCATTATTTACAGTAACGTAGTAGTCAGCTGGTGAAGGGTTAGAAGCTGAAAGAGGAAAAATATTATTACACCTTGGAATCTGTTTCGACTTTGTAAACAGTATTTTGATTTCATACAGTAAACGAGGGTGTATTGCATTTTTGTTGGCTGGGCTAGTTGTAGTAGCGGATTTTCCCGCTTGCGAAAATGAGTGAGCTGCTGGAGTGTACATGTCGCTCGACCAGCCTCCAGAGTAACTAATCCGTCAATTTTGCCCTTATAATTGCTGTGGCATTTGTTTACATTACTAAGCTTTGTTTTTTTTAAAGGAAGGAAGTTTGACGGAATTGCGGGTTAAGGAGAGTGAATGATTGGTGTAAGCAACGAGGTTACTCGTCACAACCAATTGTTTGTAATATTTAAATTTATTTATATTGAATGGGTCAGACACTGAACATCCATGGACCCGGACGGTAAACTTTTTGTTGATAAAAGCTACTGCCCGAGCGTGGGGCTCGAACCCACCAAACTTTGTGAGGTTTTTTTTTGTCACAAAATGTGATGAGTGAATTGGTATGGTAATTTACGATACAAGTAACGTTATGAAGGTTTTTAGAATTTAAAAGCACTCGCTCCTACGGCGCTTGTGCTTTCAAACTTTTCTCTCGTAACGTAAAAGCAAATAACGTTACATGTGTCGTAGCTATGGTTTATTTTATCCTATCTCAATTTTTTTTTAATTGAAAAAAATGTTTAATGACAAACGTCAAAAAACGATAATGTTTGTATGCCAATATCTCCATAGCAACGAGTTGCGTTAGGATAATATAACAACACTAGTGTTGTTAAGAATTTCTTAAAGACACTAGTGTTGTTAAAGGTACCTCAACGTTACTCGTTGCTAAGGAGTTATTGGCATGATAACATTATAGGATAAAAAAAAAAAAACTTCGCCTATTACTGTAAATAAAGACGTTTATTATTATTATTATTAAAATAAAGTACATTTACAAATGATTATAATAAATGAAATTTAGGTACTTACTACCAATTATAGAACCTGAATATGGCTGATGGGTGCAAAACCCTGCTTGCTAAATCAAAGACAAAATTTTGAAGTTAACTCAAGCGTGTTGCTCTTGGGAAAATTCTCATGCAATTTTTGGGCAAAAACCCTCGCACCTTCACTCTCTGGCTTTTGATGGACAAAAATTGCCTTCGCAACTTTCCAAGCAACATGCATTCATGACAGAGTCAAATTTTTTCGTATGAACTGTTGGAAAATTACTCTTATTAATGGAAAAAAAGTTGGCCATGGTTTCTCAATCCTATTTAAGGTTATTTAACCCTTTCGGCCCTGGTGGTGGCAATTGCCACCGCAACATTTACTTGTCTCTACTTACTATGACAATCCATATTTTTGCTGTTTATCACTAGATGTCACTTCAACAAAGCCTCACTTATTAATTCCTATACTAATTAATCAAATCAGTTCAAATTTGGTATTTATGGTCTTAAGAAGCTCCCCATCAATAATAATTAACAAAAATTTTTTTTTTCAAATTTAAAAATCCAGGGCTGAAAGGGTTAAAGTATGCTACCATATTACTCTTTAAAAAGTGCCTGTATCAAGTACTAATTGTTTCTATGTTCTAATCGTCTATCTTTACTGGTTTTTGAGTAGGAAAATAAAAACGAAATTCCGAAATTTCACACATTTTCCAATACCCCAAAAACCAAAAAGTTAGGTTCATTCTTTTTTAAGATTATTATTGGACCCTACAATGCGCAACTTTGCCCCAACATAACCGACACTCTATCTATTCAAATAACCAAGATCCCCATACATTCTGGCAAAATATGTATATACTTTGATCAATGGATCTTTGCGTGCACGTCATAGATAGCTGAACCTAGCTCCGACAACATTTTCATGCATTTACTCTCTAGAAGCAATCATGTGTACGTATGTTGTCCAAGACGAGAAAACCCAGTATTCGGTAATGACGCACACTCAAAGATCCATTAACACGTTGAGTGCCGCAATGTATTTAAAAAAAATCTCAAGAGGCCGTTATTTTTTTATTGCAATAATTGATGAATAAAGTTTTAATAGATTCCGGGAGACGAAAGTGGCATCACCCGGCAAATTTGCTCCGTGGTACGTGTGAGACCAAGGATGTCTTACGCGGCATATATGTTAAAAAAGTGCGTGAAACCATGTTAGCACCATGCGGCACTCAACGTGTTAATCAAACCATATACAGTGTGCCCGGATTTCGTAGGGACAACATAGGCAACTTCTGCATTTGAAGAGATGGAGAGATGGTCAAATTAGCAAAAAGATGCAGGTTCGAAGGCTCATTGAGTATCCACCCCCAAATCCCACTTGCCATGGCCTCCACAATAAAAATTAAAAGAAAATCTGAAATTGAAGAAATTGGGAGAATTTGTTTTAATTTTAATTTTGAACAAGTGAGCCATGACAAGTGGGATTTGGGGGTGAATTCTCAACGAGCCCTGGAACCTGTACCTTTTTGCTAATTTGACCATCTCTCTATCTCTTCAAATGCAGAAGTTGTCCATGTTGCCCCTATGAAATCCGGGCACCCTGTATACAATCGAGGTTTTAAAACAAACATTTTTTCAACTAGGTACTCATTTACAAGAGGCTTTTTATTGCTGAATGTGGTTCCAGCATGATGATGCTCTAGCTCGTTTTTCTATTGCCACTAGAGAGCATTTAGACTGAACTTTTCCACGTAGATGGGTAGGAGGCGAACCTGGTCTGCAATATTGCCCGATTTAAACCCTATAGATTTCTTTCTTTGGGGATATTTGAAAACATTAGTACCGTACTCCTGTAAATAGCCTCGAGAAGCAGCAACTAAGAATGAATTGAAATTGCCAACAAATCCGATAGAAATGAGGGTGTTTTAGAAAGAGTTCGAATATCCTTCAGAAAAAGATGTTGTGCCTGCTTGGAAAAACAAACAATAAATAAGTAATGAATAATTGCAAATAAATGTTTCAAACAAGAATAATCTTCCATGTCTCGGAAACTGTTACTCTTAGGACCCATGTTTATTAAGACTTTTTTGTTTATTTTGGTTTATAGTACTACCTAACTAACGACTCTAACCATTGGGCTAATAGGGGCTGCATCCATAAAGAGCCGACGCTTCATAATTCAATTTCAAGTTTTTACATCTTATGAAATGGGCGTATCCATATCCACCAATTTAATCCACTCTGTCATATTTGTGCCTCCATCCCAGCATGGTCATTACAGAGCCCCTTAATTTTATCCGCTATCTCCATAACTATTCCTTATATCAGAAGAGCGGAGGGACAGGTACTCTACGCTACGCTACTGATACACTCCGATCAGTATTTTATTCTTTTGCTATTATAAGATGTCAGCCACAGAATTTTGTTTCAGAGTTGGCCATGCCTGAGAGAGAGAAACATGGCAGTCATGTCTGAGATTAATTAATTTTTTTTTAATCTAATTCAATTGAACTGTAATAATATGCGACATACCTCATTTATCTCACAGCCAACTCTGAAACAAAATTTTGCGGCTCACACGATATTTGCAAATAAAATTGTGGATTGAAAAATGCCGGGCTTTTCAGCTCATTTCACTCATGTGAACTGGGGGCGCTTGATTTTGTTAGCCCAGGGTGCTTGAATGACTCAGGACGGCTCTGACCTTCAATTATAAATAACCAACAAAGACTAGGGTTAAAGTTGAGTGGATATTTATCCAATATTCACAGGGATTCATGGTTGAATGGATGATCAGTACTATGAAAAATAGACTAAAATAGACATGCAAATGCACAATGATCTGTATTATGAATTGAACTAAAAATAATATGCGACACACCTCATTTATTTCACAGCCAACTCTGAAACAAAATTTTGCGGCTCACACGATATTTGCAAATAAAAGTATGGATTAAAAAATGTCGGGCTTTTCAGCTCTTTTCACTCATGTGAACAGGGGGTGCTTGATTTTGTTAGCCCAAGGCGCTTGAATGACTCAGGACGGCTCTAACCTTCAATAATAAATAACCAACAAAGACTAGGGTTAAAGTTTAGTGGATATTTATCCAATATTAACAGGGATTCATAGTTGAATGGAAGATCAGTACTATTCAAAATAATAATACATTTATTAACGGGACATCGCCCTTGAAAAATACAAAATAATTAATATGTACATTTCTATGAAGTAAAGTAATCTTAATCTAAAAATATATAACATTATTTGGCTATATGCACCAGGTCGAGTGTGAACAAATAGACCAAAATTGACATGCAAATGCACAAATTTACATAGGAGAGTACTTCAGGGTTAATAGCCAGTTTAGCCAATCCTCAGAAATCGAATTATTGCCAATCATCTGATAGCGAGTTAAGGGTTCATCAGTCTTTTGTGTAAGGTCATATTCTTTATTAAACAAAGCCATTTTGTTCAATAAAACTCGTTCATTAATTAACCCACAAGGTAGGCACTACCCGTCTCACGGAATAACATTCCCCTGTCTCTGCAACGACTTTTAATAACAAACGCTAAATACCGTTAATCGCTATAGGTTAGGAAATCCATCACTAATCAAATTGAAATAGTCCGTTAGCGAAAATTGGCGCGATTTCCTCATAGCTTCACACGCAACGCACAAAAACACTTCTTTTTTATGTACTTACGTGGTATCTCGTTAAACCGTGTAATTTTGGCCCTCGGAAACGACATTATCACCCGCAAAAATAATAAACGCCGAATGGAAAAACTTAACAAAAAGCAAGCCCGAGACTCCTTATCTCGATTCTCTCTCGCTCGTGGATGTTAACGTATGAAAGCGACAGCTGTTTGCGTCGGAGCCGATTCAAATCTAGTGACGGTTGAGAGACGACAATGCGGACCAATCGCGAGCCGGCGATCCGTGTTTACCAACTGCTGTCGCAGGCAAAACTCGCCCGTAAGACGCTAACATTTAGCGTCCTGTTTTCCGTTGCGATTGCTCAATACTACTGGTTGCACATGTCGCCGTAAGATACGTCTTCCGTCCTCGTTCGTTACGTTGCGTTGCGTTATTGTTCGATTATGGAAGACACGTGCAGTCTGTTGTTTGCTCACGCTTTCTCACCCTCGTCTTTCCCGTAATGGATGGAATCCCGTGGGTGGAATTGGGGTTAATTCGGTGGATTTTGGAATTAAAAACGCTGCCCAAATTGCATCTTCCCGGCCATTTTTGTCGGTTCGAGTTATGATAATTGGTCGGCGGTCCTTATTTCAATATAAAAGGAGATGGTTTCATTCACACCGCGGCATGAAAGGATATTATGATATATGAGATCAATTTTATGAGCCGGACAACTCACCGTCTGGCCTTCGCACTGTTATTTCGGGGACGTGAGATGTGATGATGAAATATGATTGGGGTTTTGTTTGTGAAATTGAAATATTTGCGCCTGACAGTTGTAACGTACTCGACAATCTATAATAATAATAAAATTTATTCAACAACTTGGAATGCAGAAAAAACAACATAAATGTATTGACAATTTAACATGACATACAGTGAGTATATTTGTTCCACGCTTGAACTGTAAAAAAAATGCTGTTTGGATTAAAAAGAAGTTGAAAGAAATGCCAAGAAATCAGCTAGCCCAGGAAAGCTTGTAATAATCTTTCACAATGAGAAATTGTTTGAGTTGTTTTTAAAAATTACGAGCATGGGTAATTGCAGATGAGAGGGTAGATTATTAAAAAAAAAAACCTTTCACTAGTTGTATTCTGGAGATTTTTCATACAGAGTTAAACTGTGTCTTGGGTATATATTCAAGTACCTTGTGTTATATATATATATATATATGTTTATTTTTTATATATTGTAATATTAGTTTTAATTTTTAATTTTCTGTAAAAATTGGTTTATCCCTAAATATATATATTATTATTATTATTATATCTGTGATCATTTTTGAAATGTTAAAATGTTTTTTCCTTATATTTAAAATTAAACTTTAATGTTTCATAAATAAACAATCCACACAACATCAACAACTCTTTGCTTTTAAACTTCCCTTTGCACAGCCGCACACCCAGGGGGTTGGCTATCGTGCTTGAGGCTCCCAAGACATTTATATACCGAGTGTTAACCACTAAACCTAGCCATAGGAAAATAGTGCTTTTTAGAAAGTTAGTTAATTGTAGTGCCATTGCTATATTACACTTTTTCCTCAACCAAATTTGAATTCCCAAAGTTCCTTTATTTGCCACGAAGACGACACGTTAATAATAGTCAATTTAGTGCATGGGTACATCTTTTAGGATTAATCTCACAAAATTTTAAGGATTTCCCTCGACGGATTTAGGATTAATAATCATTTTAATTAAAAACGGTCGGTTTTTCTCAACCAAATTTGTATTTCCAACGTCCCTTTGTTTATTACGAAGACGACAGGTTAATAATAATCAATTTAGTGCATGGGTACATCTTTTAGGATTAATCTCACAAAATTTTAAGGATTTCCCTCGACGGATTTAGGATTTATAGTCATTTTAATTAAAAACGGTCGGTTTTTCTCAACCAAATTTGAATTCCCAATGCCCCTTTGTTTATTACGAAGATGACAGGTTAATAATGGTCAATTTAGTGAATAGGTACATCTCTTAGGATTAATCTCACAAAATTTTAAGGATTTCTTTTGACGGATTTAGGATTTATAATCATTTTAATTAAAAACGGTCGGTTTTTCTCAACCAAATTTGAATTCCCAACGTCCCTTTGTTTATTACGAAGACGACAGGTTAATAATAGTCAATTTAGTGCATGGGTACATCTTTTAGGATTAATCTCACAAAATTTTAAGGATTTCCCTTGACAGATTTAGGATTTATAATCATTTTAATTAAAAACGGTCGGTTTTTCTCAACCAAATTTGAATTCTCAACGTCCCTTTGTTTATTTCGAAGATGACAGGTTAATAATAGTCAATTTAGTGCATGGGTACATCTTTTAGGATTAATATCACAAAATTTTAAGGATTTCCCTCGAGGGATTTAGGATTTATAATCATTTTAATAAAAAACGGTTGGTTTTTCTCAACCAAATTTGAATTCCCAACGTCCCTTTGTTTATTACGAAGACGACAGGTTAATAATAGTCAATTTAGTGCATGGGTACATCTTTTAGGATTAATCTCACAAAATTTTAAGGATTTCCCTCGACGGATTTAGGATTTATAATCATTTTAATTAAAAACGGTCGGTTTTTCTCAACCAAATTTGTATTTCCAACGTCCCTTTGTTTATTACGAAGACGACAGGTTAATAATAATCAATTTAGTGCATGGGTACATCTTTTAGGACTAATCTCACGAAATTTTAAGGATTTCCCTCGACGGATTTAGGATTTATAATCATTTTAATTAAAAACGGTCGGTTTTTCTCAACCAAATTTGTATTTCCAACGTCCCTTTGTTTATTACGAAGACGACAGGTTAATAATAATCAATTTAGTGCATGGGTACATCTTTTAGGATTAATCTCACGAAATTTTAAGGATTTCCCTCGACGGATTTAGGATTTATAATCATTTTAATTAAAAACGGTCGGTTTTTCTCAACCAAATTTGTATTTCCAACGTCCCTTTGTTTATTACGAAGACGACAGGTTAATAATAATCAATTTAGTGCATGGGTACATCTTTTAGGACTAATCTCACGAAATTTTAAGGATTTCCCTCGACGGATTTAGGATTTATAATCATTTTAATTAAAAACGGTCGGTTTTTCTCAACCAAATTTGTATTTCCAACGTCCCTTTGTTTATTACGAAGACGACAGGTTAATAATAATCAATTTAGTGCATGGGTACATCTTTTAGGATTAATCTCACGAAATTTTAAGGATTTCCCTCGACGGATTTAGGATTTATAATCATTTTAATTAAAAATGGTCGGTTTTTCTCAACCAAATTTGAATTCCCAACGTCCCTTTGTTTATTTCGAATATGACAGGTTAATAATAGTCAATTTAGTGCATGGGTACATCTTTTAGGATTAATCTCACAAAATTTTAAGGATATCCCTCGACGGATTTAGGATTTATAATCATTTTAATTAAAAATGGTCGGTTTTTCTCAACCAAATTTGACTTCCCAACGTCCCTTTGTTTATTGCAAAGATGACAGGTTGATAGTAGTCAATTTAGTGCATGGGTACATCTTTTAGGATTAATCTCACAAAATTTTAAGGATTTCCCTCGACGGATTTAGGATTTATAATCATTTTAATTAAAAACGGTCGGTTTTTCTCAACCAAATTTGTATTTCCAACGTCCCTTTGTTTATTACGAAGACGACAGGTTAATAATAATCAATTTAGTGCATGGGTACATCTTTTAGGACTAATCTCACGAAATTTTAAGGATTTCCCTCGACGGATTTAGGATTTATAATCATTTTAATTAAAAATGGTCGGTTTTTCTCAACCAAATTTGAATTCCCAACGTCCCTTTGTTTATTTCGAATATGACAGGTTAATAATAGTCAATTTAGTGCATGGGTACATCTTTTAGGATTAATCTCACAAAATTTTAAGGATATCCCTCGACGGATTTAGGATTTATAATCATTTTAATTAAAAATGGTCGGTTTTTCTCAACCAAATTTGACTTCCCAACGTCCCTTTGTTTATTGCAAAGATGACAGGTTGATAGTAGTCAATTTAGTGCATGGGTACATCTTTTAGGATTAATCTCACAAAATTTTAAGGATTTCCCTCGACGGATTTAGGATTTATAATCATTTTAATTAAAAACGGTCGGTTTTTCTCAACCAAATTTGTATTTCCAACGTCCCTTTGTTTATTACGAAGACGACAGGTTAATAATAATCAATTTAGTGCATGGGTACATCTTTTAGGACTAATCTCACGAAATTTTAAGGATTTCCCTCGACGGATTTAGGATTTATAATCATTTTAATTAAAAACGGTCGGTTTTTCTCAACCAAATTTGAATTCCCAACGTCCCTTTGTTTATTTCGAAGACGACAGGTTAATAATAGTCAATTTAGTGCATGGGTACATCTTTTAGGATTAATCTCACAAAATTTTAAGGATTTCCCTCGACGGATTTAGGATTTATAATCATTTTAATTAAAAACGGTCGGTTTTTCTCAACCAAATTTGAATTCCCAACGTCCCTTTGTTTATTTCGAAGATGATAGGTTAATAATAGTCAATTTAGTGTATGGGTACATCTTTTAGGATTAATCTCACAAAATTTTAAGGATTTCCCTCGACGGATTTAGGATTTATAATCATTTTAATTAAAAACGGTCGGTTTTTCTCAACCAAATTTGAATTCTCAACGTCCCTTTGTTTATTTCGAAGATGACAGGTTAATAATAGTCAATTTAGTGTATGGGTACATCTTTTAGGATTAATCTCACAAAATTTTAAGGATTTCCCTCGACGGATTTAGGATTTATAATCATTTTAATTAAAAACGGTCGGTTTTTCTCAACCAAATTTGAATTCCCAACGTCCCTTTGTTTATTTCGAAGACGACAGGTTAATAATAGTCAATTTAGTGCATGGGTACATCTTTTAGGATTAATCTCACAAAATTTTAAGGATTTCCCTCGACGGATTTAGGATTTATAATCATTTTAATTAAAAACGGTCGGTTTTTCTCAACCAAATTTAAATTCCCAACATCCCTTTGTTTATTACGAAAAAGACAGGTTAATAATAGTCAATCAAGTGCATTGGTACATCTTTTAGGATTAATCTCACAAAATTTCAAGGATTTCCCTCGACGGATTTAGGATTTATAATCATTTTAATTAAAAACGGTCGGTTTTTCTCAACCAAATTTGTATTTCCAACGTCCCTTTGTTTATTACGAAGACGACAGGTTGATAATAGTCAATTTAGTGCATGGGTACATCTTTTAGGATTAATCTCACAAAATTTTAGGGATTTCCCTCGACGGATTTAGGATTTAAAGTCATTTTAATTAAAAAAGGTCGGTTTTTCTCAACCAAATTTGAATTCCCAACGTCCCTTTGTTTATTACGAAGATGACAGGTTAATAATAGTCAATTTAGTGCATGGGTACATCTTTTAGGATTAATCTCACAAAATTTTAAGGATTTCCCTCGACGGATTTAGGATTTATAGTCATTTTAATTAAAAACGGTCAGTTTTTCTCAACCAAATTTGAATTCCCAACGTCCCTTTGTTTATTACGAAGATGACAGGTTAATAATAGTCAATTTAGTGCATAGGTACATCTTTTAGGATTAATCTCACAAAATTTTAAGGATTTCCCCCGACGGATTTAGGATTTATAGTCATTTTAATTAAAAACGGTCGGTTTTTCTCAACCAAATTTGAATTCCCAACGTCCCTTTGTTTATTACGAAGACGACAGGTTAATAATAGTCAATTTAGTGCATGGGTACATCTTTTAGGATTAATCTCACAAAATTTTAAGGATTTCCCTCGACGGATTTAGGATTTAAAGTCATTTTAATTAAAAACGGTCGGTTTTTCTCAACCAAATTTGACTTCCCAACGTCCCTTTGTTTATTGCAAAGATGACAGGTTGATAGTAGTCAATTTAGTGCATGGGTACATCTTTTAGGATTAATCTCATAAAATTTTAAGGATTTCCCTTGACGGATTTAGGATTTATAGTCATTTTAATTAAAAATGGTCGGTTTTTCTCAACCAAATTTGAATTCCCAACGTCCCTTTGTTTATTACGAAGATGACAGGTTAATAATAGTCAATTTAGTGCATGGGTACATCTTTTAGGATTATTCTCACAAAATTTTAAGGATTTCCCTCGACGGATTTAATTTTAAATACAAATACAATAAAACGAAATGTAGCCAGAATATATGAATATTCAACCTGTTCGTTAATCTGCAAGCAAAAAATTAAGTCTTACTAAGACTATTTTAATTTTCTTAAAGCTTTTTTTGTACATTAAAACTCTCAAGTGAGGAAGAAGAGCCATTTCCCACTAAGAACCAACCGTTTCGATATTGAATGCATTTAATGCAATGAAATAAATTTGCTACCATTCAAATTTTCTCTTTTCTCTTCTTTTTACTATCGTTATATTTCTCTCAGAAACAACCTGGTGTGATTTTGAAAACTTCAAAGGTTTTATATGAATCTTCGAATCTTCGAACCTTTGAAGGCAAATTCCAGCCCTATTGAAAAAAACAACGGTGGCCGAAAAATCTGAAGTGATGGGGCTCCGGATTCTGGATTATTCCGATGGGAGGGCAGACAGGTCCGCTGCACGTAGTCCCTTTGTACGTCCTCCCATTTGAGTCCTCATTCCCCGGTACCGTCCGGCCAACCCACGGCATTGACAAACGCCAGGACTGCACCAAGAGGGACTCTTTGGATGTCTGATGTTTGTAGACATCCCTGTCTGATTATCGATTGTCTTGTTGTGGAGATGGCTCCAAGAGTACGAATTTTCAAAATCCATCCAAGAGTTCCTCGAAATACAGGAAAACAATTGAAGTAATCCATCTTGTCCAAATATATTCGACAATTACAATCCATTGATGGCAAGATTTTGAAAATACTGTCATCGCCAAAAAGATGGAAAACAAATAGGTTTTCCACAATTACCAAAATCTCATCCATGTCTCTAATTATGAAGATCGAATATCTGTTCGATAATTGCAATGTATTGATGGAATAATCTTCTTTGCAAAACTAAAATCTTAGAAGATGTAAAGTACCTGTTTTATTTTTTATTTCTAATAATAATAAATATCAAATGGTATATGTATATTAAGAAATATTTACGCGTCAATTTAAATACCGCGCCTACCGTGGTGGAATTGAAGAAATCCACCAGAAAGATAATCGAGGATGTGTGCCGCTAGCTAAGAACACTAGTCGGAACATTGCGTGGAGCTGTCAAGTGGCCACGTGGGTGGACTAGTGCTTACCTTCCCCACTGCCATTCTCCGTTTCGTTTCCACTCATTTCGAACATAAGTCGGTCTCGCGCGTTCCCACTCCACGCCTGGACGCAAGAACGTCCTTCCTCTGCCGTCGTCTAGTGGAATTTCCAAATTTAAAAAGTCGCGCAACGTCCCACTCCCGTAAAGATTATCTACTTGTTTGGCAATCGTCGCAGTTAAAGATGACCAAAATTGAACATTTTACGACCGAAGATGACATTTTCGAACAAGTATTTAATGGACCCCAAAAATGAAGAGATCTAGCAATATTTTGAATACAAATGACAATAATTTATTGGTGTATCCAGTGAGGCCCCTTGTAATTATTGTTATATTGGGGCAGTTCATTAGCTTTAGGACGCTACTGTGTTACCACTTACAAAATCCATAATTTTACTATCTTCCAGAGGTTTAACATAAAACTGTCTTGACGTTAGAGTAATCAAAATCTAACGACGTATAGCTTTAGAAAAACCGAAGTAGAAAGTTACCGTGAAGAATTTTATCTTTAACTTATAAAATCCACCATTTTACCATCTTCCAGAGGTTTTACATAAAACTGTCTTAAGCAGTTTTAAATGACGATCACACGGGCAAATGTTGACGTTAGAGTAATGAAAATCTAACGACACACAGCTTTAGAAAAACCGAAGTAGAAAGTTACCGTGAAGAATTTTATCTTTAACTTACAAAATCCACCATTTTACCATCTTCCAGAGGTTTTACATAAAACTGTCTGAAGCAGTTTTTAATGACGATACACACGGGCAAATGTTGACGTTAGAGTAATCAAAATCTAACGACACGCAGCTTTAGAAAAACCGAAGTAGAAAGTTACCGTGCAGAACTTTATCTTTAACTTACAAAATCCACCATTTTACCATCTTCCAGAGGTTTTACATAAAACTGTCTTCAGCAGTTTTTAATGACGATACACACGGGCAAATGTTGACGTTAGAGTAATCAAAATTTAACGACGTACAGCTTTAGAAAAACCGAAGTAGAAAGCTACCGTGAAGAATTTTATCTTTAACTTACAAAATCCACCATTTTACCATCTTCCAGAGGTTTTACATAAAACTGTCTGAAGCAGTTTTTAATGACGATACACACGGGCAAATGTTGACGTTAGAGTAATCAAAATCTAACGACACGCAGCTTTAGAAAAACCGAAGTAGAAAGTTACCGTGAAGAATTTTATCTTTAACTTACAAAATCCACCATTTTACCATCTTCCAGGGGTTTTACATAAAACTGTCTTAAGCAGTTTTGAATGGCGATACACGCGGGCAAATGTTGACGTTAGAGTAATCAAAATCTAACGACACACAGCTTTAGAAAAACCGAAGTAGAAAGCTACCGTGAAGAATTTTATCTTTAACTTACAAAATCCACCATTTTACCATCTTCCAGAGGTTTTACATAAAACTGTCTTAAGCAGTTTTGAAAGACGATACACGCGGGCAAATTTTGACGTTAGAGTAATCAAAATCTAACGACACGCAGCTTTAGAAAAACCGAAGTAGAAAGTTACCGTGCAGAACTTTATCTTTAAATTACAAAATCCACCATTTTACCATCTTCCAGAGGTTTTACATAAAACTGTCTTAAGCAGTTTTGAAAGACGATACACACGGGTAAATGTTGACGTTAGAGTAATCAAAATCTAACGACACACAGCTTTAGAAAAACCGAAGTAGAAAGTTACCGTGCAGAATTTTATCTTTAACTTACAAAATCCACCATTTTACCATCTTCCAGAGGTTTTACATAAAACTGTCTTAAGCAGTTTTGAAAGACGATACACACGGGCAAATGTTGACGTTAGAGTAATCAAAATCTAACGACACACAGCTTTAGAAAAACCGAAGTAGAAAGCTACCGTGAAGAATTTTATCTTTAACTTACAAAATCCACCATTTTACCATCTTCCAGAGGTTTTACATAAAACTGTCTTAAGCAGTTTTGAATGACAATACACACGGGCAAATGTTGACGTTAGAGTAATCAAAATCTAACGACACACAGCTTTAGAAAAACCGAAGTAGAAAGTTACCGTGCAGAATTTTATCTTTAACTTACAAAATCCACCATTTTACCATCTTCCAGAGGTTTTACATAAAACTGTCTTAAGCAGTTTTGAATGACAATACACACGGGCAAATGTTGACGTTAGAGTAATCAAAATCTAACGACACACAGCTTTAGAAAAACCGAAGTAGAAAGTTACCGTGCAGAATTTTATCTTTAACTTACAAAATCCACCATTTTACCATCTTCCAGAGGTTTTACATAAAACTGTCTTAAGCAGTTTTGAAAGACGATACACACGGGCAAATGTTGACGTTAGAGTAATCAAAATCTAACGACACACAGCTTTAGAAAAACCGAAGTAGAAAGCTACCGTGAAGAATTTTATCTTTAACTTACAAAATCCACCATTTTACCATCTTCCAGAGGTTTTACATAAAACTGTCTTAAGCAGTTTTGAATGACAATACACACGGGCAAATGTTGACGTTAGAGTAATCAAAATCTAACGACACACAGCTTTAGAAAAACCGAAGTAGAAAGTTACCGTGCAGAATTTTATCTTTAACTTACAAAATCCACCATTTTACCATCTTCCAGAGGTTTTACATAAAACTGTCTTAAGCAGTTTTGAATGACAATACACACGGGCAAATGTTGACGTTAGAGTAATCAAAATCTAACGACACACAGCTTTAGAAAAACCGAAGTAGAAAGCTACCGTGAAGAATTTTATCTTTAACTTACAAAATCCACCATTTTACCATCTTCCAGAGGTTTTACATAAAACTGTCTTAAGCAGTTTTGAATGACAATACACACGGGCAAATGTTGACGTTAGAGTAATCAAAATCTAACGACACACAGCTTTAGAAAAACCGAAGTAGAAAGTTACCGTGCAGAATTTTATCTTTAACTTACAAAATCCACCATTTTACCATCTTCCAGAGGTTTTACATAAAACTGTCTTAAGCAGTTTTGAATGACAATACACACGGGCAAATGTTGACGTTAGAGTAATCAAAATCTAACGACACACAGCTTTAGAAAAACCGAAGTAGAAAGTTACCGTGCAGAATTTTATCTTTAACTTACAAAATCCACCATTTTACCATCTTCCAGACGTTTTACATAAAACTGTCTTAAGCAGTTTTGAAAGACGATACACACGAGCAAATGTTGACGTTAGAGTAATCAAAATCTAACGACACACAGCTTTAGAAAAACCGAAGTAGAGAGTTACCGTGCAGAATTTTATCTTTAACTTACAAAATCCACCATTTTACCATCTTCCAGAGGTTTTACATAAAACTGTCTTCAGCAGTTTTTAATGACGATACACACGGGCAAATGTTGACGTTAGAGTAATCAAAATTTAACGACGTACAGCTTTAGAAAAACCGAAGTAGAAAGTTACCGTGCAAAATTTTATCTTCAACTTTTAAAATCCACCATTTTACTGTCTTACAGAGGTTTTACATTAAACTGACTTAAGTAATTTTGAAAAACGATACAAGTAATTTATGGTTTATTTGGAGACAGACACTGCATTAACATATTACATTTACTCCAACAATTTCCTCGCGCCTCGTGCAACAATAAAATATCTTATGTTCAATTTTGCATATAATTACATCAACACCGATACATTTAAAACGCCGCAATGACGCGAATTATCATAATCCCGGATCGAAAATCAATCCATTTTCGCATTCCAACGGGAGCGGAATCGGGTATTAAGTAGACCAGTCCGGAGAGTCAATTAGTTTGCGTGCGTCTTAAGCCATAATTAGCATAAAAGGCACACCTAGCGTTCAAAATGTTAATTTTTCGGCGTGGGCGAGGAGGTCAACGTATTCGCCAGGTGTATTGGTACACCTGATGTCGACGAGATACATTTCTGCTAATTATCAATTCTGCTACCTCTCTATTCATATGATAATCCGCCATTATTATGGCTCGTATTTATTTGATTTTGTTGAATGGCTCCGATATGAGTAGGTCTAATTTGTGCGTGCCTACACAGATATCAGTTTTGTGTTCGGAAGGTTGATTAATGATCGAATTTATTAGACTGTAAATGTGGCGTGTAGAATGTCTGCGATTTATGTCCATAATTTATTCATTAGAGATAATTGATAAGAGTGTTTGCTGCATAAATTTGTTACATCCTGCGAGCGGTATATAAAATAGAAATTATATACTACGAGTATGAATAAATCTCTAATCAATAAATATTTGGGATTCCATCAAATTATTTAAACTTAATCTTACTAGGTTAGGTTTGGTAATAAAATAATCCTCAAAAGTAAATCTTTACAAATAATCAATGAAAACTTTACCCAAAAAAAATGGCGTTATCCAATATGACAATTACATGAAACTGTGACAGATTATTCCTAGCAAGTATACCTTTAAAATTTGGTAAATAAAACTTTAACAACTTTACTGCGAGAAAAATGGCGTTGATCAAAACTGAAATTTTATGATCAAAAACTGACTTTCCGCAGTAAGATGATTATAACTTCCGTATCCAATATGACAATTACAGGAAACTCTGACAGATGATTGCTAGAATGTATATCTTTGAAATTTGGTAAATAAAACTTTAACATCTTTACTGCAAGAAAAATGGCGTTGGTCAAAACTGAAATTTTATGATCAAAAACCGACTTTCAGCAGTAACATGGTTATAACTTCCGTATCCAATATGCAAAATACATGAAACTCTGACAGATTACTCCTACAAAGTATACCTTTAAAATTTGCAAAATAAAACTTTGGCAACTTTACTGCAAGAAAAATGGCGTTGGTCAAAACTGAAATTTTATGATCAAAAACCGACTTTCAGCAGTAACATGGTTATAACTTCCGTATCCAATATGCAAAATACATGAAACTCTGACAGATTATTCTTACAAAGTATACCTTTAAAATTTGCGAAATAAAACTTTGGCAACTTTACTGCAAGAAAAATGGCATTGGTCAAAACTGAAATGTTATGAAATCACTGAATAAAACACTTACTATGTTTTTTACCACAATTTATTTGCTGTATGTACAAATATTTCATATACATACATATCACGACTTAAGTTTCGACGTTTTACTGTCATTATCAAGTGAAACAATTAATGGAAGACGTTACATTTATATCGGTACGAAAAATAGGGTGAGGGTAACAAAATGGTTTACAGTGAACAGGTGCAAAAACATAATTAAGGGATTAAAGGATTTTGAAAAGCGGTGAGTACATTAGATCGGTCTGCTCGTTCAACAGTCTGAAAATTTCGGCGGATTCAAGGAAGTTAAGCTTTGTACCTTTTGTACAGTTGTGTAAAATTTTCATGTTTTGGATTTCGGGGAATGAATGTTTACATTCTAAAGAATGGTTAGAGAATGAACTGGAATTTTGATTTAATCTAAAGGCGCGGAAATGTTCAGAATATCTTTTTTCAAAACTACGACCGGTTTGTCCTACATATACACTATTGCATTCGGAACAAGAAATTTCGTAAACACCTGATTTCTTTAAGGGATTGATTTTATCTTTTGAATTGAAAAAACTCACCGCTTTTCAAAATCCTTTAATCCCTTAATTATGTTTTTGCACCTGTTCACTGTAAACCATTTTGTTACCCTCACCCTATTTTTCGTACCGATATAAATGTAACGTCTTCCATTAATTGTTTCACTTGATAATGACAGTAAAACGTCGAAACTTAAGTCGTGATATGTATGTATATGAAATATTTGTACATACAGCAAATAAATTGTGGTAAAAAACATAGTAAGTGTTTTATTCAGTGATTTTATAATGAATTACCACGTAGTAACGGTCACAACCATCACCATGATGAAATGTTATGATCAAAAACCGACTTTCAGAAGTAACATGGTTATAACTTCCGTATCCAATATGCAAAATACATTAAACTCTGACAGATTATTCCTACAAAGTATACCTTTAAAATTTGCGAAATAAAACTTTGACAACTTCACTGCAATAAAAATGACGTCGGTCAAAATAGAAATTTTAAGATTAAAAACCGACTTTCTGCAGTAACATGATTATAACTTCCGTATCCAAAATGACAATCATTTGAAACTCTGACAGATTATTCCTACAACGTATATCTTTGAAATTTGCTAAATTAAACTTTGACAACTTCACTGCAATAAAAATGACGTCGGTCAAAATAGAAATTTTAAGATAAAAAACCTACTTTCTGCAGTAACATGATTATAACTTCCGCATCCAAAATTATTTCTAGAACGTATATCTTTGAAATTTACTAAATTAAACTTTGACAACTTCACTGCAATAAAAATGACGTCGATCACTACTGAAATTTTAAGATCAAAAACCGACTTTCTGCAGTAACATGATTATAACTTCCGTATCCAAAATGACAATTACATGAAACTCTGACAGCTTATTCTTAGAACGTATATCTTTGAAATTTGCTAAATTAAACGTTGACAACTTCACTGCAATAAAAATGACGTCGATCACAACTGAAATTTTAAGATCAAAAACCGACTTTCTGCAGTAACATAATTATAACTTCCGTAACCAAAATGGCAATTACTTGAAACTCTGACAGATTATTCCTAGAACGTATATCTTTGAAATTTGCTAAATCAAACTTTGACAACTTCACTGCAATAAAAATGACGTCGATCACAACTGAAATTTTAAGATCAAAAACCGACTTTCTGCAGTAACATAATTATAACTTCCGTATCCAAAATGATAATTACTTGAAACTCTGACAGATTATTCCTAGAACGCATATCTTTGAAATTTGCTAAATCAAACTTTGACAACTTCAATGCAATAAAATTGGCGTCGATCACAACTGAAATTTTAGGATCAAAAACCGACTTTCTGCAGTAACATGATTATAACTTTCGTATCCAAAATGACAATTACATGAAACTTTAACAGATTATTCCTAGAACGTATATCTTTGAACTTTGATAAATTAAATTTTGGCAACTTTACTGCAATAAAAATGACGTCGATCACAACTGAAATTTTAAGATCAAAAATCGACTTTTTTCAGTAACATGATTATAACTTCCGCATCCAAAATGACAATTACTTGAAACTCTGACAGATTATTCCTAGAACGAATATCTTTAAAATTTGATAAATCAAACTTTGATAACTTCACTGCAAGAAAAATGGCTGAAATTGTATGATCAAAAACCGACTTTCTGCAGTAACATGATTATAACTTCCGTATCCAAAATGACAATTACATGAAACCCTGGCAGATTATTCCTAGAACGTATATCTTTGAAATTTGCTAAATTCAACTTTGACAACTTCACTGTGAGAATAATGGCGTTGGTCAAAATTGAAATTTTAAGATCAAAAACCGACTTTCTGCAGTAACATGATTATAACTTCCGTATCCAAAATGACAATTACATGAAACTCTGACAGATTATTCCTAAAACGTATATCTTTAAAATTTGCTAAATTAAACTTTGACAACTTCACTGCAATAAAAATGACGTCGGTCAAAATTCAAATTTTAAGATCAAAAACCGACTTGCTGCAGTTACATGATTATAACTTCCGTATCCAAAATGACAATTACTTGAAACTCTGACGGATTATTCCTAGAACGTATATCTTTGAAATTTGCTAAATTAAACTTTGACAACTTCACTGCAATAAAAATGACGTTGGTCAAAATAGAAATTTTAAGATTAAAAACCGACTTTCTGCAGTAACATGATTATAACTTCCGTATCCAAAATGACAATTACTTGAAACTCTGACAGATTATTCCTTGAACGTATATCTTTGAAATTTGCTAAATTAAACTTTGACAACTTCACTGCAATAAAAATGACGTCGGTCAAAACAGAAATTTTAAGATCAAAAACCGACTTTCAGCAGTAACATGATTATAACTTCCGTATCCAAAATGACAATTACTTGAAACACTGACAGATTATTCCTAGAACGTATATCTTTGAAATTTGCTAAGTTAAACTTTGACAACTTCACCGCAAGAACAATGACGTCGGTCAAAATAGAAATTTTAAGATCAAAAATCGACTTGCTGTAGTAACATGATTATAACTTCCGTATCCAAAGTAACAATTACTTGAAACTCTGACAGATTATTCCTAGAACGTATATCTTTAAAATTTGCTAAATTAAACTTTGACAACTTCACTGCAATAAAAATGACGTCGGTCAAAATAGAAATTTTAAGATCAAAAACCGACTTTTTGCAGTAACATGATTATAACTTCCGTATCCAAAATTACATTTACATGAAACTCTGACGAATTATTCCTAGAACGTATATCTTTGAAATTTGCTAAATTAAACTTTGACAACTTCACTGCAATAAAAATGACGTTGGTCAAAATAGAAATTTTAAGATTAAAAACCGACTTTTTGCAGTAACATGATTATAACTTCCGTATCCAAAATGACAATTACATGAAACCCTGACAGATTATTCCTAGAACGTATATCTTTGAAATTTGCTAAATTAAACTTTAACAACTTCACTGCAATAAAAATGACGTCGATCACAACTGAAATTTTAAGATAAAAAACCGACCATCTGCAGTAACATGAATATAACTTCTGTATCCAAAATGACAATTACTTGAAACTCTGACAGATTATTCCTAGAACGTATATTTAAAATTTGCTAAATTAAACTTTGGCAACTTCACTGCAATAAAAATGACGTCGATCACAACTGAAATTTTAAGATCAAAAACCCACTTTCTGCAGTAACATGATTATAACTTCTGTATCCAAAATGACAATTACTTGAAACTCTGACAGATTATTCCGAGAACGTGTATCTTTGAAATCTGCTAAATTAAACTTTGACAACTTCACTGCAATAAAAATGACGTCGGTCAAAATTGAAATTTTAAGATTAAAAACCGACTTTCTGCAGTAACATGATTATAACTTCCGCATCCAAAATGACAATTACATGAAACTCTGACAGATTATGCCTATCAAGTATACCTTTAAAATTCGCTAAATAAAACTTTGACAACATCTCTTCAAGAAAAATTGCGTTGGTAAAAACTGAAAATTTATGATCAAAAATTGACTTTCCACAGTAACATGATTATAACTTCCGTATTCAATATGATAATTACATGAAAGTCTGACTATTTGCATAAAAAGTAGATTTCACTGCAATTAATTTATTTATGAATTAATTAATTAAGTTAAACATTTTTTGTAATATATATGAAAGTCCGAAAAATAAGATTTCTAAAAATTTGTAACTCTTTTGAATATTTTTTATGCATTTTGAATAATCAAAAGTGTGATATTTTGACAACAGAATATAATTTATTTACCATCAATTTTTCAAATTTATTTCACCGATGCGTCTGAAATTTACAAAAATAGAAAATAAAAAAAATTCAAAAACACATTTGAAAATAGGTAAGTTTATGAGGTTTATAGTTTTAACGAATTGTTTTCACTGATTCGTCCAAAATGTTCAACAACGCGAAAATCGAAATTTTCAAGGCCGAAAGACCATCTGTGATGATATCAGCAAAGCGTGCATTTTCATTTAATGTTCCCGCTTGAAAATGTGTCAATCACAAAGTAATTACTTTCAGCATTAATCGTGCAAACTTTAGATGCGCATTCTTCCGTTAGTATTTTCGTTTGTACAATAAAAATTTAAGTTTTTTTTTATACTATCAATAATAATGGGTTTATGTCATCATCTGCGTTATTGGAATGAGGTTGAATGTTAATGAAGATCCTTTTTATTCGTAATGTTTAATATCAAGTGACGAATTTGGTGAATCATAACAGTATATTATATAAAAATTTTGTTCGTGGAAGACATTTTTCTGAGATGCGGTCATTTTATACGCCTTCAACGTTATTAGGCGAGTGCCTTGATTTATTTACATAATTTTGAATATTTTTGATGATAATTATTGTTCACTGAATGTTTAACGTATCACGCTGTTCAGAACAATAACATATGTTTGATGACTATTTTGACATTCACATTTTTTTTTCTCAATGAAGAAAATATTTTTGTTTTGTTTTAGTAATTATAGCTACGAAATAAATTGGATGTGAAGTTTAACAATTGATGATTTATTGCATGGATATCAAATATCAAATTTGCGACCTGGTACGATGGCCAAATATGTTTCCAACATGCATTCAACGTTTTTCAGGTTTCGTCAAAAATTAAAAATCTCCAATTTTAATTGAATCCGACCAATTTGCACACAAGGAGCACAGATTTGCAAACCACGTTCGATTTGGATTCTTCGTTTAGCCACCACCGCCGTCCAAAGTCTGAGAAAATCGACTTTTTTTTTTAACTTTACTAAAATTTTTAAACTGACTTGCCAACTTTTTTGTTATTTAAGATAGCTGAACTTTTCTTAACACCAATCGATTTACCTCGTTTTTCTGATAAAGAAAGGTATACGATGACTTTAAAGAACAGGTGGCTTAGCTTCTTAGAACTCATGAATACACACGAATCAAACGGACCTTTCACCGTTTTGTGACCGTAATTGGAAACTTCCTACTTTGACATTTCAACCGTTCTGGTACAAGATTATAATTTACTGCTGAAAATTCTAATATGATAATGAACTCCCACGAGATAACGTGATAAAGATCAAAATTGTTATATAATTATGATCGAGGCGCGAATATTCGGCTCCAATTAGGCACGCTCTCGACGTTGCCCACGGGAAACCTACACCCACAACGCGAAAAGAAGTTCTTGGACAAATCAGCACCGGAATAAATGTGCGGCGTTATATTTATATTTAGGAGTATATTATATTGGAATCGTGTGCATTTGCGCGACCTTCTCGGAAGGCGAGCCTTTGTCCATCTATGGCGAGAACAGCCGCCCCCGTAATCCATCCGCCCTCGGAACGAGTCGCGCAAATAAAGCAAATACATCCACCGAGGCGGATGAATATCGATTCTTCGCCTGTGCATTTTCTGCTGCTTTTGCTTTGTTTGTCGTCCAATCGTCCCGGTGGTCATTCTTGACCTTATAGTCGAGGGGGGCGTGGGTTTGAGGATTTCCACTCTATCCAGGCTATCTCGATGTACGGCGATGACATTTTGGTTTTTGTGCGAGAAACGTAATAAATATCTAACCGGGCTCTAGAGGTGCGAGGCCGCTGATTTATCCAAATGTGACACCCACAACTGTTTTGTTTATTGATCTGTAAATATGGAAATCTTTTGAAATTGTCTTACTTCCTTAAATTACTTTTTACCTGTTATTTGTTATTTGTATATTACAAATCTTTATGACCCTTTTTGTATTACTTTCTTCTTTTCAACTTTAAAGTTTTTCCGCTATTTCTCATCGATATTATTCTGTCGTAATGTATGTTCATTAAAAAAAAACCTCAAGTGTGCCATGACTTTTTATTTTTAGGAATTTAAGTTGGTAACACATATTGAGGTTATGTTATTTGCGGCATGTTCCTACCGATAAATTCATTTACTGTGATAAACGACGCAGCGAAGACGTAGGTTCACCTTCCAAAATTCCTTGGGCTGTGTTAATAGCATCCTGAGTACGTTTGACTGGTCTACCACTTCCTGGTTTACGGATAATATTACCTGTTTCATGAAACAATACAACAGATCGTGATAAGGTATTTTTAAATTCATCATAAATAATGAGAACGTTCCCGAAACTCTACCATAGGTGCGTCGAATGAATACACCCAATTTCCATCCACTTTAGTCCCATTTCGGAAATAACTTTCAACTAGAAACTTTTTTGCTGGTTGCTGTAAACCATTGTGGTCACGGAATAATTGTGACTTTTAGAACGATCTGATGTTTTGTATGTCAATTCCTAACAACTGTGCCAACTTATATTTAAAAAAAAGTCATTGCACACTTGAGGTTTTTTTTAATGAACATACGATAGTACCGGAACCTTCAAAAAAATGTGCCAAGTTACTCGTAGTCGTATAATTTTTTTTTCGTAACCATAAAAATTCCCTAATTTATAAATCCTTAAAAATCTTCATGAAACGGATAGTATTTTCCATAAACCAGGAAGTGGCAGACCAGTCAAACGTACTCAGGATGCTTTTAACACAGCCCAAGAAATTTTGGAAGATGAACCTACGACTTCTCTGCGCCGTTTGCCGCAGCAAATTAATGTATCGGTAAGAACATGCCGCAAATAACATAACCTCAATATGTGTTACCAACTTAAAAAATTTTAAATAATAAATCATGGCACACTCGTTCTTTTTTAATGAACAAACGTTACTTGTTTACATCCCCTTTTTTTAAAACTATCATTCCAAGTACTCAAAAGTGCCACAATTCTCATGTTTTTCAGGAACCTGATTTTTCCTTTTTTATAAGAACGAGTTTTTTTATTTGAAAACTTGTTTTTTTATTTTCTCCGTTACGAAGTACGAGAAAGTATTGTGATCGTGATTTTTTTTTCAAACATCTGTTTTACGGAAATATCCGTTTTGGGGTCCCTAGATACCATTGAACAATTTCTGGATTTTTTTTTTGTGTCTGTGTGTGTGTGTGTGTGCGTGTGTGTGTCTGCTGTGTGCGCTGTATCTCAAAAACTAATAGAGCAATTGATATAAAACTTTGAACATAAGTTTTATTTGATAATCCGAAGAACTAAAAAGCTTTTGGTGAAATTTAGTACACCGGAAGTGGGTGTTTACCTTAACTGTTTTTTGTTTTTTGCCAATATTTTCTTAGATATGAAAAATATCACAAAAACATTTAAACAAATATTAAAGACAATAAAGAAATAAACATCTTCTGGTTGAAAATATTTTTTCATAAAATCATTGCTATTCGAGAAAAAAATTATTAATTTTTTTTTTAATTTTTGGTTTATAATTATGAAACGATAATAGTTACAGCAAATTTATGTGAATAATAATTGTAGAGAATGCCAAAGTAAACAACTTCTAAAGAATAAGTTTTTTCCGAAATCTCGTTAGTTTTTGAGTAAACCGAGTTTTTGAATTTGAAGTATAATTTTTCCATCTTTCATAATTTTGACGTTTCAAACGTCAGTTTCATCCGAGTTTACACAACGCTCGATGTACATTTAAAATATGATGTCAATTGAAAATAAACCATGAAAGCGTAAATATAAATGATACCATCAAGTCGGAGAAAGTAACATGATGGCCACATCACCATTTTTTTTATAAGAGTACCTTATTCAGCTTCATATGGTTAGGTGTAATGAAAAAAACATATTTTGACCAGGAATAACGAAAAACGTTGAATCTAGATTTTCCAAAAAAATGCTGGTTCGTTAATAATACGATAAGTGTTTTAAGATTGCTTTCTATTAACGCAGTGACAATCATATTAAAATACATACATTTCTAGGGGATTGCAATTTTGGACTTTTTTAACAACCGGTCGTAGGTAAAGCATTTTTTTTTTTCATCTTGACATGATAAATAATTGTCGAAAATTCTTGATAATTAACAATCGGAACTTGTAGTAGCATGTCCTCATTTGCCACAAGTTGATGGTTTCGTCAATGATTTTAGTCTCTCATCTGACACCCACGAAAGAAATGATACTTTTTTGGGTTAATCAAATAAAGCTTCCAGAACTACGATAAAAAATACTCAAACTTCATAAAAAAACTCTATTTGAAAATGTCCAAAATCTATTTCTCCGCAAAAAACAAGAATAGTGAGGCCTTGCGCACCGTTTTTGGCTTTGCGTTACTCGGAAAATATAACTCAGTGGAGATGGATTTTATGATTGAAAAGGTTCATCTAAACCAGTGATTCCCAAAGTGGGCGCCACCGCCCCCTGGTGGGCGCTGCAGCGATTCAGGGGGGCGCTGATGGCTACAGGTGCATTTGGGTGCCGACGAATAATTGATAGTATAAAAGAAAGAAGAGAAGATTTAGTGAAACGTGGGTTCAGTGCGGTAACCAATTTATTAACAAAAAAAAAACAATTGCAAATAGTCAATCTTGGTGATCTTATTAATTGCTTTTAAAATTAAAAAAATATTCCAGGGGGCGCTAAGTAATATTTTTTCTGGAAAGGGGGCGGTAGGACAAAAAAGTTTGGGAACCACTGCTGTGACCACGGAATAATTGTGACTTTTAGAACGATCTGACGTTTTGTATGTCAATTCCTAACAGGTGTGCCAACTTAAATTAAAAAAAATAAAAAATCATGGCACACTTAAGGTTTTTTCAATGAACATACGATACTTTTGTGCGTTAAAAATATTCATTTTATAATTTTTGTGTTTTATTAAGCTGAATTATAAAGAAAGGGAATTATGAACATAATGACTCCATTAAGAATGTCTATTGCCGCTGCATATAATGAATCGTATTGATGATGACCTTGCATCTTTCATGTAACTTAACTTCATTGTTCTCATTCTGAGCATGTCCGCATCTGTTCGCGTCCAATTAAATGAAATTGCGTACACATTTTTTTATGATCGAGTAGGCAGATATGAAATGTATCTTGATCTAAACATATTTGTACTTATTTTTAACGGAATAAATATGTATCATGCAGGAAATAAGAGGCGTATCTTGCCTTTCATCTTAGAAAAGATTTATTTTTCAATAATAGCCAAGAACACAAAGGCAAGTATTGCAGAATTCTATGAATAATGAGTTGGTCATTTCGATCTGTTCGTATTTTCGGGTAATGTTTAATTAGTAATTGTATTCGCAGGCATTTCTCAAAATCTTGGTAAGATGATTTTTACTAAAATTATTGAAGTGCAGATTGATACACGTCTGACACTTGGTGTCAATAAATTCCTGTCCGGCCAATTGTCTTGACTCTTGACTGATTTTTCCTAAGCAATTATTAGCGTCTGGATCACTCTTACTTGTTCCTTCTACAAAATTTGCTCTCCGGCTTCGCAGTCCTGCCGATTTTCGCCTCAACAAGCAGTCATGATCCTGACGCTAATAATGCCGGCAAAATCATAGGCTCTCGTTAGATTACTTTTGACAATCGCAGATATCAAACGTCAAACGTTTTTTTACTTTCTCCGTAAGTACGAGAAAGTATTGTGATCGTGATTTTTTTTTTCAAAATTTTTTTTTACGGAAATATCCGTTTTGGGGTCCCTAGATGCCATTTCAACAATTTCTGGAAAAAAAAATTGTGTCTGTGTGTGTGTGTGTGTGTCTGTGTGTGTGTGTGCGTCTGTCTGTGTGCGCTGTATCTCAAAAACCAATGGAGTAATTGGTATGAAACTTTGAACATATGTCTTATTTGATAATCCGAAGAACTGAAAAGCTTTTGGTAAAATTTCGTACACCGGAAGTGGGTGTTTACCTTAACTGTTTTTTGTTTTTTGCCAATATTTTCTTAAATATAAAAAATATCACAAAAACATTTAAACAAACATCGAAGACAACAAAGAAATGAATAGCTTTTGCTTGAAAATATTTTTCATAAAATCATTGCTATTCGAGAAAAAAATTTATTATTTTTTTTTAATTTTTGGTTTATAATTATGAAACGATAATAGTTACAGCAATTTTATGTGAATAATAATTGTAGAGAATGCTAAAATGAACAACTTCTAAAGAATAAGTTTTTTTCGAAATCTCGTTAGTTTTCGAGTAAACCTAGTTTTTGAATTTGTGATGTGGCTGTCGTTCATTTTCAATTGGCCTAATGAAAAAATGTGCAAAATATGGATACATTTGTCAAAGAAAAAATCCAGAAAACTGATAATAACCTTTGTTTATATTTAAAAAAAATAATTGTTTACGTTACCATATGTTTTGCACGGCACATAATTAAAGTCCAATTTTTTATTGGCTTTGCAACTATTGCAATTTTCTTTAAAAATTGAGAGGAAGGCTCAAAATTTTGTTGCACCTATAGTGCTTTAAAGGTAGTTATACACGTACAGGAAATCCTTGGACCGAGCAGTCTAGACCTTGAGGAATTCAAGTGACAAAATTCAATTTTTTTTTCCGCCTTGAGGCCTCAGATGCGGCGTGTATTAAAATATCGTCATCCGTTGATGCCTTGATCATAAACTAAATTTGCAAAATCGCGAGAACAACCAACAACCATCACCAGTCAACACTGAAACTTGGAAAACCTTCTGGAGAAAATCCCAAAAGCTGCTTCCTTGAGGGTTAGATAAAAGAAATCCCCAAGAAATCCCTGTACATCTATGGCTACCTTAATCCGCTACTGATTGTACTAATGACTCGCATAAAAGCTTACTCTGCTTCTTCTCTTGCTAAACTCTGATCAACGCATCCCTGCGTCTTTCCTCGTTTTGTAACTGTAACAGTTTCTAACTGATTCTTTGAGTTTTCTTGTTCAGAAATTCGTTTAGATCAGTGGTTCCCAAACTTTTTTGTCCTACCGCCTCCTTTCCAGAAAAAAATATTACTTAGCGCCCCCTGGATTTTTTTTTAATTTTAAAAGCAATTAATAGGATCACCAAGATTGACTATTTGCAATTGTTTTTTTGTTTGTTAATAAATTGGTTACCGCACTGAACCCACGTTTCACTAAATCTTCTCTTCTTTCTTTTATACTATTAATTATTCGTCGGCCCCCAAATGCACCTGTAGACATCAGCGCCCCCCTGAATCGCTGCAGCGCCCACTTTGGGAATCACTGGTTTACAGCAACCAGCAAAAGCGTTTCTAGTTGAAAGTGATTTCCGAAATGGGACTAAAGTGGACGGAAATTGGGTGTTATATTCATTCGACGCACCTGTGGTAGAGTTTCAGGAAGAATTTCCTAACGTTCTTATTATTTAGGATGAACAGACCAAGGAATTTTGGAAGGTGAACCCACGTCTTCTCTGCGTCGTTTATCGCAGCAAATTAATTTATCGGTAGGAACACGCCGCAAGTAACTTAACCTCAATATGTGTTACCAACTTAAATTTGTAAAAATAAAAAATCATGGCACACTTGAGGTTTTTTTTTTACTTTACAAAGTGTTTACGTATGAAAACAAAATTAATTGGCAAGAAGTCATCTGCGACAAGGGCCTCTAGATCATTGTGATGTTGGTAAATCATCTGACAAATTGAATAATTGAATACCACTGGTTTCAGTATTTTGTGGTTAAAACACGTTTGATTCAATCGAACACATGACACTTGATTATTTCACAGTGTTATAATTTTCAATTGTGGTTAAATCACTTCAATTCATCTTAATTATCGGTTGCAAACTTCTTCTTCACGGAATGAATTTCTTTTTAAAGTGGTAATTACGCTTCCCGGCATATCATATTTTTCTCCTCGTCGATTGCACTCGCTCCAATTTACATAACCATAAAGTATAATTACAAATTGGTGCGTAGGCAGTCGTTTCGAATTTTAAAAAAAATTGTGCAGTTAATTAAAACGATCGATCACCGGTGCACTTTCTGGCCCGACCTGACGTTATCTAACGTACGAAGGCGGTTATCACAAGAATTCCGATTGTGAAACCCATCGGTGATTAATCAACATCACGAATTTCGAAATAGCCGGCGATCAATTTGCTCAAATTTCTCCGTTGATCGCTTAATTGGCTTGATTAAACGCCTTAAAAGGCGACGTTTATATGAATTCACCTAGATTGGAATATTTTTACGTGTCGGTTTGCTGGTTCGTTAGTTTTATGATTATTCATAAATTTAAATTATGATGATTTACACTATTTATCATGCAAGTACCGTTTCAGAATTATTAATAAATATAGTTATTTCTCTACTACCGATAAATCAAGTGGGCTTTTACGAATTCATACACAGAAAATGCTTACGTTTAATTCAAGCGTGCGGGAAAGTACTTTCCCGCACAGTACCTATAGCAACATGCGGGAAAATATGTTTTTCGCATCTTATTAAATAATATAAACGTTGTTAAATCGTTTTTGATTGAGAAAGTTGTCCATTATTCCGCCGAATCATTTTCTCCACAGGTGACGTCCAATCAAATGATAGCGATTTCATTATTCAACAGGTGACATCCAATCAAATGATAGCGGTTTCATTATTCAACAGGTGACGTCCAATCAAATGATAGCGGTTTCATTGCCCAACAGGTGACGTCCAATCAAATGATAGCAATTTCATTGCCCAACAGGTGATGTCCAATCAAATGATAGCGGTTTCATTGCCCAACAGTTTAGTTGTTAGTATGGTTACGATTCGTTTTTTGTCAGTGAACTGCCGCAATTTCCAAATAGAAAAATTATTCGTTATAATTTAATACAAACAAAAATCTTGAGGTAATTATTTAATATGATGCGAAAAAAAACTTTCTCACTCGTTTAATAATATACTATTCCGCGCATTACCTATAGCAAAGTGTGGGAAAATACTTTCCCGCACGCTTCAATTAAATGTAAGCATTTTCTGTGCACTTGCCAACTTTTTGTTCCTTGCACCAATCCTGGAATCTTTCATAATACTTTTCTTAAAATTTTCCGGTAGCAAATTCAGCGCGATAGAGCTCGCAACATCTGCAATTTCGGGCAATGTATTTATAAAATCACCGTCGTTGTCGTTTTCACTGTTTTCGCTCATAATTATTTGTTGAAATAACAATTTTATCAAAGTCACGTTTACTGTCATAAAAGTCAGTTTTGTTTCTATTCATCCGCCTCCTGGATAAGTTCTGCCACCTCATGACAAAGCGAAAATAATAGCACATTGTTGGTATTTATGTAGATTAGTACAGAAATACATATTTATTAATTATGTTTGAATATTTTTGCAAAACGGTCGAAGAAAAAATATTGTGTGTAATTTCGAGCACAAAGTATGTGTTTGCCGATTTCGATAGATTGCCACGCTCTACTAGCGCATCGCGCGACATCTGTATATCTCAATCGGCAAACGCATACTTTGTGCACTTAATACACAAATAGCTATTCCTGCCCACTTGTTCTACACATTAATTTTTCGGCCCCAAAATTCAAAACGGAAGCGATGTTTGAAGCTTCAAAAATATTTTATATGTTATCCAATAGAGGGCGTAGTACTTGTCAAAATAAATTCAATTTTTGGCCCTAAATTTCAGAAGGAAAGTGACGTTTGGAGGCTCAACAATATTTCATAAATTATTCAATAGAGGGCGTCATACTTGTCAAAATAAATGTCATGACTATTTCGTAAGAAAAACGTTACATGTTATCCCAAGGTGATTAGCGGTCTAAAATTGCAATCGTTTATTAAAGTAAAATCTTCTTGGAGTAATTTTGGAAATGTTTTCAATCCGATCTTGCTTAAAATTTTGAGTAATTAACGCTTGTTCGATTTTTCCACACTGAAAATTGACTTCGCGTGTTTGAAGATGAATATTTCACACACCAAGTGGTTTACGGTGTGAAATTGCAATGGTTTATTAAAGTACAATCTTCTTGGAGTAATTTTGGAAATGTTTTCAGTCCGATCTTGCTTAAAATTTTGAGTAATTAACGCTTGTTCGATTTTGCCACACTGAAAATTGACGTCGTCGTGTTTGAAGATGAATATTTCTCACACCGAGTGGTTTACGGTGTGAAATTGCAATGGTTTATTAAAGTACAATCTTTTTGGAGTAATTTTGGAAATGTTTTCAACCCGATCTTGCTTAAAATTTTGAGTAATTAACGCTTGTTCGATTTTTCCACACTGAAAATTGACTTCGCGTGTTTGAAGATGAATATTTCACACACCAAGTGATTTACGGTGTGAAATTGCAATGGTTTATTAAAGTACAATCTTCTTGGAGTAATTTTGGAAATGTTTTCAGTACGATCTTGCTTACAATTTTGAGTAATTAACGCTTGTTCGATTTTTCCGAACTGAAAATTGACTTCGTCGTGTTTGAAGATGAATATTTCACACAACAAGTGGTTTTCGGTGTGAAATTGCAGGGGTTTATTAAAGTAAAATCTTCTTGGAGTAATTTTGGAAATGTTTTCAGTCTGATCTTGCTTAAAATTTTGAGTAATTAACGCTTGTTCGATTTTGCCACTCTGAAAATTGATTTCGTCGTGTTTGAAAATGAACATTTCACACACCAAGTGGTTTACGGTCTGAAATTGCAATGGTTTATTAAAGTGCAATCTTCTTGGAGTAATTTTGGAAATGTTTTCAGTCTGATCTTGCTTAAAATTTTGAGTAATTAACGCTTGTTCGATTTTTCCACACTGAAAATTGACTTCGCGTGTTTGAAGATGAATATTTCACACACCAAGTGGTTTACGGTGTGAAATTGCAATGGTTTATTAAAGTACAATCTTCTTGGAGTAATTTTGGAAATGTTTTCAGTCCGATCTTGCTTAAAATTTTGAGTAATTAACGCTTGTTCGATTTTGCCACACTGAAAATTGACTTCGTCGTGTTTGAAGATTAATATTTCACACACCAAGTGGTTAACGGTGTGAAATTGCAATGGTTTATTAAAGTACAATCTTCTTGGAGTAATTTTGGAAATGTTTTCAGTCCGATCTTGCTTCAAATTTTGAGTATTTAACGCTTGTTCGATTTTGCCACACTGAAAATTGACTTCGTTGTATTTGAAGATGAATATTTCACACACCAAGTGGTTTACGGTATGAAATTGCAATGGTTTATTAAAGTATAACTTCTTGGAGTAATTTTGGAAATGTTTTCAGTCCGATCTTGCTTAAAATTTTGAGTAATTAACGCTTGTTCGATTTTGCCACACTGAAAATTGACTTCGTGTGTTTGAAGATGAATATTTCACACACCAAGTGGTTTACGGTGTGAAATTGCAATGGTTTATTAAAGTACAATCTTCTTGGAGTAATTTTGGAAATGTTTTCAGTCCGATCTTGCTTAAAATTTTGAGTAATTAACGCTTGCTCGATTTTGCCACACTGAAAATTGACTTCGTTGTATTTGAAGATGAATATTTCACACACGAAGTGGTTTACGGTGTGAAATTGCAATGGTTTATTAAAGTACAATCTTCTTGGAGTAATTTTGGAAATGTTTTCAGTCCGATCTTGCTTAAAATTTTGAGTAATTAACGCTTGTTCGATTTTTCCGAACTGAAAATTGACTTCGTCGTGTTTGAAGATGAATATTTCACACACCAATTTTGACAATTTGAGAGATTGCAGCGGTGGCGTACCGATGGCATTATTAAGAAACATCTTCTAGGCTATTTCTAGAGCAATTTTAGAAGTGCAACTCGAGACTCAGGCAAGTCATGGAGTTTCTCCCTTCAATCTTGTTTTGATCAATTTTTTGAAGCATTGCCAGAAGTTGGAAAGTTTTGACATTACACATCTGAAAATATTTTCCTACAGTTGGTCGTATGACCAACCCCAGCAACAAATCGAGCAGCTAACGTTGGAGAACAAACACATAATGTCTGATGGAAAAATTACCTCCTGATAAAATACCTAAGTGACTTTGTTGTACGACAAAGTAAACTGTTTTGGGGACGTTACGTCGCAGGTAAATATGCTTGTTAAATGGCTGCCATGTTATTGTCTCAACACACTCCGAAGAAAACATCCATATACAGATCGTCTTATATAAGACAAATTGCATTTTCCCATTTTTCCCGCTTCCAAACACGCAGTGTGCCTACCCGAGCACTATATAAGTGTACCAAAACGTAGGCTCGAGTTATGGCCCTACTAAAATAATAAAATACCGTTTCGTTTTTCGTTCGGCGCGGACACACCTCCTGTGGGACTTTCGAAACCGAAAATACCGCCCATAAATCAGCAGATAATCGATTTTTATCGCTCAAGAAAGTTTTAGAATAAACGGCCGATTCGGCCCTAATTGACGGCGTGGGCTTAAGCCGATTCGCGAAAAGCACGCAAGCGGTCCAAACAAAGGAAGAATTTTTGCCGTTCACAATTTCACGTAAGGAAGTATTTATATGAAATGCGGGAGAGTATTAAACATTAGGAAGAAAGACGGCTGGTCTATAGCTATTTGGCAGATTAACAAACTAACATCATTTCCTGTTAATTATACCGGGCGACCCAGGGATCTGTAAAAGCCCCGTAACTTGTTTGCTATTTGAGATATGGACTTCTAGTTTTCTTGAACTGGTACCCACACTTATTCTACATATTTTAAAAATATGTATGTTTTTGTACAGGGTGTCCCAATATACATAACAGAACAAAGTTATTTTTTTTTAAATGGAACACCCTATATTTTATACTTTATTTTCAACCCTCTTGAGAAGCTGATAAAAATAGTATAAGATAGTATGGGTCTATTATGGACGGTTGGCTAGTTATGGGCAAATTTGTGGCAAAAACATGTACACATTAACAACATTGCAGAAGCGTGCCTAGCAAAGATAGCATCATTATCTATACACTAGAAAATTTCCCACATCATAAAGAATAATACACATCGGCTTTGGTTCTCTTTTAATCATAGTGATATACAGGGTGTCATCATACGCAAAACAATGGATAACTATTTTTTTTCAAATGGAACACCCTATATAAGTTGCCAGCAATATATGGCATTTTTAATAAGCTTTCCAATGATATACAGTTTGTATAACAAAATATTAAGGATTCTTGAGATTTATCAATAAAAATATATTTCTTTTGCCACCTTCCGCAGATTTTTGGATTTTCAGACAAAACTATGCATTTTCATGAAAAAGTATAAGAGATCAAAGTTGTAGAGCGAAAAATTTCAGATCGATATGGGTCTTTCAACTTTTAAGATAATGCGTGCATTACCCGCCAGAGCGCGCAAAATCGTGACCGCATATGCATTTTAGCGTTTTTTATTAATAAATTGCATTATACTTTTTTTTCCGCACCCTCTAGCGGAAAAACGGGAAATTATAGGAAAATTAAAATGGTCAATATCGATTGAAAATGTTCCACTCTACAACTGTTAATAGAAGCAATTTTTACCAAAAATGCATAGTTTTCCCTAAAATGCAAATTGAAAATGTATGTATCGATTTTTGCGTTTTTCAATGGTTTTTTGTATTTTTAGCGAAAACTATGCATTTTGGGCAAAAATTGCTTCTTTTAAGAGTTGTAGGGCGGAACTTTTTCAATTAATGTAGGTCATTTGAATAATTCTATAATTACCCGGTTTTCTGCTAGAGGAAGTGGAAAATAAAGTATAGTGCAATTAATTACCAAAAAAATTGAGAAAAACACTAAAACGCATATACGATCACAATTTTGCGCACTCTGACGGGCAATGCACGCATTATTGGAAAAGTCAAAAGACCTATATCGATCGAAAATTTTCCATTCTACAACTTTGGTCTCTTATTATTTTTTCAGAAAATGCATAGTTTTGGCTGAAAATTCAAAAATGAGCAGGAGGTGACAAAAGAAAAATGTTTTTATGGATAAATCTCAAGAATCCTTAATATTTCATTATACAAATTGTACATCATTGGAAAGCTTATTAAAAATTCCATACACTGGTGGCAAGACATATAGGGTGTTCCATTTGAAAAAGAATAGTTATCCAATATTTTGCATATGTTGACTCCCTGTATAGCAGTATGAACAAAAAAGAACCAAAGCCAATTTGTATTGTTCTTCATGATGTGGAAAATTCTTCAGTGTATAAAAAATGACGATAGCTTTGCTAGGAGCGCTTCTGCAATTTTTTCAATGTGTCCTTGTTTTTGCCACAAATTTGCCCATAACTAACCAATCGTCCACAATAGACCCATACTATCTTATATTAGTTTTATCAGCTTCTCAAGAGGGTTAAAAATAAAGTATAAAATATAGGGTGTTCCATTTAAAAAAACATAACTTTGTTCTGTTATGTATATTGGGACACCCTGTATAAAAACATACATATTTTTAAAATATGTAGAATAAGTGTGGGTACCAGTTCAAGAAAACTAGGAGTCGATATCTCAAATAGCAAATAAATTATGGGGCTTTTACAGATCCCTGGGTCACCCGGTATGTATAGCCCGTTCTCTGGAATCTGGCGGCTGTGATCGTAAAAGTGGGTCGGAGCTCGGTAAGTAGGGGACGTAATATTTGCTTATCTCAAACCAATCCTTGTTGAGAAGTACTGGTGTAAAAGTGCGTATACTAATAGGAGCGAAGGACAGTAATAAATGTATGGGATGCAATTAGACGAACCACCAATACCTTTTCTTCGAGGAGCGGACCGACCGTTTTACGACCTCAGCCGCCAGATTCCACCGAACAGACTATAGTATTATTTCTGTTAACAAAGATGGATTATATACAGTGCGAGTCTCTAACTTGGAATAAATTCAGTAAATCAAACAAAGTTTATTTTTCGGAAATATGCTCGGACACGTCGATTAGTATTTTAAATTGCGCTCTTTTTGTTGTAATAAAATTTTATACAGCGTGTCCCAAATTTGAGATATGACGTCATCGACTATTTTTTTTAATAGCAACCCTAATTTTTTTATCACTATTTTTAAAGAGTATATCAAGTTACACATGTGTGCCAAATTTCAAATTTTTATTTCCTGTCATTTAGAAGATATTTAACAAACATTATCAAATTTGTAGAATGAAGAAATCAAGTCACCTTAATCGAATTTTTATGCATTTTAAAAGTGGAATGCCAAAACGTGCTGGTTTGTCATTTTTTTTTCAAACTGACGTTTATCATTTTGACGTTTAGTTATAAAAACAAGTAAGAAGTGTAGCATCGCATTCCACGCATATTCGAGTGAGGAGAGTATTAGTCGTTCCATTGTTGTGTTGACTGTTGTTCACCGTTGGTCGAAAAATTATACTAACATGCCGTTCTTAACTGAAACCCACAAAATCGAAATTTTAATGATGATTGGCTATGGAGATAGGACAAGAACACAAAATGAAGTTATTTATTTATTTAGAGAGAAGTATCCTGACTTACCAGCCATATCTCAAAGTACCGTAAGCAAGATTGAAAGTCAGTTTCGGGAAAATGGGCATTTAAGAAAAACGAATAATCATCGTCAGAATGCGCTGAGTGAAGAGGTCAAAATTGATGTACTTCTCTCTGTTCAGGAAAATCATCATGTCTCCTCTAGGCAGATGGCTAGGGAACTCAAAATTAGCCAGTCTTCAGTGTCAAGAATCCTTAGAGGAGCAAACATTTCATCCTTATAAAATGACAATCCTCCAGGAACTCACCCAAGATGATCCGGATAGAAGACTTCAGTTTTGCGAAAAAATGATGGATCTACTATACCTCATTTAATAACCAGGCGGACTAAACGCAAAAGTCACGTTTACACTATAAAAAGTAACCAGAAAAGTAACCAGACATGTTTTGGCGGTAAAAATAAAATTATTTCAATTTCTTTTATCCATAACATTCATTCAACATTTATACCAACACATAAATCAATTCTAGGCATACTTTCTTGATCATATACTCAATAATGTAGTATATAATATTAAAATAATAATTAAAATAAGTATGAGACCCTCTTAAGAATTTAGGGGCATATATTTATTTATTTATAAAGTGGATTGAAGTAGTAGGTATATTTTAAAAATGCATATAATTCCGTAAAAGGTTTGAAATATAAATACTAGATTGTCGTGAAATAAAATTTTATTAAATTAAATAAATTTGCTATTTACGTATAATAACTTACTTAAAATCAATCTCATTAATTAATTTATATATAATGTTTAACGGGACGTCATTGGCAGGTCATCTCTATCCTTTAATTCAATCAAAATTTAATCCAATGTATCGATTTCATTTTTAAAGAAAAATCAATATACAATTTTCCACACGCAGAATTTGTAGATATCTTCGGTCGCTGGACGTCCTTCAAGACGTTTAGGACTTGTTACTGCCCCAATCTCCTTTCACCCCCTAATTGTGTGAAACTCCACAATCCTAAATATAATGTATGTTTATGATTTGATTCCGTATTGCAATAACTTGCGCCACACTTACCTAATGAATTATAATTTTGTATACGACGGCAGTAGGTTTTTAAGCCTCTTGTATTAAAGCTTTATATAAGATAATTTTGGATTGTTTTTCCTCGAGCGTTAATGCTCTAAAATCCAACCATTTCCGTTTCTCGGGGGCCGAAAATAACACCAAACTTGTGCTGGGTATTTATCCGTGATTAAAAATAACATAACTATTTGCACGAAAATCGCGGGATGAGAGGAATCGATTCTTACACTATCAGCAGTAGAAATAACTAAAAACACAAAAACTGAGGCGAAACGCGTAGAAACGTTGGGACACAAGGATCGGTTAGAGATCAGCTGATCACAACAACGGCCATTACTGTTTTAAGCAATTTGGGCCTGTGTAAAAACGGCGCCAGATTGGCCAATCACAACAACGTATTTTGGCGGCTATAATTTGATTTAGTCCGCCTGGTTATTAAATGAGGTATAGATAGAAATGTTCTAAAAATAGAAAATATATTGTTTTCCGATGAATCAACGTTTATGTTAAATGGTGAGGTAAATCGTCAAAATTGCCGTTATTGGGCAGACAAGAACCCACACTGGATGAGGGAAGGCCACACTCAATATCCAGAAAAAGTTCATGTTTGGGCAGGGATTGTTGGTGATCGAATTTTAGGACCAATTTTCTTTCCAAATAATCTCAATGGAGCGGGATATTTACAATTCTTGGAGGAAGAGCTAATTCCGAGTTTGGCTATTTTGTTCCCTTGCCCTGTAGAAGCTGACGTTCCGAATAGAAACATCTGGTTTCAACAGGACGGTGCGCCTCCTCATTTTGCAAGGCGTGTCCGTGAGTACCTGGATAATGTATTTCCACGAAGATGGATTGGCAGAAGAGGACCAGTTGAATGGCCACCCAGGTCTCCGGATTTAACACCTATGAACTTTTTCTTATGGGGGTACTTGAAAAGCAAAGTTTTTAAGACCAAACCGCCAAATCTTGAGGAGTTGAAAGAACGAATAAGACAGGAGTGTAGACCAATTTCCCCCGAAGTAATTAGAAATGTTCAAAACGAGTTTCAGTTCCGTTTAGGGTATTGTCAGTTAGAAAATGGACAACATTTTGAGCATTTATTGAAGAAAGACTATTAAGTTGAATTCATTTTTCAAATTTGATACTATTTGTTAAATATCTTCTAAATGACAGGCAATAAAAATTTGAAATTTGGCACACATGTGTAACTTGATATACTCTTTAAAAATAGTGATAAAAAAATTAGGGTTGCTATTAAAAAAAATAGTCGATGACGTCATATCTCAAATTTGGGACACGCTGTATAAAATTTTATTACAACAAAAAGAGCGCAATTTAAAATACTAATCGACGTGTCCGAGAATATTTCCGAAAAATAAACTTTGTTTGATTTACTGAATTTATTCCAAGTTAGAGACTCGCACTGTATATAATCCATCTTTGTTAACAGAAATAATACTATAGTCTGTTCGGTGGAATCTGGCGGCTGAGGTCGTAAAACGGTCGGTCCGCTCCTCGAAGAAAAGGTATTGGTGGTTCGTCTAATTGCATTAAATCTTCAATAATTGTGATTTTAGTTTTAACATGAATGAGAAGTTTTAAAATACAAACGTAGGAAGACACCGTATAAAATGGACGGCAGAAGACGGGCAAAAAATACAGGCAGTACCCATAAACGGCGAAATAGCGATAAAACTAAAATGTGGGCTTAAACATTTTCTACAAAAAAAAAATCCGAAAATCCGCTATGAAATACCTACGAAAATGGATCAAGGTGGCCATAAAGGCCGCAAACCGAACGTATTTATGGCTTAGCTGAAACAGTGCGGAGGTGTCGGCAAAAGGACGTTTAAACGTTCAAGAAACAAATCGCTGCGCAGCTCTAGTTCCGAGAAGTGTAGAAAGTACAATTTAATTACGGCGACATAATCGATCGTTAACGCATTCGTCATAATTAGATTAATTCACGCGTTTGGAAAATGGCAATAATAAATAATTTATTAATCGAACGGAGTGGAATTACCATATGCAGAACGGAGAGAGATTGTTATTCGAAACACCTGAGAGATAAAATAGTTTAGCCCACACGCTTAAGTACGTATATGGAGTGTATCTTTTAGAGAAAAATGGTTGAAATATTGCAATTTTAAGACCGGTTCTGCTACGTCCTACGGACCTCCGGACTGTCTTTGTTAATTAACTTCTTGTGTCGACGGCGGCGAAAAATTCGATCGAAACGGTGGGCTAGGAGAAATCTGTGTGGGTTGTACCCCGGAGTGGACATCGGAACTAGTTTATTATTTATCTGCATATACACGCTCGAGTACTTAACGCTTTTTGTTAGAAATTTCGTAATCCGGCATGGTTTATAAATGTAAATGCTAGTTAAGTTTCAAACATAAATATTACTTGCGGAACCAAAATTCTTTATTTTAGATAACTTTAATTGCCTTGCATAGTCTATTAATATTCAACACTAGAAATCAAATTAAAAATTAATAATTCGCGGAAGAAACAGAATATTGTATATCATTATAAAATTAATAACAGCACCTACAATCTGTAAATTTAGTAAAGGATTTAGGTGTTTTATTTGATGAGAAATTGATTTTGAAGTATATTCTTTGATTAATTAATTTTTTACCATTTTTTTAAATCGCTGATTGCAATTTTCGATTTTCTGGTTTGAGTTTAAAGTATAGCAATTTTGTTTTCGCCAAAGATTTATCAATTGTTTCTATGGAAAATAATAAATACATTGTTCGTTGAAGAATCTTGAGCTTTTGAAGTATATTCTTTGATTAATTATTTTTTTACAATTTTTTAAATCGCTGATTGCAATTTTCGATTTTTTGGTTTGAGTTTGAAGCATTGCCATTTTGTTTTCGCCAATGATTTATCAATTGTTTTTATGGAAAATAATAAATACATTGTTCGTTGAAGAATCTTGAGCTTTTGAAGTGTATTCTTTGATTAATTGTTTTTTTACAATTTTTTAAATCACCGATTGCAATTTTCAATTTTCTGGTTTGAGTTTGAAGCATTGCAATTTTGTTTTCGCCAAGGATTTATCAATTGTTTTTATGGAAAATAATAAATACATTGTTCGTTGAAGTATCTTGAGCTTTTGAAGGATATTCTTTGATTGATACTTTTTTTACTGTTCATGGTGTTCATGGTGACTGACTAACTTTTTTGCTATTGAAGATAGCTGAATTTTTTTAACGGCAATCAATTTCTCTCGTCTTTCTGATGAAAAAAAAGTTAAATTCAATAGTCTACGGTGATTATTAAGAAAGTTGCATTTTTTAACAAATTTCCAAGGGGTTTACTCATGTCTTTTTTTTCGAGTTTTCATCAAAAATTAAAAATCTCTAATCCGACTAATTGACGTACGAGGAGCTCAGATTTGCAATCCGCGTTCAATTTGGAGTTTTCGTTTGGCCGCTACGGCCGATCAAATTCTGAAAAATCAATTATTTTCTTAAATTTCCTAAAATGTTCATGGTGACTGACTAACTTTTTTGCTATTGAAGATAGCTGAATTTTTTTAACGGCAATCAATTTCTCTCGTCTTTCTGATGAAAAAAAAGTTAAATTCAATAGTCTACGATGATTATTAAGAAAGTTGCATTTTTTAACAAATTTCCAAGGGGTTTACTCATGTTTTTTTTTCGAGTTTTCATCAAAAATTAAAAATCTCTAATCCGACTAATTGACGTACGAAGAGCTCAGATTTGCAATCCGCGTTCAATTTGGAGTTTTCGTTTGGCCGCTACGGCCGATCAAAGTCTGAAAAATCAATTATTTTCTAAAATTTCCTAAAATGTTCATGGTGACTGACTAACTTTTTTGCTATTGAAGATAGCTGAAATTTTTTAACGGCAATCAATTTCTCTCGTCTTTCTGATGAAAAAAAAGTTAAATTCAATAGTCTACGATGATTATTAAGAAAGTTGCATTTTTTAACAAATTTCCAAGGGGTTTACTCATGTCTTTTTTTCGAGTTTTCATCAAAAATTAAAAATCTTTAATCCGACTAATTGACGTACGAAGAGCTCAGATTTGCAATCCGCGTTCAATTTGGAGTTTTCGTTTGGCCGCTACGGCCGATCAAATTCTGAAAAATCAATTATTTTCTTAAATTTCCTAAAATGTTCATGGTGACTGACTAACTTTTTTGCTATTGAAGATAGCTGAAATTTTTTAACGGCAATCAATTTCTCTCGTCTTTCTGATGAAAAAAAAGTTAAATTCAATAGTCTACGATGATTATTAAGAAAGTTGCATTTTTTAACAAATTTCCAAGGGGTTTACTCATGTCTTTTTTTCGAGTTTTCATCAAAAATTAAAAATCTCTAATCCGACTAATTGACGTACGAGGAGCTCAGATTTGCAATCCGCGTTCAATTTGGAGTTTTCGTTTGGCCGCTACGGCCGATCAAAGTCTGAAAAATCAAATATTTTCTAAAATTTCCTAAAATGTTCATGGTGACTGACTAACTTTTTTGCTATTGAAGATAGCTGAAATTTTTTAACGGCAATCAATTTCTCTCGTCTTTCTGATGAAAAAAAAGTTAAATTCAATAGTCTACGATGATTATTAAGAAAGTTGCATTTTTTAACAAATTTCCAAGGGGTTTACTCATGTCTTTTTTTCGAGTTTTCATCAAAAATTAAAAATCTCTAATCCGACTAATTGACGTACGAGGAGCTCAGATTTGCAATCCGCGTTCAATTTGGAGTTTTCGTTTGGCCGCTACGGCCGATCAAAGTCTGAAAAATCAATTATTTTCTAAAATTTCCTAAAATGTTCATGGTGACTGACTAACTTTTTTGCTATTGAAGATAGCTAAAATTTTTTAACGGCAATCAATTTCTCTCGTCTTTCTGATGAAAAAAAAGTTAAATTCAATAGTCTACGATGATTATTAAGAAAGTTGCATTTTTTAACAAATTTCCAAGGGGTTTACTCTTGTCTTTTTTTCGAGTTTTCATCAAAAATTAAAAATCTCTAATCCGACTAATTGACGTACGAAGACCTCAGATTTGCAATCTGCGTTCAATTTGGAGTTTTCGTTTGGCCGCTACGGCCGATCAAAGTCTGAAAAATCAATTATTTTCTAAAATTTCCTAAAATGTTCATGGTGACTGACTAACTTTTTTGCTATTGAAGATAGCTGAAATTTTTTAACGGCAATCAATTTCTCTCGTCTTTCTGATGAAAAAAAAGTTAAATTCAATAGTCTACGGTGATTATTAAGAAAGTTGCATTTTTTAACAAATTTCCAAGGGGTTTACTCATGTCTTTTTTTCGAGTTTTCATCAAAAATTAAAAATCTCTAATCCGACTAATTGACGTACGAGGAGCTCAGATTTGCAATCCGCGTTCAATTTGGAGTTTTCGTTTGGCCGCTACGGCCGATCAAATTCTGAAAAATCAATTATTTTCTTAAATTTCCTAAAATGTTCATGGTGACTGACTAACTTTTTTGCTATTGAAGATAGCTGAATTTTTTTAACGGCAATCAATTTCTCTCGTCTTTCTGATGAAAAAAAAGTTAAATTCAATAGTCTACGGTGATTATTAAGAAAGTTGCATTTTTTAACAAATTTCCAAGGGGTTTACTCATGTCTTTTTTTCGAGTTTTCATCAAAAATTAAAAATCTCTAATCCGACTAATTGACGTACGAGGAGCTCAGATTTGCAATCCGCGTTCAATTTGGAGTTTTCGTTTGGCCGCTACGGCCGATCAAATTCTGAAAAATCAATTATTTTCTTAAATTTCCTAAAATGTTCATGGTGACTGACTAACTTTTTTGCTATTGAAGATAGCTGAATTTTTTTAACGGCAATCAATTTCTCTCGTCTTTCTGATGAAAAAAAAGTTAAATTCAATAGTCTACGATGATTATTAAGAAAGTTGCATTTTTTAACAAATTTCCAAGGGGTTTTTTACTCATGCCTTTTTTCCGTGTTTTTGTCAAAAATTGAAAATCTCTAATCCGACTAATTGACGTACGAAGACCTCAGATTTGCAATCTGCGTTCAATTTGGAGTTTTCGTTTGGCCGCTACGGCCGATCAAAGTCTGAAAAATCAATTATTTTCTAAAATTTCCTAAAATGTTCATGGTGACTGACTAACTTTTTTGCTATTGAAGATAGCTGAAATTTTTTAACGGCAATCAATTTCTCTCGTCTTTCTGATGAAAAAAAGTTAAATTCAATAGTCTACGATGATTATTAAGAAAGTTGCATTTTTTAACAAATTTCCAAGGGGTTTACTCATGTCTTTTTTTCGAGTTTTCATCAAAAATTAAAAATCTCTAATCCGACTAATTGACGTACGAAGAGCTCAGATTTGCAATCCGCGTTCAATTTGGAGTTTTCGTTTGGCCGCTACGGCCGATCAAAGTCTGAAAAATCAATTATTTTCTAAAATTTCCTAAAATGTTCATGGTGACTGACTAACTTTTTTGCTATTGAAGATAGCTGAAATTTTTTAACGGCAATCAATTTCTCTCGTCTTTCTGATGAAAAAAAAGTTAAATTCAATAGTCTACGATGATTATTAAGAAAGTTGCATTTTTTAACAAATTTCCAAGGGGTTTACTCATGTCTTTTTTTCGAGTTTTCATCAAAAATTAAAAATCTTTAATCCGACTAATTGACGTACGAAGAGCTCAGATTTGCAATCCGCGTTCAATTTGGAGTTTTCGTTTGGCCGCTACGGCCGATCAAAGTCTGAAAAATCAATTATTTTCTTAAATTTCCTAAAATGTTCATGGTGACTGACTAACTTTTTTGCTATTGAAGATAGCTGAATTTTTTTAACGGCAATCAATTTCTCTCGTCTTTCTGATGAAAAAAAAGTTAAATTCAATAGTCTACGATGATTATTAAGAAAGTTGCATTTTTTAACAAATTTCCAAGGGGTTTACTCATGTCTTTTTTTCGAGTTTTCATCAAAAATTAAAAATCTCTAATCCGACTAATTGACGTACGAAGAGCTCAGATTTGCAATCCGCGTTCAATTTGGAGTTTTCGTTTGGCCGCTACGGCCGATCAAAGTCTGAAAAATCAATTATTTTCTAAAATTTCTAAAAATGTTCATGGTGACTGACTAACTTTTTTGCTATTGAAGATAGCTGAAATTTTTTAACGGCAATCAATTTCTCTCGTCTTTCTGATGAAAAAAAAGTTAAATTCAATAGTCTACGGTGATTATTAAGAAAGTTGCATTTTTTAACAAATTTCCAAGGGGTTTACTCATGTCTTTTTTTCGAGTTTTCATCAAAAATTAAAAATCTCTAATCTGACTAATTGACGTACGAAGAGCTCAGATTTGCAATCCGCGTTCAATTTGGAATTTTCGTTTGGCCGCTACGGCCGATCAAAGTCTGAAAAATCAATTATTTTCTAAAATTTCCTAAAATGTTCATGGTGACTGACTAACTTTTTTGCTATTGAAGATAGCTGAAATTTTTTAACGGCAATCAATTTCTCTCGTCTTTCTGATGAAAAAAAAGTTAAATTCAATAGTCTACGATGATTATTAAGAAAGTTGCATTTTTTAACAAATTTCCAAGAGGTTTACTCATGTCTTTTTTCGAGTTTTCATCAAAAATTAAAAATCTTTAATCCGACTAATTGACGTACGAAGAGCTCAGATTTGCAATCCGCGTTCAATTTGGAGTTTTCGTTTGGCCGCTACGGCCGATCAAACTGAAAAATCAATTATTTTCTTAAATTTCCTAAAATGTTCATGGTGACTGACTAACTTTTTTGCTATTGAAGATAGCAGAAATTTTTTAACGGCAATCAATTTCTCTCGTCTTTCTGATGAAAAAAAAGTTAAATTCAATAGTCTACGATGATTATTAAGAAAGTTGCATTTTTTAACAAATTTCCAAGGGGTTTACTCATGTCTTTTTTTCGAGTTTTCATCAAAAATTAAAAATCTTTAATCCGACTAATTGACGTACGAAGAGCTCAGATTTGCAATCCGCGTTCAATTTGGAGTTTTCGTTTGGCCGCTACGGCCGATCAAATTCTGAAAAATCAATTATTTTCTTAAATTTCCTAAAATGTTCATGGTGACTGACTAACTTTTTTGCTATTGAAGACAGCAGAAATTTTTTAACGGCAATCAATTTCTCTCGTCTTTCTGATGAAAAAAAAGTTAAATTCAATAGTCTACGATGATTATTAGGAAAGTTGCATTTTTTAACAAATTTCCAAGGGGTTTACTCATGTCTTTTTTTCGAGTTTTCATCAAAAATTAAAAATCTCTAATCCGACTAATTGACGTACGAAGAGCTCAGATTTGCAATCCGCGTTCAATTTGGAGTTTTCGTTTGGCCGCTACGGCCGATCAAAGTCTGAAAAATCAATTATTTTCTAAAATTTCCTAAAATGTTCATGGTGACTGACTAACTTTTTTGCTATTGAAGATAGCTGAATTTTTTTAACGGCAATCAATTTCTCTCGTCTTTCTGATGAAAAAAAAGTTAAATTCAATAGTCTACGATGATTATTAAGAAAGTTGCATTTTTTAACAAATTTCCAAGGGGTTTACTCATGTCTTTTTTTCGAGTTTTCATCAAAAATTAAAAATCTCTAATCTGACTAATTGACGTACGAAGAGCTCAGATTTGCAATCCGCGTTCAATTTGGAGTTTTCGTTTGGCCGCTACGGCCGATCAAAGTCTGAAAAATCAATTATTTTCTAAAATTTCCTAAAATGTTCATGGTGACTGACTAACTTTTTTGCTATTGAAGATAGCTGAAATTTTTTAACGGCAATCAATTTGTCTCGTCTTTCTGATGAAAAAAAAGTTAAATTCAATAGTCTACGGTAATTATTAAGAAAGTTGCATTTTTTAACAAATTTCCAAGGGGTTTACTCATGTCTTTTTTTCGAGTTTTCATCAAAAATTAAAAATCTCTAATCCGACTAATTGACGTACGAGGAGCTCAGATTTGCAATCCGCGTTCAATTTGGAGTTTTCGTTTGGCCGCTACGGCCGATCAAATTCTGAAAAATCAATTATTTTCTTAAATTTCCTAAAATGTTCATGGTGACTGACTAACTTTTTTGCTATTGAAGATAGCTGAATTTTTTTAACGGCAATCAATTTCTCTCGTCTTTCTGATGAAAAAAAAGTTAAATTCAATAGTCTACGGTGATTATTAAGAAAGTTGCATTTTTTAACAAATTTCCAAGGGGTTTACTCATGTCTTTTTTTCGAGTTTTCATCAAAAATTATAGATCTCTAATCCGACTAATTGACGTACGAGGAGCTCAGATTTGCAATCCGCGTTCAATTTGGAGTTTTCGTTTGGCCGCTACGGCCGATCAAATTCTGAAAAATCAATTATTTTCTTAAATTTCCTAAAATGTTCATGGTGACTGACTAACTTTTTTGCTATTGAAGATAGCTGAATTTTTTTAACGGCAATCAATTTCTCTCGTCTTTCTGATGAAAAAAAAGTTAAATTCAATAGTCTACGATGATTATTAAGAAAGTTGCATTTTTTAACAAATTTCCAAGGGGTTTACTCATGTCTTTTTTTCGAGTTTTCATCAAAAATTAAAAATCTCTAATCCGACTAATTGACGTACGAAGAGCTCAGATTTGCAATCCGCGTTCAATTTGGAGTTTTCGTTTGGCCGCTACGGCCGATCAAAGTCTGAAAAATCAATTATTTTCTAAAATTTCTAAAAATGTTCATGGTGACTGACTAACTTTTTTGCTATTGAAGATAGCTGAAATTTTTTAACGGCAATCAATTTCTCTCGTCTTTCTGATGAAAAAAAAGTTAAATTCAATAGTCTACGGTGATTATTAAGAAAGTTGCATTTTTTAACAAATTTCCAAGGGGTTTACTCATGTCTTTTTTTCGAGTTTTCATCAAAAATTAAAAATCTCTAATCCGACTAATTGACGTACGAGGAGCTCAGATTTGCAATCCGCGTTCAATTTGGAGTTTTCGTTTGGCCGCTACGGCCGATCAAATTCTGAAAAATCAATTATTTTCTTAAATTTCCTAAAATGTTCATGGTGACTGACTAACTTTTTTGCTATTGAAGATAGCTGAAATTTTTTAACGGCAATCAATTTCTCTCGTCTTTCTGATGAAAAAAAAGTTAAATTCAATAGTCTACGATGATTATTAAGAAAGTTGCATTTTTTAACAAATTTCCAAGAGGTTTACTCATGTCTTTTTTTCGAGTTTTCATCAAAAATTAAAAATCTTTAATCCGACTAATTGACGTACGAAGAGCTCAGATTTGCAATCCGCGTTCAATTTGGAGTTTTCGTTTGGCCGCTACGGCCGATCAAAGTCTGAAAAATCAATTATTTTCTTAAATTTCCTAAAATGTTCATGGTGACTGACTAACTTTTTTGCTATTGAAGATAGCAGAAGTTTTTTTAACGGCAATCAATTTCTCTCGTCTTTCTGATGAAAAAAAAGTTAAATTCAATAGTCTACGATGATTATTAAGAAAGTTGCATTTTTTAACAAATTTCCAAGGGGTTTACTCATGTCTTTTTTTCGAGTTTTCATCAAAAATTAAAAATCTTTAATCCGACTAATTGACGTACGAAGAGCTCAGATTTGCAATCCGCGTTCAATTTGGAGTTTTCGTTTGGCCGCTACGGCCGATCAAATTCTGAAAAATCAATTATTTTCTTAAATTTCCTAAAATGTTCATGGTGACTGACTAACTTTTTTTGCTATTGAAGATAGCAGAAATTTTTTAACGGCAATCAATTTCTCTCGTCTTTCTGATGAAAAAAAAGTTAAATTCAATAGTCTACGATGATTATTAGGAAAGTTGCATTTTTTAACAAATTTCCAAGGGGTTTACTCATGTCTTTTTTTCGAGTTTTCATCAAAAATTAAAAATCTCTAATCCGACTAATTGACGTACGAAGAGCTCAGATTTGCAATCCGCGTTCAATTTGGAGTTTTCGTTGGCCGCTACGGCCGATCAAAGTCTGAAAAATCAATTATTTTCTAAAATTTCCTAAAATGTTCATGGTGACTGACTAACTTTTTTGCTATTGAAGATAGCTGAAATTTTTTAACGGCAATCAATTTCTCTCGTCTTTCTGATGAAAAAAAGTTAAATTCAATAGTCTACGATGATTATTAAGAAAGTTGCATTTTTTAACAAATTTCCAAGTGGTTTACTCATGTCTTTTTTTCGAGTTTTCATCAAAAATTAAAAATCTCTAATCTGACTAATTGACGTACGAAGAGCTCAGATTTGCAATCCGCGTTCAATTTGGAGTTTTCGTTTGGCCGCTACGGCCGATCAAAGTCTGAAAAATCAATTATTTTCTAAAATTTCCTAAAATGTTCATGGTGACTGACTAACTTTTTTGCTATTGAAGATAGCTGAAATTTTTTAACGGCAATCAATTTCTCTCGTCTTTCTGATGAAAAAAAAGTTAAATTCAATAGTCTACGGTAATTATTAAGAAAGTTGCATTTTTTAACAAATTTCCAAGGGGTTTACTCATGTCTTTTTTTCGAGTTTTCATCAAAAATTGACGTACGAAGAGCTCAGATTTGCAATCCGCGTTCAATTTGGAGTTTTCGTTTGGCCGCTACGGCCGATCAAAGTCTGAAAAATCAATTATTTTCTTAAATTTCCTAAAATGTTCATGGTGACTGACTAACTTTTTTGCTATTGAAGATAGCAGAAATTTTTTAACGGCAATCAATTTCTCTCGTCTTTCTGATGAAAAAAAAGTTAAATTCAATAGTCTACGATGATTATTAAGAAAGTTGCATTTTTTAACAAATTTCCAAGGGGTTTACTCATGTCTTTTTTTCGAGTTTTCATCAAAAATTAAAAATCTTTAATCCGACTAATTGACGTACGAAGAGCTCAGATTTGCAATCCGCGTTCAATTTGGAGTTTTCGTTTGGCCGCTACGGCCGATCAAATTCTGAAAAATCAAATATTTTCTTAAATTTCCTAAAATGTTCATGGTGACTGACTAACTTTTTTGCTATTGAAGACAGCAGAAATTTTTTAACGGCAATCAATTTCTCTCGTCTTTCTGATGAAAAAAAAGTTAAATTCAATAGTCTACGATGATTATTAAGAAAGTTGCATTTTTTAACAAATTTCCAGGGGGTTTACTCATGTCTTTTTTTCGAGTTTTCATCAAAAATTAAAAATCTCTAATCTGACTAATTGACGTACGAAGAGCTCAGATTTGCAATCCGCGTTCAATTTGGAGTTTTCGTTTGGCCGTTACGGCCGATCAAATTCTGAAAAATCAATTATTTTCTTAAATTTCCTAAAATGTTCATGGTGACTGACTAACTTTTTTGCTATTGAAGATAGCAGAAATTTTTTAACGGCAATCAATTTCTCTCGTCTTTCTGATGAAAAAAAGTTAAATTCAATAGTCTACGATGATTATTAAGAAAGTTGCATTTTTTAACAAATTTCCAGGGGGTTTACTCATGTCTTTTTTTCGAGTTTTCATCAAAAATTAAAAATCTCTAATCTGACTAATTGACGTACGAAGAGCTCAGATTTGCAATCCGCGTTCAATTTGGAGTTTTCGTTTGGCCGCTACGGCCGATCAAAGTCTGAAAAATCAATTATTTTCTAAAATTTCCTAAAATGTTCATGGTGACTGACTAACTTTTTTGCTATTGAAGATAGCAGAAATTTTTTAACGGCAATCAATTTCTCTCGTCTTTCTGATGAAAAAAAAGTTAAATTCAATAGTCTACGATGATTATTAAGAAAGTTGCATTTTTTAACAAATTTCCAAGGGGTTTACTCATGTCTTTTTTTCGAGTTTTCATCAAAAATTAAAAATCTCTAATCTGACTAATTGACGTACGAAGAGCTCAGATTTGCAATCCGCGTTCAATTTGGAGTTTTCGTTTGGCCGTTACGGCCGATCAAATTCTGAAAAATCAATTATTTTCTAAAATTTCCTAAAATGTTCATGGTGACTGACTAACTTTTTTGCTATTGAAGATAGCAGAAATTTTTTAACGGCAATCAATTTCTCTCGTCTTTCTGATGAAAAAAAAGTTAAATTCAATAGTCTACGGTAATTATTAAGAAAGTTGCATTTTTTAACAAATTTCCAAGGGGTTTACTCATGTCTTTTTTTCGAGTTTTCATCAAAAATTAAAAATCTCTAATCTGACTAATTGACGTACGAAGAGCTCAGATTTGCAATCCGCGTTCAATTTGGAGTTTTCGTTTGGCCGTTACGGCCGATCAAATTCTGAAAAATCAATTATTTTCTAAAATTTCCTAAAATGTTCATGGTGACTGACTAACTTTTTTGCTATTGAAGATAGCAGAAATTTTTTAACGGCAATCAATTTCTCTCGTCTTTCTGATGAAAAAAAAGTTAAATTCAATAGTCTACGGTAATTATTAAGAAAGTTGCATTTTTTAACAAATTTCCAAGGGGTTTACTCATGTCTTTTTTTCGAGTTTTCATCAAAAATTAAAAATCTCTAATCTGACTAATTGACGTACGAAGAGCTCAGATTTGCAATCCGCGTTCAATTTGGAGTTTTCGTTTGGCCGTTACGGCCGATCAAATTCTGAAAAATCAATTATTTTCTAAAATTTCCTAAAATGTTCATGGTGACTGACTAACTTTTTTGCTATTGAAGATAGCAGAAATTTTTTAACGGCAATCAATTTCTCTCGTCTTTCTGATGAAAAAAAAGTTAAATTCAATAGTCTACGATGATTATTAAGAAAGTTGCATTTTTTAACAAATTTCCAGGGGGTTTACTCATGTCTTTTTTTCGAGTTTTCATCAAAAATTAAAAATCTCTAATCTGACTAATTGACGTACGAAGAGCTCAGATTTGCAATCCGCGTTCAATTTGGAGTTTTCGTTTGGCCGTTACGGCCGATCAAATTCTGAAAAATCAATTATTTTCTTAAATTTCCTAAAATGTTCATGGTGACTGACTAACTTTTTTGCTATTGAAGATAGCAGAAATTTTTTAACGGCAATCAATTTCTCTCGTCTTTCTGATGAAAAAAAGTTAAATTCAATAGTCTACGATGATTATTAAGAAAGTTGCATTTTTTAACAAATTTCCAGGGGGTTTACTCATGTCTTTTTTTCGAGTTTTCATCAAAAATTAAAAATCTCTAATCTGACTAATTGACGTACGAAGAGCTCAGATTTGCAATCCGCGTTCAATTTGGAGTTTTCGTTTGGCCGTTACGGCCGATCAAATTCTGAAAAATCAATTATTTTCTAAAATTTCCTAAAATGTTCATGGTGACTGACTAACTTTTTTGCTATTGAAGATAGCAGAAATTTTTTAACGGCAATCAATTTCTCTCGTCTTTCTGATGAAAAAAAAGTTAAATTCAATAGTCTACGGTAATTATTAAGAAAGTTGCATTTTTTAACAAATTTCCAAGGGGTTTACTCATGTCTTTTTTTCGAGTTTTCATCAAAAATTGACGTACGAAGAGCTCAGATTTGCAATCCGCGTTCAATTTGGAGTTTTCGTTTGGCCGCTACGGCCGATCAAAGTCTGAAAAATCAATTATTTTCTAAAATTTCCTAAAATGTTCATGGTGACTGACTAACTTTTTTGCTATTGAAGATAGCAGAAATTTTTTAACGGCAATCAATTTCTCTCGTCTTTCTGATGAAAAAAAAGTTAAATTCAATAGTCTACGATGATTATTAAGAAAGTTGCATTTTTTAACAAATTTCCAAGGGGTTTACTCATGTCTTTTTTTCGAGTTTTCATCAAAAATTAAAAATCTTTAATCCGACTAATTGACGTACGAAGAGCTCAGATTTGCAATCCGCGTTCAATTTGGAGTTTTCGTTTGGCCGCTACGGCCGATCAAATTCTGAAAAATCAAATATTTTCTTAAATTTCCTAAAATGTTCATGGTGACTGACTAACTTTTTTGCTATTGAAGACAGCAGAAATTTTTTAACGGCAATCAATTTCTCTCGTCTTTCTGATGAAAAAAAAGTTAAATTCAATAGTCTACGATGATTATTAAGAAAGTTGCATTTTTTAACAAATTTCCAGGGGGTTTACTCATGTCTTTTTTTCGAGTTTTCATCAAAAATTAAAAATCTCTAATCTGACTAATTGACGTACGAAGAGCTCAGATTTGCAATCCGCGTTCAATTTGGAGTTTTCGTTTGGCCGTTACGGCCGATCAAATTCTGAAAAATCAATTATTTTCTTAAATTTCCTAAAATGTTCATGGTGACTGACTAACTTTTTTGCTATTGAAGATAGCAGAAATTTTTTAACGGCAATCAATTTCTCTCGTCTTTCTGATGAAAAAAAGTTAAATTCAATAGTCTACGATGATTATTAAGAAAGTTGCATTTTTTAACAAATTTCCAGGGGGTTTACTCATGTCTTTTTTTCGAGTTTTCATCAAAAATTAAAAATCTCTAATCTGACTAATTGACGTACGAAGAGCTCAGATTTGCAATCCGCGTTCAATTTGGAGTTTTCGTTTGGCCGCTACGGCCGATCAAAGTCTGAAAAATCAATTATTTTCTAAAATTTCCTAAAATGTTCATGGTGACTGACTATCTTTTTTGCTATTGAAGATAGCTGAAATTTTTTAACGGCAATCAATTTCTCTCGTCTTTCTGATGAAAAAAAAGTTAAATTCAATAGTCTACGATGATTATTAAGAAAGTTGCATTTTTTAACAAATTTCCAAGGGGTTTACTCATGTCTTTTTTTCGAGTTTTCATCAAAAATTAAAAATCTCTAATCTGACTAATTGACGTACGAAGAGCTCAAATTTGCAATCCGCGTTCAATTTGGAGTTTTCGTTTGGCCGCTACGGCCGATCAAAGTCTGAAAAATCAATTATTTTCTAAAATTTCCTAAAATGTTCATGGTGACTGACTATCTTTTTTGCTATTGAAGATAGCTGAAATTTTTTAACGGCAATCAATTTCTCTCGTCTTTCTGATGAAAAAAAAGTTAAATTCAATAGTCTACGATGATTATTAAGAAAGTTGCATTTTTTAACAAATTTCCAAGGGGTTTACTCATGTCTTTTTTTCGAGTTTTCATCAAAAATTAAAAATCTTTAAACCGACTAATTGACGTACGAAGAGCTCAGATTTGCAATCCGCGTTCAATTTGGAGTTTTCGTTTGGCCGCTACGGCCGATCAAATTCTGAAAAATCAATTATTTTCTTAAATTTCCTAAAATGTTCATGGTGACTGCCTAACTTTTTTGCTATTGAAGATAGCAGAAATTTTTTAACGGCAAACAATTTCTCTCGTCTTTCTGATGAAAAAAAGTTAAATTCAATAGTCTACGATGATTATTAAGAAAGTTGCATTTTTTAACAAATTTCCAAGGGGTTTACTCATGTCTTTTTTTCGAGTTTTCATCAAAAATTAAAAATCTCTAATCTGACTAATTGATGTGCGAAGAGCTCAGATTTGCAATCCGCGTTCAATTTGGAGTTTTCGTTTGGCCGCTACGGCCGATCAAAGTCTGAAAAATCAATTATTTTCTAAAATTTCCTAAAATGTTCATGGTGACTGACTAACTTTTTTGCTATTGAAGATAGCTGAAATTTTTTAACGGCAATCAATTTCTCTCGTCTTTCTGATGAAAAAAAAGTTAAATTCAATAGTCTACGGTGATTATTAAGAAAGTTGCATTTTTTAACAAATTTCCAAGGGGTTTACTCATGTCTTTTTTTCGAATTTTTATCAAAAATTAAAAATCTCTAATCCGACTAATTGACGTACGAGGAGCTCAGATTTGCAATCCGCGTTCAATTTGGAGTTTTCGTTTGGCCGCTACGGCCGATCAAATTCTGAAAAATCAATTATTTTCTAAAATTTCCTAAAATGTTCATGGTGACTGACTAACTTTTTTGCTATTGAAGATAGCTGAAATTTTTTAACGGCAATCAATTTCTCTCGTCTTTCTGATGAAAAAAAAGTTAAATTCAATAGTCTACGATGATTATTAAGAAAGTTGCATTTTTTAACAAATTTCCATGTCTTTTTTTCGAGTTTTCATCAAAAATTAAAAATCTTTAATCCGACTAATTGACGTACGAGGAGCTCAGATTTGCAATCCGCGTTCAATTTGGAGTTTTCGTTTGGCCGCTACGGCCGATCAAATTCTGAAAAATCAATTATTTTCTTAAATTTCCTAAAATGTTCATGGTGACTGACTAACTTTTTTGCTATTGAAGATAGCTGAAATTTTTTAACGGCAATCAATTTCTCTCGTCTTTCTGATGAAAAAAAAGTTAAATTCAATAGTCTACGATGATTATTAAGAAAGTTGCATTTTTTAACAAATTTCCATGTCTTTTTTTCGAGTTTTCATCAAAAATTAAAAATCTTTAATCCGACTAATTGACGTACGAGGAGCTCAGATTTGCAATCCGCGTTCAATTTGGAGTTTTCGTTTGGCCGCTACGGCCGATCAAATTCTGAAAAATCAATTATTTTCTTAAATTTCCTAAAATGTTCATGGTGACTGACTAACTTTTTTGCTATTGAAGATAGCTGAAATTTTGTAACGGCAATCAATTTCTCTCGTCTTTCTGATGAAAAAAAAAGTTAAATTCAATAGTCTACGGTGATTATTAAGAAAGTTGCATTTTTTAACAAATTTCCAAGGGGTTTACTCATGTCTTTTTTTCGAGTTTTCATCAAAAATTAAAAATCTCTAATCCGACCAATTGACGTACGAGGAGCTCAGATTTGCAATCCGCGTTCAATTTGGAGTTTTCGTTTGGCCGCTACGGCCGATCAAAGTCTGAAAAATCAATTATTTTCTAAAATTTCCTAAAATGTTCATGGTGACTGACTATCTTTTTTGCTATTGAAGATAGCTGAAATTTTTTAACGGCAATCAATTTCTCTCGTCTTTCTGATGAAAAAAAAGTTAAATTCAATAGTCTACGATGATTATTAAGAAAGTTGCATTTTTTAACAAATTTCCAAGGGGTTTACTCATGTCTTTTTTTCGAGTTTTCATCAAAAATTAAAAATCTTTAATCCGACTAATTGACGTACGAAGAGCTCAGATTTGCAATCCGCGTTCAATTTGGAGTTTTCGTTTGGCCGCTACGGCCGATCAAATTCTGAAAAATCAATTATTTTATTAAATTTCCTAAAATGTTCATGGTGACTGACTAACTTTTTTGCTATTGAAGATAGCTGAAATTTTTTAACGGCAATCAATTTCTCTCGTCTTTCTGATGAAAAAAAAGTTAAATTCAATAGTCTACGATGATTATTAAGAAAGTTGCATTTTTTAACAAATTTCCAAGGGGTTTACTCATGTCTTTTTTTCGAGTTTTCATCAAAAATTAAAAATCTCTAATCCGACTAATTGACGTACGAAGAGCTCAGATTTACAATTCGCGTTCAATTTGGAGTTTTCGTTTGGCCGCTACGGCCGATCAAAGTCTGAAAAATCAATTATTTTCTAAAATTTCCTAAAATGTTCATGGTGACTGACTAACTTTTTTGCTATTGAAGATAGCTGAAATTTTTTAACGGCAATCAATTTCTCTCGTCTTTCTGATGAAAAAAAAGTTAAATTCAATAGTCTACGATGATTATTAAGAAAGTTGCATTTTTTAACAAATTTCCAAGCGGTTTACTCATGTCTTTTTTTCGTGTTTTTGTCAAAAATTGAAAATCTCTAATCCGACTAATTGACGTACGAAGAGCTCAGATTTGCAATCCGCGTTCAATTTGGAGTTTTCGTTTGGCCGCTACGGCCGATCAAATTCTGAAAAATCAATTATTTTCTAAAATTTCCTAAAATAATAATAATAATAATAATACATTTATTACGGTAAAATCACCATTTACAATTAAATATATAACATGAAATTTGTGAGTGTATTTACAATAAATGAAAACTAAAATTACAATTTAAACTGTAAATTAAACAATTATACACACATCCATACACATACCCATACACACGCACACACATGTGTGAGCAAGCTTGCGATATACAAAATATATGTTATAACTTAAACGAATCTTACAATTAATATGAATTCTAATTTACATTTTTCCAACTAATGTTTGTTTAAATGAAGAATATGGTTCTCTAAATAAATCAAACCACGGGTAATTCCAATACGTGTTTGCGAGGCTCATCAGGAGAGTGATTGAGTTATGAGTGTCCGCTGCAGTCCGGTAGGTATCTAGGTGGTAGATTTTAACGTTAACGAGTGAATGTGGAGTCCATATAGTTGAGGCATATTCGAGGTGGCAGTGGACTAGAGAGCAATATAGTGTTTTAAGACATTCGACATTAAAACTTATTCCAATCTGCCATACATATCCCCATATTTGTAAGGCCTTCTTACAAATATTTACGATATGAGTCGTAAATGATAGTTTGCAATCAAACGTAATACCTAGGTCCTTGATGGCTTCAACCTTAACTAATCTTGTGGAATTGATGGAATAAGTAAAATCAATACGATTTTGACATCTCGTTATTGACATAGAACAACATTTATCGACATTAAGATATAATCTGTTTTTAATGCACCATTCGTTTAAGTTGGAGATATCTTCCAGGATTAATAAGCAGTCATTGTACGTGTCAACTTTTCTGAAAATTTTTAGATCATCGGCGTATAATAAATAGTTACAGTGCTTAATTGTATCTTGCAGGTCGTTTATGAAAAGAATAAAAAGAATAGGTCCACAATGGGAGCCTTGTGGCACACCAGAAGTTACAGTAATGGGATCTGAAATAAAGTTATCTATACGGACATGTTGTATGCGATCTATGAGAAATGAAGATAACCATCTTAGAGTACTGAGGCAGAGGCCGTAGGAACCTAGTTTATCCAGCAAGATACCGCAGTCAACCCTATCGAACGCCTTGGAAAAATCCGTATAGACTGTGTCAATTTGGCAACGGGAGTCCAAGGCATTCGATATGTATTGCTTATACTCTAATAAGTTAGAGGTAGTAGAGCGGTTGGTTACAAACCCATGTTGGTTATCGCATATTATTCGTTTAGAGAACCATGCTAACTGATCTGCCTCTAATTTATCTAGTATCTTTGTATTATGTATTATTATTATTATTATTATTACAATTTTTAAAATCGCTGATTGCACTTTTCGATTTTCTGGTTTTAGTTTGAAGTATTACCATTTGGTTTTTGCCAAGGATTTATCAATTGTTTTTATGGAAAATAATAAATGCATTGTTCGTTGAAGAATCTTGAGCTTTTGAAGTGTATTCTTTGATTAATTTTTTTTACAATTTTCTAAATCGCTGATTGCAATTTTCGATTTTCTGGTTTGAGTTTGAAACATTGCCTTTTTGTTTTCGCCAAGGATTTAGCAATAGTTTTTATGGAAAATAATAAATACATTGTTCGTTGAAGAATCTTGAGCTTTTGAAGGATATTCTTTGATTGATACTTTTTTTACAATTTTTAAAATCGCTGATTGCACTTTTCGATTTTCTGGTTTTAGTTTGAAGTATTACCATTTGGTTTTTGCCAAGGATTTATCAATTGTTTTTATGGAAAATAATAAATACATTGTTCGTTGAAGTATCTTGAGCTTTTGAAGGATTTTCTTTGATTGATTCTTTTTTTACAATTTTTAAAATCGCTGATTGCAATTTTCGATTTTCTGGTTTGAGTTTGAAACATTGCCATTTTGTTTTCGCCAAGGATTTATCAATAGTTTTTATGGAAAATAATAAATACATTGTTCGTTGAAGGATCTTGAGCTTTTGAAGTACATTCTTTGATTGATTATTTTTTTACAATTTTTTAAATCGCCGATTGCAATTTTCGATTTTCTGGTTTGAGTTTGAAGCATTGCCATTTTGTTTTCGCCAAGGATTTATCAATTGTTTTTATGGAAAATAATAAATACATTGTTCGTTGAAGGATCTTGAGCTTTTGAAGTACATTCTTTGATTGATTATTTTTTTACAATTTTTTAAATCGCTGATTGCAATTTTCGATTTTCTGGTTTGAGTTTGAAGCATTGCCATTTTGTTTTCGCCAAGGATTTATCAATTGTTTTTATGGAAAATAATAAATACATTGTTCGTTGAAGGATCTTGAGCTTTTGAACTACATTCTTTGATTGATTATTTTTTTACAATTTTTTAAATCGCTGATTGCAATTTTCGATTTTCTGGTTTGAGTTTGAAGAATTGCCATTTTGTTTTCGCCAAGGATTTATCAATTGTTTTTATGGAAAATAATAAATACATTGTTCGTTGAAGGATCTTGAGCTTTTGAAGTACATTCTTTGATTGATTATTTTTTTACAATTTTTTAAATCGCTGATTGCAATTTTCGATTTTCTGGTTTGAGTTTGAAGCATTGCCATTTTGTTTTCGCCAAGGATTTATCAATTGTTTTTATGGAAAATAATAAATACATTGTTCGTTGAAGGATCTTGAGCTTTTGAAGTACATTCTTTGATTGATTATTTTTTTACAATTTTTTAAATCGCTGATTGCAATTTTCGATTTTCTGGTTTGAGTTTGAAGAATTGCCATTTTGTTTTCGCCAAGGATTTATCAATTGTTTTTATGGAAAATAATAAATACATTGTTCGTTGAAGGATCTTGAGCTTTTGAAGTACATTCTTTGATTGATTATTTTTTTACAATTTTTTAAATCGCTGATTGCAATTTTCGATTTTCTGGTTTGAGTTTGAAGCATTGCCATTTTGTTTTCGCCAAGGATTTATCAATTGTTTTTATGGAAAATAATAAATACATTGTTCGTTGAAGGATCTTGAGCTTTTGAACTACATTCTTTGATTGATTATTTTTTTACAATTTTTTAAATCGCTGATTGCAATTTTCGATTTTCTGGTTTGAGTTTGAAGCATTGCCATTTTGTTTTCGCCAAGGATTTATCAATTGTTTTTATGGAAAATAATAAATACATTGTTCGTTGAAGAATCTTGAGCTTTTGAAGTATATTCCTTGATTAATTATTTTTTTCCAATTTTTTAAATCGCTGGTTGCAATTTTCGATTTTCTGGTTTGAGTTCGAAGTATTGCCATTTTTTTTCCGCCAAGGATTTATTAATTGTTTTAATGGAAAATAATAAATACATTGTTCGTTGAAGAATCTTAAGCGTTTGAAGTGTATTCTTTGATTAATTATTTTTTTTACAATTTTTTAAATCGCTGATTGTAATTTTCGATTTTTTGGTTTGAGTTTGAAGTATTGCCATTTTGTTTTCGCCAAGGATTTATCAATTGTTTATATGGAAAATAATAAATACATTGTTCGTTGAAGAATCTTGAGCTTTTGAAGTACATTCTTTGATTGATTATTTTTTTACAATTTTTTAAATCGCTGATTGCAATTTTCGATTTTCTGGTTTGAGTTTGAAGTATTGCCATTTTGTTTTCGCCAAGGATTTATCAATTGTTTTTATGGAAAATAATAAATACATTGTTCGTTGAAGAATCTTGAGCTTTTGAAGTATATTCTCTGATTAATTATTTTTTTACAATTTTTTAAATCGCTGATTGCAATTTTCAATTTTCTGGTTTGAGTTTGAAGCATTGCCATTTTGTTTTCGCTAAGGATTTATCAATTGTTTTTATGGAAAATAATAAATATATTGTTCGTTGAAGAATCTTGAGCTTTTGAAGTGTATTCTTTGATTAATTATTTTTTTTACAATTTTTTAAATCGCTGATTGCAATTTTCGATTTTTTGGTTTGAGTTTGAAGCATTGCCATTTTGTTTTCGCCAAGGATTTATCAATTGTTTATATGGAAAATAATAAATACATTGTTCGTTGAAGAATCTTTAGCTTTTGAAGTGTATTCTTTGATTAATTATTTTTTTTACAATTTTTTAAATCGCTGATTGCAATTTTCAATTTTCTGGTTTGAGTTTGAAGCATTGCCATTTTGTTTTCGCCAAGGATTTATCAATTGTTTTTATGGAAAATAATAAATACATTGTTCGTTGAAGAATCTTTAGCTTTTGAAGTGTATTCTTTGATTAATTATTTTTTTTACAATTTTTTAAATCGCTAATTGCAATTTTCAATTTTCTGGTTTGAGTTTGAAGTATTGCCATTTTGTTTTCGCCAAGGATTTATCAATTGTTTATATGGAAAATAATAAATACATTGTTCGTTGAAGAATCTTGAGCTTTTGAAGTGTATTCTTTGATTAATTATTTTTTTTACAATTTTTTAAATCGCTGATTGCAATTTTCGATTTTCTGGTTTGAGTTTGAAGCATTGCCATTTTGTTTTCACTAAGGATTTATCAATTGTTTTTATGGAAAATAATAAATACATTGTTCGTTGAAGAATCTTGAGCTTTTGAAGTGTATTCTTTGATTAATTATTTTTTTACAATTTTTTAAATCGCTGATTGCAATTTTCGATTTTCTGGTTTGAGTTTGAAACATTGCCATTTTGTTTTCGCCAAGGATTTAGCAATAGTTTTTATGGAAAATAATAAATACATTGTTCGTTGAAGAATCTTGAGCTTTTGAAGTATATTCTTTGATTAATTATTTTTTTACAATTTTTTAAATCGCTGATTGCAATTTTTGATTTTCTGGTTTGAGTTTGAAGTATTGCCATTTTTTTTTCGCCAAGGATTTATCGATTCTTTTTATGGAAAATAATAAATACATTGTTCGTTGAAGAATTTTGAGCTTTTCAAGTATATTTTTTGATTGATTATTTTTTTTTACAATTTTTAAATCGCTGATTGTAATTTTCGATTTTTTGGTTTGAGTTTGAAGCATTGCCATTTTGTTTTCGCCAAGGATTTATCAATTGTTTATATGGAAAATAATAAATACATTGTTCGTTGAAGAATCTTAAGCGTTTGAAGTGTATTCTTTGATTAATTATTTTTTTTACAATTTTTTAAATCGCTGATTGTAATTTTCGATTTTTTGGTTTGAGTTTGAAGTATTGCCATTTTGTTTTCGCCAAGGATTTATCAATTGTTTATATGGAAAATAATAAATACATTGTTCGTTGAAGAATCTTGAGCTTTTGAAGTATATTCTTTGATTAATTATTTTTTTTACAATTTTTTAAATCGCTGATTGCAATTTTCGATTTTCTGGTTTGAGTTTGAAGCATTGCCATTTTGTTTTCGCCAAGGATTTATCAATTGTTTTTATGGAAAATAATAAATTCATTGTTCGTTGAAGGATCCTGAGCTTTTGAAGTGTATTCTTTGATTAATTATTTTTTTTACAATTTTTTAATTCGCTGATTGCAATTTTCGATTTTCTGGTTTGAGTTTGAAGTATTGCCATTTTGTTTTCGGCAAGGATTTATCAATTGTTTTTATGGAAAATAATAAATACATTGTTTGTTGAAGTATCTTGAGCTTTTGAAGTATATTCTTTGATTGATTCTTTTTTTACAATTTTTAAAATAGCTGATTGCAATTTTCGATTTTCTGGTTTGAGTTTGAAGTATTGCCATTTTGTTTTCGCCAAGGATTTATCAATTGTTTTTATGGAAAATAATAAATACATTGTTCGTTGAAGAATCTTGAGCGTTTGAAGTGTATTCTTTGATTAATTATTTTGTTACAATTTTTTAAATCGCTGATTGCAATTTTCGATTTTCTGGTTTGAGTTTGAAGCATTGCCATTTTGTTTTCGCCAAGGATTTATTCATTGTTTTAATGGAAAATAATAAATACATTGTTTGTTGAAGAATCTTGAGCTTTTGAAGTGTATTCTTTGATTAATTATTTTTTTACAATTTTTTAAATCGTTGATTGCAATTTTCGATTTTCTGGTTTGAGTTTGAAGTATTGCAATTTTGTTTTCGCCAAGGATTTATCAATTGTTTTTATGGAAAATAATAAATGCATTGTTCGTTGAAGAATCTTGAGCTTTTGAAGTATATTCTCTGATTAATTATTTTTTTACAATTTTTTAAATCGCTGATTGCAATTTTCGATTTTCTGGTTTGAGTTTGAAGTATTGCCATTTTTTTTTCGCCAAGGATTTATCAATTGTTTTTATGGAAAATAATAAATACATTGTTCGTTGAAGAATCTTGAGCTTTTGAAGTGTATTCTTTGATTAATTATTTTTTTACAATTTTTTAAATCGCTGATTGCATTTTTCGATTTTCTGGTTTGAGCTTGAAGTATTGCCATTTTGTTTTCGCCAAGGATTTATCAATTGTTTTTATGGAAAATAATAAATACATTGTTCGTTGAAGAATTTTGAGCTTTTGATGTATATTCTTTGATTAATTATTTTTTTACAATTTTTTTAATCGCTGATTGCAATTTTCAATTTTCTGGTTTGAGTTTGAAGTATTGCCATTTTGTTTTCGCCGAGGATTTATCAATAGTTTTTATGGAAAATAATAAATACATTGTTCGTTGAAGAATCTTGAGCTTTTGAAGTGTATTCTTTGATTAATTATTTTTTTACAATTTTTTAAATCGCTAATTGCAATTTTCGATTTTCTGGTTTGAGTTCGAAGTATTGCCATTTTGTTTCCGCCAAGGATTTATTAATTGTTTTAATGGAAAATAATAAATACATTGTTCGTTGAAGAATCTTAAGCGTTTGAAGAGTATTCTTTGATTAATTATTTTTTTTACAATTTTTTAAATCGCTGATTGTAATTTTCGATTTTTTGGTTTGAGTTTGAAGCATTGCCATTTTGTTTTCGCCAAGGATTTATTAATTGTTTTAATGGAAAATAATAAATACATTGTTTGTTGAAGAATCTTGAGCTTTTGAAGTGTATTCTTTGATTAATTATTTTTTTACAATTTTTTAAATCGTTGATTGCAATTTTCGATTTTCTGGTTTGAGTTTGAAGTATTGCCATTTTGTTTCCGCCAAGGATTTATCAATTGTTTTTATGGAAAATAATAAATACATTGTTCGTTGAAGAATCTTAAGCGTTTGAAGTGTATTCTTTGATTAATTATTTTTTTTACAATTTTTTAAATCGCTGATTGCAATTTTCGATTTTCTGGTTTGAGTTTGAAGTATTGCCATTTTGTTTCCGCCAAGGATTTATCAATTGTTTTTATGGAAAATAATAAATACATTGTTCGTTGAAGAATCTTGAGCTATTCAAGTATATTCTTTGATTAATTATTTTTTTTACAATTTTTTAAATCGCTGATTGCAATTTTCGATTTTCTGGTTTGAGTTTGAAGTATTGCCATTGTGTTTTCGCCAAGGATTTACCACTTGTTTTTATGGAAAACAATAAATGCATTGTTTTTAAACAAATGCAACAGTACTTCTTTCGCAGGGAGTCAATTGAGCTTTAAGACTTATTGTGCCACTGGTAGAGATTTGGCTATAGTGTTTTATTTGCCCCCTTTCTTAGATTTTCAGAACGAATTACCGATATGTGTTTAGGGCTTAGATTACTTAAATTTGTATTATTATTATTACTATTATTACGGCTGAGGCTGAACTTGCATTGCTGCCAACTCTTGAGACGGTGAATTTACAAAATTTTATAAACTGAAGCATGGATTATAAATTTACGTAATCCTGCAGTATTGGGGTGGTCTTTACATATTCATTGCATCGACACCTGATTTTTCGGGGGACCAAGTGTTGCGTGATAAGTGGGCTATTTGCGATGTCTTCAAATTGGAGCAAGCAAAGGCTCCTTAAACGGATTTATAGGGATTATAAAATAAACGAGACACTTCCACGCTTGGAAGTGCATTAACGACACGAAATTAAGAAGGCCTGTAATCGAAAACCATTCCGTCGTGTAGTTATGGTCCATCATCAACCAATTTTCACAATGGTCATCTTTATTTATCACCTGTGAGCAGTACGAAAAAAAAATCACAAGATTAAATTTTATTCTCAATAAAAATTAATTACTTTTATCAGTAAGCATGAGGATGAAATAATTATTTAAAGAATTATAAAATCTACACAATTGTTTTGAATAAACCTACTTAAGTTAGTAGATTTTAGATTAGTCAGATATTTGTAAGAATTCTTGTAAAAAAAAAAAAACTGCTCTAGGTAAAAGTTTCAAGTAATTAACACTCTTATCTGCTGCGTGTCGAATCCACCAATCTTCACCTTTAAAAAATATTAATTTCCTATTTAATAAAACAACACGCTCATTATGTAATACACTTTATTTTAAACTTTAACAACATTTGAATATCTTGAAAACTACATTCCATAATGTAAGACCTGCGAATATTAATGTAAAAATATGCGATAAACATCTATAAAATAAATGTTGCAATTTGCGCGAAGTAAAATTCGTGAGACAACTGATTTTATGTTTCTTGGCAACAGCTTTCCCGGTTTCTTCGTCAGTCTGGCCCACCATTTGACCGAGGTAAGTGGGAAAATTCTGAAACCAAAAAAATTACCAAACCTGTCAACTTAACTCCGCTGTAGGAAATTATACCGATCGCCCTTTGTATCCCCCAATGATCTCCAGTAGAAAAACAAAGTCGACCAGGATCAATACGAGGCACACCACCAGTAAACCTATTTGCGAAAATACTAGTACCAACTTTAAATTTAATAATCCAGCAACTGAAAATTAATGTGCATTACTTAAGCGGTAAAACTATATCTATTCTAAATATCTAAACAACAGAAAACAAAACTTTTCTTGCATCTAGGCGGCTGCAATCGCCTTAACATGTTTTGTTTGGTATCGTAAAATTATAGAAAAACAAAATTAACCACAAATTGGAAAATCTCAGAAAATACTTAGAATTGATTATATTTTGTGCTTCTGCAAAAATACAAACCAGCCCTTTTGCAACTTTCGAAATAAACACACGGGAACTGTGCTTAAGTTATTCCGAAATCGCGTAGAACGCCGAGCGTTGAAAAAAATATGAAAACAATTGCCACGAATTGGAAAATCTCCAGAAATACTTAAAATTGATTGTAGTCTAGGTTCTTGAAAAAAAAAATCAAAACATCCCTTTAATAGTTTTTTAATTAATCTCAAGAGAACTGTGCTTAAGTCATTCTGAAATCGCGTCGAACGCCGATCGCTGAAAAAAATATAAAAAAAATTGCCACAAATTAGAAAATCTACAGAAATACTTAAAATTGATTGTAGTTTAGGTTTTTGAAAAAAAATCAAAACACCCCTTCAGTAGTTTTTGAATTATTCGCACGAGAACTGTGCTTAAGTCATTCTGAAATCGCGTAGAACGCCAAGCGTTGAAAAAAATATAAAAACAATTGCCACAAATTGGAAAATCTCTAGAAATAGTTAAAATTGATTATAGTCTAGGTTCTTGAAAAAGGAATCAAAACATCGCTTCAATAGTTTTTGAATTAATCGCAAGAGAACTATGCTTAAGTCATTCTGAAATCGCGTAGAACGCTGAGCGTTGAAAAAAATACAAAAACAATTGCTACAAGTTAGAAAATCTCTAGAAATACTTAGAATTGATTGTAGTTTAGGTTATTGAAAAAAAATCAAAACACCCCTTCAGTAGTTTTTGAATTAATCGCATGAGAACTGTGCTTAAGTCATTGAGAAATCGCGTAGAACGCCGAGTGTTGAAAAAAATATAAAAACAATTGCCACAAATTGGAAAATCTCCAGAAATACTTAAAATTGATTGTAGTTTAGATTCTTGAAAAAAATCAAAACACCCCCTCAGTAGTTTTTGAATTATTCGCACGAGAACTGTGCTTAAGTCAATCGGAAATCGCGTAGAACAAAATCCAAAATATTTTGAAAAATCGACGACTTGTGAAGTAAACTGAATTTTTGTAGGGTTTTATTTCTGCGTTTCATATTATTTTTTATTTCTTTGCGCTCGAAAGTTCGTCATTGAAAAAGAAGTAATTTTCAAAAATGTGTAACTCGACTGAAAATGGTTGCATTCCTAAAATCTAAAATTATTTTGAAATATCGATGTCTTGTGAAGTAAACTGAATTTTTGTAGGATTTTATCCTTGTGTTTCATATTAATTTTTCATTTTTTTGCGCTCGAGAGCTCGACATTGAAAAAAAAAGAAATTTTCAAAAATTCGTAACTCGACTGAAAATTATTGCATACTGAAAATCCAAAATTATTTTGAAATGTTGATGTCTTGTAAAGTAAATTGATTTGTTGTAGGATTTTATCGCTGCGTTTCATATTAATTTTTATTTTTTTGCGCTAGAGTGTTCGACATTGAAAAAAATAAATTTAAAAAAATTCGTAACTCGGCTGAAAATTGTTGTGTACTCAAAATCCAAAATGATTTTGAAAGATCAATGTCTTGTGAAGTGAACTGAATTTTTGTAGGGTTTTATTTCTGTGTTTCATATTAATTTTTAATTTTTTGCTCTGGAGAATTCGGCATTAAAGAAAAAAAAAATCAAAAATCCATAACTCGACTGAAAATTGTTGTATACTTAAAATCCAAATTTTTTTTCAAAGATCGACGTCTTGTGAAGTGAACTGAATTTTTCTAGAATTTTATTCTTGTGCTCTCGAGTGTTGGACATTGAAATACGGATATTTTCACAAAATCGTAAATCGTTTGAAAATTATTACATACTCAAAATCCAAAATGATTTTGAAAAATCGATGTCTTGGGAAGTGAACTGAATTTTTGTAGGATTTTACCCCTTCGTTTCATATTAATTTTTATTTTTTTGCTGCCGAGAGTTCAACATTGAAAAAAAAGAAATTTTCAAAAATCCGTAACTCGACTGAAAATTGTTGCATACTTAAAATCCAATATTATTTTGAAAGATCGACGTCTTGTGAAGTAAACTGAATTTTTGTAGGATTTTATACCTGCGTTTCATATTAATTTTTATTTTTTTGCGCTCGAGTGTTCGACACTGGAAAAAAGAAATTTTCAAAAATTTGTAACTCGACTGAAAATTGTTGCATACTCAAAATCTTAAATTATTTTGAAATATCAATGTTTTGTCAAGTAAACAGAATTTTTGTAGGATGTTATCCTTGCGTTTTGTATTTATTTTTAATTTTTTGCACTTGCATTGAAAGAAAAGAAATTTAAAACAATTCATAACTCGACTGAAAATTGTTGCATACCTAAAATACAAAATGATTTTGAAAGATCGACGTCTTGTGAACTGAAATGAATTTTGTAGAATTTTATCCCTGCGTTTCATATTAATTTTTAATTTTTTGCGCTCGAGAGTTCGACATTGAAAAAAAAAGAAATTTTCAAAAATTTGTAACTCGATTGAAAATTGTTGCATACTCAAAATCCAAATTGATTTTGAAAGATCGACGACTTGTGAAGTGAACTGAATTTTTTTTTTAGGATTTTATCCCTGTCTTTCATATTAATTTTTATTTTTTTAGCGCTCGAGAGTTTGACATTGAAAAAAAGAGAAATTTTCAAAAATTCGTAACTCGATTGAAAATTGTTGCATACCTAAAATCCAAAATAATTTTGAAAGATTGACGTCTTGTGAAGTGAATTACATTTTTCTGGAATTTTATTCTTGTGTTTCAAATTAATTTGTCACTTTTTGCACTCGAGTATTCGTCATTGAAAAAAAAATATATTTTAGAAAATTCGTAACACGACTGAAAATTGTTGCATACTTAAAATCCAAAATAATTTTGAAAGATCGACGTCTTGTGATGTAAACTGAATTTTCGTATGATTTTATCGCTGCGTTTCATATTAATTTTTATTTTTTTGCGCTCGAGTGTTCGACATTGAAAAAAAATACATTTTCAAAAATTCATAACACGACTGAAAACTGCTGCACATTCAAAAACCAAAATTATTTTTAAAGATCAACGTCTTGTGAAATGACCAGCTGACACAATAGGATGAGCTGAACATCGCGTCAACCATTTGCATTTGTACTGCGTGATTTGGACTTTGATTTCCCGCAATATTTCGAATCGGCCAGTAAGAATGACGCATTGGGGATTGTGGGCGTTTTCACAACTATATTTGTAGAATTAATAATAGAATTAATGAAGTACTTGCTTGCTTTAAATTCAGTAGAAGAAAATATATCTGAAAAAGCAGTTGTTTTGGCAGAGGTAATCGTTTTGAAAGTTTTTATGTGCGCTTTTGTGGGAAGCAATATTAGAGCGATTTTATAATACTAATTTAAAACTACAAAGCATCAGCATCGATACAGGTGACCTGACACTTTAGATTGTGCATAGTGCCCAAGGAATGAGACCATGTATAATGAATGTAAATAAATCTAAAAAAAAATGTCGAAGAACATGTATAAAACGAAGGCTATTGAAAGCGTAAACTAAATATGAAAACTGGCTGAGAGAAATTGAAGGTAGGAGTGTTTTATAACATACTTATAATTTTAGAATTGAAGAAGATACGAAAAATTTTTCAGTAAATTAAGTATATATTTTTCAATAAATTCTTGTTCACAAGAATCGTATCATTTGGAAATTACTTTTACTGCAGAATGCTTACATTTTTCTGAGTTAGTAATAGTAGATTACTTGAAAGGGAAAGGGAAAAGGAAAGTTACGCTTTCAGGCTGTGAGTCTAGTAAAGCCACTTTCCTGGCGCGTAGAGGGTACTATTTTTTCTTCAAACGAGGCGAAAATGTGAACAAATTTGTATAATTGACGTTTTGCGTGACAGGTCGGAGTTTGTTTATTCCGTTACCTAAAACGATGACAAGAAAATGGAACATTACTGCACGATTCTTGCTGTAAATTATGGATAACAAGTTTTTTCCTGTCGGCCGCAGAAAAATAGTGTGGAAAGTGATTATCTGCTGGAGGTTGTGCAGATTGTAGGCACATAATTGAGATAAAAAAGTTGAGATTTTTGGTCGAATAATTTACCATTCATATTATCGCCTATTGCTTTGAGGTACATTAGAATTGTCAGATTGAATTATATACATTTTTTTGCTGGTAGTGTAAAGTTATTATTCATGAATAAGTATCAAGTTAGAGGCATGAACGACGACCAGTGGTCTGGTACTCCACCGAAGCCCCGGACGTAAAAGGGGCCGTCAGTGCAGACATACCTAATTTGTTGTCAGTGAAGTCAAATTTAAATAAAAAATTCCCAAAAATTGATCCTGATAAATAAACAATATTTAAATATTTCTTTGGTTATTTGTTTGAAGTAAGATTTAATTTTGCAGCATTGCGAACAGGTTGAATATCCACACATTCAGGCAAGTGAATTTATATAAACAATATGTTTATTTTGTGCAACTGTAAATAATATACGGTCACTTACCAATAATCAGTACACCGCAAACTCCTAAAATAAGTTCCAATAATAGCCAGATAATCAGTATAAACTGGAAGTCGTCTTTGATGGAACCCTGAATTATGGCGTTATCCAATTTATTCACATCATCGCATTGGTACACTAAACAAACAATGATATGAATTGCAAGAAAAGCGATTTATAAATATGGAACTAAATATTTTGCAAATTATAGTAAGAATCAAATTCGATTCGATTTTATTATTTATAAACATCTTAACCCAGATATGCCTACAGTTCTATGTGTAGGACGACTATTTTAAAGTTCCTCTTAAAATTATATCTAGAATATCGTTAGCACCATCTATCATTTTTTTATTCCAATAAGTACATTCTGTGATTATTCATTGACATTTGACAGGAAGCGAAAAATAACCTCTCCGTGTTTTTAAATCTTAATTACTTGATTTAGAGAAACAAATTATTTACTTTTTTCCTTTAAGGGCAAATGTGGATTTATTCTTAGATTGGTTGCATACATACAAAACGTTCGGTCTTGACTGAATGGCGAAAGTTTAAGTCAAAAAAAAAACAGAACGTTTTTGGTTACCAAGACAAACAAATATTTGGCATGTGTCAATTTTTTATTTTAAAGCTGTTTTGATAGTTAAAATGAATAATTCAAATTTCCTATACATCCAATCATTACAATTTCGAAAAGTAAAGGCAGGTAAAATCATTCTGGCGATCATGGAGAATATACAATTGGGAACCAAATGTCATAGTAATAAATAAGTTATTGATGATGACGTTTAAATGCTTTAATTCACGTCGATCCGAGTCAATTAACCTCTCGGACATTGCCTAATATGCTAAATTGTAATCAATTAACACGATATTTATATAGCAAGATACAAATAAAAAAAAATGGTGATGCGGCCATCATGTTACTTTCAATGACAATCGATTTACCTCGTTTTTTTGATGGAAAATTGTACATTTTAATGATCTACAACAGAAATTTCGAATAAATAACTGTCAAAAATGACAATTTCAAATTGTCAAAAATTCTGCATTTTTTGCACATAAAGAAATTGTGCATTTTCACTATCAAAAACGGCATTTTTTGATATTAAAAAAAGGAAATGACAATTTCGAATTATCAAAAAGTCTGCATTTCTGCCACAATAAACGGCACGATTTCAACGGCAAATAAAGAAATTAGCAGCTACCAAAAATTGTGGATTTTAATAATGAAAAACGGCATTTTTTGATACTAAAAAAGAAAATTTGCCATTTTTTGTATTGTTAAAAATTTTGCATTTTTGCCACCACAAACGGTACGATTCAGTGGCAAATAAAGAAATTAGCAGCTGCCAAAAATTGTCGATTTTAACAATCAAAAACGGCATTTTTTGATATTTAAAAAGAAAATTGCCATTTTTGTATTGTCAAAAATTCTGCATTTTTTGCCACCGCAAAGGGCACATAAAGAAATTTGCAGCTGTTAAAAATTGTGGATTTTTACTATCAAAAACGGCATTTTTTGATATAAAAAAAAAAAGAAATGACATTTTCGAATTATCAAAAATTCCGCATTTTTGCCACCATAAACGGCACGATTTCAGTGTTAAATAAAGAAATGAGCAGCTGCCAAAAATTGTGGATTTTAACAATCAAATCGGCATTTTTTGATATTAAAAAAGAAAATTGCCATTTTTGTATTGTTAAAATTTTTGCATGTTTGCCACCACAAACGGTACGATTCAGTGGTAAATAAAGAAATTTGCAGCTGCCAGAAATTGTCGTTTTTTACTATCAAACACGGCATTTTTGATATAAAAAAAAAGAAAACTTTAACTGGTAAAAATGACAATTTCGAACTGTCAAAAATCGCACTACTACCACAAATGCCACGTTAGCAGTAAAGAGGAAATTTTCAATTTCTGAAAACTAATCTGTACTGTCAAAAATTGCTCATTACTGAAACCGGCAAGTTTCAACGATAAATAGAAAATTTCCAAATGCCAAAAATGTTTAACTGTCAAAAATTTGAGCATTTCTAATATCACTATCGGCATTTTTTAATACTAAAAAAGGGAAAATTCTAACGGTAAAAAGTAACAATTATAAATTGTCAAAAATTGTGCAATTCTACTGTCAGAAACGGCATTTTTCGATAGTAAAAAGATACATTTTTAACCGTCAAAAATGACAATTTCGACTTGACAGAAAATTCTGCATTTCTGCTACGACAAACGGCATGATTCAACTGTAAATAAAAAAATTTGCAGCTGCCAAAAATTATGTTTTTTTACTATCAAAGACGGCATTTTTTGATATTAAAAAAATAAGTCAATTTCAACTGCTAAAAATGACAATTTCGAACTGTCAAAAATAGCACTGCTATCAAAATGGCACTTAGCAGTAAAAAGGAAATTTTTAATTTCTGAAAATAACCATTTAATACTGTCAAAAATTGCTCATTACTGAAAACGATTCGTTTCAACAGAAAAAAGAAAATTTCCAAATGCCAAAAATTTGAGCACTTCTACAATCACTATCAGCATTCTTCAATATTAAAAAAGGGAAATTTCCAACGGCGAGAAGTAACAATTATAAATTGTCAAAAATGATGCAATTCTGCTGTCAGAAACGGCATTTTTCAATAATAAAAAGATACATTTTAACCGTCAAAAATGACAATTGCGAATTGTCAAAAATTCTGCATATCTGCCATCACAAACGGCACGATTCAGCGGTAAAAATTTTACTATCAAAAGAACATTTTTTGATATTAAAAAAATAGAAAATTTCAATTGCTAAAAATGACAATTTCGAATTGTCAAAAATTCTGCATTTCTGCCATTACAAACGGCACGATTCAGCGGTAAAAATTTAACTATCAAAAAAAAGAACATGTTTTGATATTAAAAAAAGAAAATTTCTACTGCTAAAAATGACAATTTCGAACTGTCAAAAATCGCACATGTCACAAATGGCACGTTGGCAGTAAAAAGGAAATTTCAATTGCCAAAAATAACCATTCAGGACTGTCAAAAATTGCTCATTACTGAAAATGGTTTCATTTTAACAATAAAAAGAAAAATTCCAAATGCCAAAATTTTTTAACTGTCAAAATTTGAGCATTTCTACTATCACTATCTATCGGCATTTTTCAATATTAAAAAAGGGAAATTTCCAATGGTCAAAAGTTACAATTACAAATTGTTAAAAATTCTGCATTTCTGCTATGATTCAACAGTAAATAAATAAATTAGTAGCATCCAAAAATTGTGGATTTTTACAATCAAAAATGGCATTTTTTTATATTGAAAGAAAATAGAAAATTTCAACTGCTAAAAATGACAACCGCCAAAACTCATCACAAATGGCCCGTTGGCAGTAAAGAGGAAATTTTCAACTGCCAAAAATAACAATTTACAACCGTCAAAAATGGTTAATTTCTAGTAAAATGTACAGTAATAATACAGCGAGATCGAATAAAAAATTAGTCAAAGCTGGTCATGAACAAAAAGCCGCCGAATGTCTTTTCTTAGTTGTTAAATTTGAAAATATCAATATACGCCAGCTTGACACTTGCCAATAAGTTTAGGAATTTTGGCTCATGGCCAACTTTGACTAACTTTTATTCGATCGCACTGTATTATACGCGTCGGGTGGAAGCGTGTCCGATCGTCGTTGTACGTCAACTTTTCTCGGATTCATCGAATATAACGCGGAACGCACTTTTTGTTATAAATTTTAATTTTTATGTGATTGTTAAAGTATACATTTACCGACTACATATAAGTTTAGTATATAAAATATTACTTTAATTTAATAAATTCATGCCCCCCCCCTGTCCCCACATGCGGACGCCCATGGTCTACGATGATTATTAAAAAAGTTGATTTTTTCGATTTTTTCCATTTTCGAGTTTTCTTTGCTGACACGTCACGGACTTCAAATTGACATTTGTTTTTACAAAAGTACATTTTATGAAGCGTCTTGAAGAGATCTTTCCAGTGATATATAGAAACTCCGAATCGAACGAGTGGTTTCTTCAGGAAATTATTTCAAAGCCAATTTTTGAGCAAAAGTAAGATGATTTTTCAGGTTTTCGTCAAAAATTAAAAATCGCCAATTTTAATTGAATCCGATGCACATGAGGAGCACATATTTAAAATCCGCGCTCGATTTGGATACTTAGTTTAGCCGCTACGGCCGTTCAAAGTCTAAAAAAATTGATTTTTTCTAAATTTTCTAAAATTTTCAAAATGACCAAAATTTTTGCAATTTAGGATAGCTGCAATTTTTCAACTCTAATCGATATACCTCGTTCTTCTGATGAAGAAAGGTACACTTTAATGGTCTACAATGATTATTAAAAAAGTTTTTTCCAAAGTTGCATAAATTAAAATGGAGGACAATTGATTCTGAAGTCAGGAATTTTAAATAAAGCCAAATTTAGTATGTGAGTTTCTATTACGAATGAAGCAATTAATATTAATATTTATTACTTATTTAGGTAAACCACAGTACCTATTATTATTATTTTAGGTTGAATTCAAGGACTGTGCTATTATTTTATAGTTTGCTAATAGCCAATAATAATAAATATAAACTTACACACATATGGACCCCAATTATCACTTTCATATCTTTCGAACTTCCTGCATTCGTTTACAAAAGATAAATCCTTAATTATAGCTATAAAACATATAACAGTCGTCACCTAAAATATTTAAATACCTCATCATAACGTTCAAGTAAAAAAAAAATGCATCTACTTACAATGGCCCATACAGCTGTAAAGAATGTTGTCGATAATAAAAATAATGGTCCCATCGCTTAGGATGTCAAGCAAAATCTTTAATTTCTTTCGTCCATGCAATTTGTTTGATAAAAAACGTCAACCTAGACACTTTGTAGATAGTGAAGTTAGCCTAATATTTATGTAATATACAGTGAGATCAAAAAGTCGAAAATAGTTGGCAGCCCTTAAAACATAACCTAACTAATGCAAGTTCAGTGGCGTCACTAAGAATGGGAATTTTAGCATGGAAAACCCTGAAATTAAATAAAACTACTAGACTTTGAATCTTAAATTTATTATTAATAGTGATGATTCGTTCTAGAAATAACTCCTAATGTTTAAAACATAGAAAATCGGCAGATAAAAACACAAAAAAATATTTTACGACAAGTAACCTTAAAAACCACAAGATGTCAAAAGTGAATTTTTTGTTACAAAATTGCAAATTTCTGAAAAAAATTCTTTCAGTCTTATATCTGTCATTGCAGTTACCTGAAGCTGTCAAAATCACTTTCTTTTATTTTCCGAAAGCAAATTTGAAATCTTATCATTGGAAATCAAACTGGAAGCAAATTTATTTCTCTGTAAAAAACTTCTGTCAAACTTCTATCTGTCATTGCAGCTACGCGCAACTGTCAAAATCACTTTGTAATTCAAAGTTCTTTTATTTACCGAAAGAAAAGTTCAAAAGTGTTCACTGAAAATTAAACTGGAAGCATTAAAAGTTAATCTTCTTGTACAGAAAATGTATTTCTCTGAAAAAAAACTTCTGTCAAACTTCTATCTGTCATTGTAGCTACGCGCAACTGTCAAAATAATTTTGTAATTCAAAGTTCTTTTATTTGCCGAAAGAAAAGTTGAAATGTTTTCACTGAAAATTAAACTGGAAGCAGTAAAAGTTAATCTTCCAGTACAGAAAATGTATTTCTCTGAAAAAAACTTCTGTCGAACATCTATCTGTCATTGCAGCTACGCACAACTGTCAAAATCACTTTGTAATTCAAAGTTCTTTTATTTACCGAAAGAAAAGTTCAAATGTTTTCACTGAAAATTAAACTGGAAGCAGTAAAAGTTAATCTTCCAGTACAGAAAATGTATTTCCCTGAAAAAAACTTCTGTCAAACTTCTATTTGTCATTGCAGCTATGCGCAACTGTCAAAATCACTTTGTAATTCAAAGTTTTTTTATTTACCGAAAGAAAAGTTCAAATGTTTTCACTGAAAATTAAACTGGAAGCATTAAAAGTTAATCTTCTAGTACAGAAAATGTATTTCTCTGAAAAAAACTTCTGTCAAACTTCTATCTGTCATTGCAGCTACGCGCAACTGTCAGAATCGCTTTGTAATTCAAAGTTCTTTTATTTACCGAAAGAAAAGTTGAAATGTTTTCACTGAAAATTAAACTGGAAGCAGTAAAAGTTAATCTTCCAGTACAGAAAATGTATTTCTCTGAAAAAAACTTCTGTCGAACTTCTATCTGTCATTGCAGCTACGCGCAACTGTCAAAATCACTTTATAATTCAAAGTTCTTTTATTTACCGAAAGAAAAGTTCAAATGTTTTCACTGAAAATTAAACTGGAAGCATTAAAAGTTAATCTTCCAGTACAGAAAATGTATTTCTCTGAAAAAAACTTCTGTCAAACTTCTATCTGCCATTGCAGCTACGCGTAACTGTCGAAATCACTTTGTAATTCAAAGTTCTTTTATTTACCGAAAGAAAAATTCAAATGTTTTCACTGAAAATCAAAATGGAAGCATTAAAAGTTAATCTTCTTGTACAGAAAATTTATTTCTCTGAAAAAAGCTTCTGTGAAACTTCCATCTGTCATTGCAGCTACGCGCAACTGTCAAAATGTAATTGTAATTCAAAGTTCTTTTATTTACCGAAAGAAAAGTTCAAATGTTTTTACTGAAAATTAAACTGGAAGCATTAAAAGTTAATTTTCTAGTGCAGAAAATGAATTTCTCTGAAAAAAAACTTCTGTCGAACTTCTATCTGTCATAGCAGCTACGCGCAACTGTCAAAATCACAAATTGAGGACCAAAAATTAAAAATTGTTGGCCAAAATTCAAAAATTGATGACCAAAAATCAAAAATTGATGATCAAACGTAAAAAAATCATTTCCAAAAACCAAAATTGTTGACCAAAAAAAAATTGATGACCAAAAGTCAAAATTTTATAACCACAAATCAAAAATTGAGTACCAAAAATTAAAAATTGATGACCGAAATTCAAAAATTGATCAAAAATTGATGACCAAACGTAAAAAATTCATTACAAAAAACCAAAATTGTTGACCAAAAAAAAAATTTATAACCACAAACCAAAAATTAAGGACTAAAAATTAAAAATTGACGGCCAAAATTCAAAAATTGGTGACTAAAAATCGAAAAATCAAGATAAAAAATACAAATTTAGAGCTAAAGTCCAAAATTAAGTAAATTAAGCATAAAGAATTTGAAATTTAAGACCAGAAATCAAAAATTCGATGTAATTATTTTTTTTAGTTAAAGGAAAGTCAAAAATTGATGACCAATAATCAAAAATGATGCCCAAAAGTCAAAAATTTAGATACAGCGCGCACAGACACATACACACACAGCCACACACACGTACACAGACAAAATTCATGACCAAAAATCAAAAATTGATGACCAAAAATCCAAAATTGATCAAAAATTGATGACCAAACGTAAAAAATTCATTACCAAAAATGAAAAATTGTTGACCAAAAAAAAATTTATGACCAAAAGTCAAAAATTTATGACCACAAATCAAAAATTGAGGACCAAAAATTAAAAATTGATGGCTAAAATTCAAAAATTGGTGCCTAAAAATCGAAAAATCAAAATAAAAAATGCAAACTCAGAACTAAAATCCAAAATTAAGTAAATTAAGCATAAAGAATTTGAAATTTAAGCCCAGAAATCAAAAATTCGATATAATTATTTATTTTTAATTAAAGGAAAGTCAAAAATTGATTACCAACAATCAAAAATGATGCCCAAAAGTCAAAAATTTACGCCAATTAATGTTAATTTTTATTGCTATTATTATTTTTGTTTGTAATAAGTTTACCAAACAAAAATCAATAATTGATAATCAAAAATTAAAAATTGATAATAATAATAATAATAATCTTTATTAACGGGCGTACCCTTTTTTACAATAAATACATAAATGTTTTTATACATGAATAATGACTTAATATATACACAACTACTAATACAAACGCTACTATAATACATATTACATATTATACAGATCTAACAGATCAACTCGCTATTGTAATAATTTGAGCCTTATTTAAAATACTATATTATCATGGAAAAAGAATGAACCAAGATGAACAAAAGTCAAAAACTGATGATAAAAAATCGATAATTCAAGTCTAAGAAAATCAAAAATCAAAAGTAAAATCCAAAATTAAGTAAATTACGCATAAAGAGAATGAAATTTAAGACCAGAAATTCAAAATTCGATATACATAATTATTTTTTTATTGAAGGATAATCAAAAATTGATGACCAAAAATCAAAAATTGATGACCAAAAGTAAAAAATTGACGCCACTATGTTCATTTATACTGCTATTATTATTTTTGTTGGTGACAAGTTTACCGAACCAAATTTAAAAGTGGAAACCCAAATTCATGATCAAACATTAAAATTGAAGACCGAAAATCAAAAATTGATGATCAAAAATAAAAAATTGATAACCAAAAGTAAAAAATTGATGCCACTTAATGTTAATTTATATTGCTATTATTGTTTTTGTTGGTGACAAGTTTACCGAACCAAATTTAAAAGCTTGGAAACCCAAATTCACGATCAAACATAAAAATTGATGACCGAAAATCATAAATTGATGATCAAAAATTAAAAATTGAGACCAAAAGTCAAAAATTTATTACCAAAAATCTAGAATTAATGACCAAAAGTCAAAAATTGATGCTACTTAATGTTAATTTATATTGCTATTATTATTTTTGTTGGTGACAAGTTTACCGAACCAAATTTAAAAGCTTGGAAACTCAAATTCATGATCAAACATAAAAATTGATGACCGAAAATCAAAAATTGATGACCGAAAATCAAAAATTGATGATCAAAAATCAAAAATTGCTGACCAAAAGTCAAAAATTTGTTATCAAAAATCTAAAATTGATGATCAAAAATAAAAAATTGATGACCAAAAGTCAAAAATTGGTGCCACTTAATGTTAATTTATATTGCTATTATTATTTTTGTTGGTGACAAGTTGACCGAACCAAATTTAAAAGCTTGGAAACCCAAATTCATGATCAAACATAAAAATTGATGATCGAAAATCATAAATTGATGATGAAAAGTAAAAAAATTGTTACCAAAAATCTAAAATTGATGACCTAAAAGATAAAATGGATGAAAAAAAATTCAAAATTGATGACCAAAAGTTAAAAATTTGGACCAAAAATCAAAAATTGATGACCACTGGATGCCACTTAATGTTAATTTACATTTCTATTATTATTTTTGTTCGTGATAAGTTTACCAAACCAAATTTAAAAGCCAAGAAACCAAAAACTGAGAATTTGAAATTCTTTGGAAAAAAATTGCACATCATGGAATGTAATGGTTTAAATCGAAGATGGCCGAAGAACAATTATTAAATTCCTTTTCCGTATATGCCCCGGTAAACGTAGGCAGAGAAAAGTTCCAAACTAATTCAAATCCACAATTCGTATTCATCCGTGACCAGAACCAGTTTCTCGGCGACCGTGTAGGAATATTTGGCGTCCGGCTTTTGCCCGCCCTGAATGAAAACCTACACACTCTCAAGTATTTACTTGATTAATGCAGTAAAATGAGACTTGCAACAGAATCTGGTCGTTCTAAACACAGCAATAACAGACGACGGTCCGGCGTCCGAAAGAACCGAAAATTCGACGGAAAACCGACCGCGAGAATTATGCGATCCGGAAAATCGGCTTTACGTCTCGTGTCCGCAGTGGAAAACCGTAGTACAGTGTTTGTGTTTGTGTGTTTTGTTGTGGAAATGGCCCAATAGGTTTTGTAACGAGATTTCCGCCGGTAAAATGGATGTTGAATATGGAAATTTAAAAGTAAGTGCAACGCTTTTTGATTTGTTTTTAAGTTGCTTTTTGTTAAACTAGAAATGGAAATTTTTGTAGATTAATTTTATGCGACGGAATAATTTTTATCATCAGTTCAAATACGTATCTAACTATTCCATAAATCATTTTTATTTTATTTGCCAGTGACTATTGGTCGTTTTGCCCAAAGAAATTATGTTTATTATTTTTTTAACGGTACAAAAATAAATTAATAGTAATCGATTTAAATAAGTACATAACAAAATAATTTTAAAAATAGCAAAATACATATTATTGAAACCAAATTTTTGTGTTCGTTTAGAACATGGGTCTCCAACTTATGGCCCGCGAGCCAAATGCGCCCCGCGACCTCAGCGAGTCCGGCCCGCGACAAGCAGTTACATTTTTCGTAAATGTTGCATTTTAAAATTTCATAACGATTTTTTGTCACAGGTTTTGAAATTAGTTATAAAATTGATTATATCTTGGTTATGAAGAATTGTGTATACGGCCCGCGATGGGCAAAGTTTGGAGACCCCTGGTTTAGAATATAAACCCAAAAAAATTGAAATCGGAAGATTTGAAATCAAAAATACAGTTTTAGTTATATCGTAATCATTAGAAAAATCTCAATGTTTTCTACCCCATGGTGTGTTTTTTAGAGATGGCTGTGATCATGAGTATTATTATTAAAAAATTATACAGGGTGTTGACTTGGAGGACGCAAATTAGGAAATCGCATGTTAATTTTGAAGTGTTTGAAGCTTAAATTAAATACATTGTATCGGCCACTACATTTTAATTTTGGACATAGAATCTATATTTCTGCAAAAAGTCTAAATTTCATTCTTTTATCATGTTGGATATGTAACCTATAAACATGTTTCTGTAATGAGTAAGTTTTTAATAGTTAAATTTGAGTTTTCTCCAGCACCATTGCTTTGGTGAAGTTGGGAAAGTTTTAATTAGTAATTTGTGACGACACTCTTTTTAGGTTCATTCCGTTAAATTTTCACTCACTTGTTGTATTGGACAAAAAATTGAAAACCATATTTCTGCAAAAAGTTAATTCTGATTATCTAATTTGCGCAATTTTTTCTTCTGGTGACGTTAGAAAAGTTTGAATCGATAATTTCTAAAGACACACTTCCCGAAATTAACCTGTCTAAATTTCATCCAATTTTCGTATTGGATATAGAATCTATAACCATATTTCTGCAAAAAGTCAGTTGTTGGTCATCAAATTTTAGTTCTGACCATCACAATTTCTTCTTCAGTATATTTGGCAAAGATTTGATTATTTATTTATAAAGACGCACATTTTAAGATTAATCTATCTTAATTTCACTCAGTTGTCATGTTGGATATGCAACTTATAAACACGTTTCTGCAATGAGTAAGTCTTTAAACGTCAAATTTGAGTTTTTTTCCAGCACCGTTTTTCCTTTGGGCATGCTGGCAAAGTTTTAATTGGTAATTTGTGACGACACTTTTTCTAGGATTAATCTGTCAAATTTTCACTCACTTGCCGTATTTGATATAAAATTGAAAACCATATTACTGCAAAAAGTTAATTCTGATTATCAAATTTGCGCCATTTGTCTTCTGGTGACGTTGGTTAAGTTTTAATCGATAATTTCTAAACACTCACTTTTCAAGAATGACCTGTCAAAATTTCATCCAAGTTTCGTATTGGATGTAGAATCTACAACCATATTTCTGCAAAATGTCAACAAATTTTAGTTTTGACCATCACCATTTCTTCTTCAGGTTATTTGGCAAAGATTTAATTAGTAATTTATAAGACGCACATTTTGAGATAGATCTTTCTTAATTTCATTCAGTTGTCATGTTGTCATTCTGTCAAATTTTCACTCACTTGTTGTTTGGATATTAAATTGAAAATCATATTTCTGCAAAAAGTTAATTCTGATTATCAAATTTGCGCCATTTTTCTTTTGGTGACGTTAGAAAAGTTTTAATCGATAATTTCCAAAGAAATACTTCCCAAGATTGACCTGTCAAATTTTCATCCAATTTTCGTATTGGATATAGAATCTATAACCATATTTCTGCAAAAAGTCAGTTGTTGGTCATCAAATTTTAGTTTTGACCATCACCATTTCTTCTTCAGGATATTTGGCAAAGATTTAATTAATAATTTATAAAGACGCACATTTAGAGATGGATATTTCTTAATTTCACTCAGTTGTCATGTTGGATATGCAACTTATAAACATGTTTCTGCAATGGGTAAGTTTTTAATTGTCACATTTGAGTTTTTTCCAGCACCATTTTTGCTTTGGTGAAGTTGGCAAAGTTTTAATTAGTAATTTATGACGACACTCTTTTCAGGTTTATTCCGTCAAATTTTCACTTACTTGTTGTTTGGATATTAAATTGAAAATCATATTTCTGCAAAAAGTTAATTCTGATTATCAAATTTGCGCAATTTTTCTTTTGGTGACGTTAGAAAAGTTTTAATCAATAGTTTCTAAAGACACATTTCCCAAGATTGACCTGTCAAAATTTCATCCAATTTTCGTATTGGGTATAGAATCTATAACCATACTTCTGCAAAAAGTCAGTTTTTGGTCATAAAATTTTAGTTTTGACCATCACCATTTCTTCTTCAATATATTTGGCAAAGATTTAATTAGTCATTTATAAAGACGCACATTTTAAGATTTATATATCTTCATTTCACTCAGTTGTCATGTTGGATATGCAACTTATTAACACGTTTCTGCAATGAGTAAGTCTTCAATCGTCAAATTTAAGTTTTTTTTCCTGCACCATTTTTCCTTTGGTTGAGCTGGCAGTTTTAATCTGTAATTTGTGACGACACTTTTTCTAGGATTATTCAAAGTTTCACGCATTTGCCGTATTGGATATAAAATTAACAATCATATTTCTGCAAAAAGTCAATTTCCGATCAACAAATTCGAGTTTTGACTTACGCCATTTTTAGTTCTTTGAAGTTGGAAAAGTTTTGACTGCCAATTTGTAAAGACACACTTTTTAGGATTAATGTGTCATATTTGCATGCAATTGCTGTATTGAGTATACAGGGTGTAGATCAGGCATGTCAAACTCGTTTAACACCAAGGGCCACATCAAGTATTACACACAAGCCGCGGGCCGCATTACCAAAAAAAAAACTACAATTAAAACCAAACAAAAAATAATTATTTTTACCTTGTATATATTTTTTTTTAAATATTTGATACCAATCTTGCCGGGCCGCAGACAACTTGTAAGCGGCCCGCGTGTTTGACATGCCTGGTGTAGATGAACAAAACGGAACATAGAATATTATCTTCTCTGACCATTTTAGAGGAAACATGTAAATATTTTTTTTTTGTAGAGTAAGAGTTTCTACATGCAGTCATGTTATTTTTTTTTTGCATCTACAAAAACACGAAAAAATAATAAAACAAAAATGACAATTTTCTCGAAAATAATGGTTGCCATGAAATATCAACTAAGAAGTCTTACTTTTCCCTCAAGCTAGATTGAATAGCTTTCTTTCTCTTCTTCATTTGTATTTCATATGTTTGGTGGTGGAGTTGCCATTTATTTATTCCAATACAATAAGATATATGAAGAAGACATTCTAAACATTGTATCTTTGCACGGAGTGACACCTTCTGTCATTCGAATTATTAGCAATTGCTAGCAAATTGTTTACCAAATCTCGTTGACCAGGCGAATGAAAGCTTAATTTAGTTGTAAACACTTGTGGTGACTGCCTGGACCGGAGGAAAACGAAAAGGAGGATCACGGGCAGCCGTGACGTTCGGTTACTATAGAGAGGAAAATCAACAACTAGACGAGAAAAATATGACTTGTGAACACACGCTAATTCTTCTTGTACAAAAACCTTAAAAAAATTCGAGACAAATAAAGTAGTAACTGTATATACATAAAATTACACTACATTGGTGACCCCGAATCAAGAAGACGCCTGCACTGAGAAGACGCCAGAGAGCCACCACAAAAAAAAAACGCTGCACGATACTTACAATAACTCTATACACTTATTCCTCTTGGGAATTATTCTCTCGCAACAATTGTGTTTTAGTCTTTTCGAAACAACTGATAAATCACGATCTATGTGGTCTTCTGGGTGAGACGGGTTGTGGTTCCTGGCTTTTGTGATGAAAATCAAATATTTCAGATTCATCCAGCTATTGCGAACATTTTTTTCGACGCGAAATTTCAGAGATTTGTTTATAACAAATTCCGTAACAGCCGAATTTTAATCTTGCAAAGTTTTGCGAAATGGCCCAAACATCTAAAAAAATGATATAGAAACGCGTGAGGCACATCGAGGCAGCTAATTTTATTTTAGATATGAAGTATAACGATTAGATTATAGTTTTGCAAAATATGAGCTTAGATCAAGAAAGACCGAGCATACTTTTTACTTTTGATTCTTGATGCATTTCATCAGTTTATTATACCATACATTCATCTCAAATTTCAATTAATTATCTTTGGAAAATGATTTCATGAATTAGCAAACTTTAAGCAGATATATTAACTACTTACTTGGGAATTTTTTTTGCATATTTCTTTGTAAAAAAGAAACAAACATTTAATAAAACACAGTCATTTTAAACGATTAAGACACTCGCAATGCAGCGGTCACGTGCTAAATGATAATGCCTTACTTTATCACGGTCTCTACCCTTGAGGAAAGGATCCAAGAGGCTGTAAATTTTACCTCCGACTTGTTGGTATCACTTATATTTAAGCTTTGATGGTTTATTTTCAATTTAAATCATATTTTAAATATACATCGAGCGTTTTGTAGACTTGGATGAAACTGACGTTTAAAACGTCAAAATTATAAAAGATGGCAAAAATAAACTTCAAATTCAAAAACTTAGTTTAAAGAGATTAAAAAAAAAAAAATATTATAAGTTGTTCATTTTGGCATTCTCTACAATTATTATTAATATAAATTTGCTGTAACTATTATCGTTTCATAATTATAAACCAAAAATGAAAAAAAAATTATAATAATTTTTTCCTCGAATAACAATGATTTTATAAAAAATGTTTTCAAACAAAATAAGCTCATTTATTTGTTCTCTTCAATATTAGTTTAAATGTTTTTGTGATATTTTTCATATTTAAGAAAATATTGGCAAAAAACAAAAAACAGTTGAGGTAAATACCCACTTCCGGTGTACGAAATTTTACCAAAAGCTTTTCAGTTCTTCGGATTATCAAATAAGACATATGTTCAAAGTTTAATCTCAATTGCTCTATTAGTTTTTGAGATACAGCGCACACACACACACACAATGTGGTCACAATGGTTTACAGCAACCAGCAAAAACGTTTCTAGTTGAAAGTTATTTTCCGAAATGGGACTAAAGTGGACGGAAATTGGGTGTATTCATTCCACGCACCCATGGCAGAGTTTCAGGAAGAATTTCCGAACGTTCTCTTTATTTATGATGAATCTACAAATACCTTATCACTTATCACGATCTGTTGTATTATTTTATGAAACGGGTAGTATTCTCCGTAAACCGGAAAGTGGTAGACCAGTCAAACGTACTTAGGATGCTATTAACACAGCCCAAGGAATTTTGGAAGGTGAACCTACGTCTTCTCTGTGTCGTTTATCACAGCAAATTCATTTATCGGTAAGAACATGCCGCAAGTAACTTAACCTCAATATGTGTTACCAACTTAATTTTTTTTAAATAATAAATCATAGCACACTTGAGGTTTTTTTTAATGAACATACTTTACGTAAAACCGTTTAAGTGGAGAACAAAGCCTTACATTACTACCGGACACAATTTACTCCTATTGATATTCGCATGGACATAAAATCTGCTTACAAAAAAGGTTGCAATTTCCTCATTATTTTCTCTTGTTTGTGTACAGAATATTTGTAAAATATAACTCAAATCTATTTACTGCCAAAGCGTGGATTTTCTCATGGAATTGACCGCCTGCCAAACAATTTTTGCGAATCAAAGAATAACACCCCAACAAAACAAGAGAAACTGGAAAGTCCTCGTGGAGTAAGTTACGCCAGCGCTGATATGATTGAAGTCTTTTACAGTGTTTTGTCACAAAGTGGTTAACCCGTCATTGGTGACGCTACTTTAATGGTGACGCCGGTCTTACGCACCGGGGTTTTCAACTGAAGATTTTTCGAAACGTGTTACTAATAGTTCATGTTTTTTTTAAAATTTATGTTCTTTGACAATAAAAGGTTATTTAATCAACTTAAGCTCTGGATTGTAGCAGCTACTCAAAATTGCAACAAAAAACAATACCGGAGAATAAAGTTATTCGACACACCCGGTCTCACAGACCAGTAGGCGGGTTAAGTAGAGCCTTGCAAATTTAAATGTCACCATGATTCAATTTCAATTTATGTTTACTTCAAGCAAATAAAAGTAAGGTCGTAGGTAAAGTATAGTACATATCGCGAGTTGTAACTCAATTAAGACCGCGTAAAATTGTGTTACTCGCTGCTCGTACGCAACTCTGACTCAATTTCAATTTATGTTTACTTCAAGCGAATAAATGTAAGGTCGTAGGTACAGTATAGTACACATCGCGAGTTGTAACGCAATTAAGAGCGCGTGAAATTGTGTTACTCGCTGCTCGTACGCAATTTCCTGCTAATGTTTCCGATTTCTGATTTCTTTTAAGCTATTGTATAAACTATTATAAGCAATGCAATGGAGCTACTACATTTACTTCCATCTGACTTAACGCATTTGACATTTGAACCGAGCTGCATCGCGTGAATCATGATCGCGGAAATTTTCACAATTATCCTAAACCACGTGAGTCACAACGGGGGAGACACTTTCCAGTAATAAAAAGTAATTTATAGTGATGATGTGATAATTACTTCGGGACACGTTTCGTTCGTGCACGGGCCTATGATCAATCACGCACGGCAGCCCGTGGCCTAACGGCCAAATGGCAACGAATTGGCCGCTCTAATTATGACCGATGTTCGCCGATTAAACCATTTTGTTCTCTTCGACGCCAGACTTAAGTCGACGGACATTTCTCTATTAATTCGTGCGTGTCGTATCAATTGAGTAATCAGCGAGTTGTTAAAATGTTAACATGATTGATGTACAGCTTACGAAATTTATTATGTTTTTTTTTGTGTTGCCTTGTCTTATTAGTATTACATATATAAAGCATATTGATTGATTGATATTGCGGAATTAGGTCGTACCAAATCAAATAGGAATGAAATCAAAATCCAAAAATTAAAGTAAATGCGCTTTACTTGGTTCTAGATAAATCAAATTACCTTCAACAAAAATAATACTTTTCGTGTTTTCAAATTGTTTAATTAATAAAATAACACTTCACTTCAATAACACTAAGGCCACGATGGATATAAGTTTAAGCCTGTTTTAATTGTTTTTATATTTATTTTAAGCTATCGGAGAGCTAGCACCTTTAACATGATTTTTAGTTATTATCACATTCAACTATCACCCAGTTTAGCCATGGAAATAAAAAAGGTTTCGACTGAATTGTGAGGCAGAATGTATTTTGAATAAATTCAGAAATTTTTAAGTGTGTGGCATTTGTTTTTATATTTTCGTTAAATATAGGAAATTGCCAAAAGCTGTGATCTCGTTTCATTATCTCCAATAGTAGTGAAGGGATGTTTTCAGGTTTGAGTAAAATTATGAAACATAATCTATTCCAAGTAAAATTAAAAAGTTCCGCGCCTGTAGCAACTGTTTTTATATTTTATTATAAACCATCGAGAAAGGGGCAACTTCGGCCTGACTATTAACGTTCTCATGTGATAATCTCAAATTCTGGCTAATTAACGTTTTTAGGTTTCGATTAAATTACACAGCAGAATAATGTTTTTGTAAATTTAGAAACTTTTAAGTTTTAACGTATAGAAAAATGGCTTCGATAAATATAAATTTATTTGCCAGCGTACATTAGGTGGCCTATGCTAAAATCACGAATTCACAAATATTTCATTACTCATATTTATTGAAAACGTCAGTTTTTTTTAAATGTTTTTTTTTCTGTTCAAATGAGATTATCTTGAAGTTTAGGGATGGGGTGTTTATGGATTTTTCCAGAAACGTAACCCCGAATGAATTTTGAATAGATTTGTGTAATTTCGAGTCGGTGGCAATTGTTTTTATATTTTTTTCAAGCGATCGAAATTATTGTTCGTTTTCAAAATTGTGCACTCTGTTCAAATGAGATTATCTTGAAGTTTAGGGATGGGGTGTTTATGGATTTTTCCAGTAACGTAATCCCGAATGAATTTTGAATAGATTTGTGTAATTTCGAGTCGGTGGCAATTGTTTTTATATTTTTTTCAAGCGATCGAAATTATTGTTCGTTTTCAAAATTGTGCACTCTGTTCAAATGAGATTATCTTGAAGTTTAGGGATGGGGTGTTTATGGTTTTTTCCAGTAACGTAATCCCGAATGAATTTTGAATAGATTTATGTAATTTCGAGTCGGTGGCAATTGTTTTTATATTTTTTTCAAGCGATCGAAATTATTGTTCGTTTTCAAAATTGTGCACTCTGTTCAAATGAGATTATCTTGAAGTTTAGGGATGGGATGTTTATGGATTTTTCCAGAAACGTAACCCCGAATGAATTTTGAATAGATTTGTGTAATTTCGAGTCGGTGGCAATTGTTTTTATATTTTTTTCAAGCGATCGAAATTATTGTTCGTTTTCAAAATTGTGCACTCTGTTCAAATGAGATTATCTTGAAGTTTAGGGATGGGGTGTTTATGGTTTTTTCCAGTAACGTAATCCCGAATGAATTTTGAATGGATTTGTGTAATTTCGAGTCGGTGGCAATTGTTTTTATATTTTTTTCAAGTGATCGAAATTATTGTTCGTTTCCAAAAGTGTGCATTCTGTTCAAATGAGATTATCTTGAAGTTAAGGGATGGGGTGTTTATGGATTTTTCCAGTAACGTAATCCCGAATGAATTTTGAATAGATGTGTGTAATTTCGAGTCGGTGGCAATTGTTTTTATATTTTTTTCAAGTGATCGAAATTATTGTTCGTTTCCAAAATTGTGCTTTCTGTTCAAATGAGATTATCTTGAAGTTTAGGGATGGGGTGTTCATGGTTTTTTCCAGTAACGTAATCCCGAATGAATTTTGAATAGATTTGTGTTATTTCAAGTCGGTGGCAATTGTTTCTATATATTTTTCAAGTGATCGAAATTATTGTTCGTTTCCAAAATTGTGCATTCTGTTCAAATGAGATTATCTTGAAGTTTAGGGATGGGGTGTTTATGGTTTTTTCCAGTAACGTAATCCCGAATGAATTTTGAATAGATTTGTGTAATTTCAAGTCGGTGACAATTGTTTATTATATTTTTTTCAAGCGATCGAAATTATTGTTCGTTTCCAAAATTGTGCTTTCTGTTCAAATGAGATTATCTTGAAGTTTAGGGATGGGGTGTTTATGGATTTTTCCAGTAACGTAATCCCGAATGAATTTTGAATAGATTTGTGTAATTTCGAGTCGGTGGCAATTGTTTTTATATTTTTTTCAAGCGATCGAAATTATTGTTCGTTTCCAAAAGTGTGCATTCTGTTCTAATGAGATTATCTTGAAGTTTAGGGATGGGGTGTTTATGGGTTTTTCCAGAAACGTAACCCCGAATGAATTTTGAATAGATTTGTGTAATTTTGAGTCGGTGGCAATTGTTTTTATATTTTTTTCAAGCGATCGAAATTATTGTTCGTTTTCAAAATTGTGCACTCTGTTCAAATGAGATTATCTTGAAGTTTAGGGATGGGGTGTTTATGGTTTTTTCCAGTAACGTAATCCCGAATGAATTTTGAATAGATTTGTGTAATTTCGAGTCGGTGGCAATTGTTTTTATATTTTTTTCAAGCGATCGAAATTATTGTTCGTTTTCAAAATTGTGCACTCTGTTCAAATGAGATTATCTTGAAGTTTAGGGATGGGGTGTTTACGGATTTTTCCAGAAACGTAATTCCGAAAGAATTTTGAATAGATTTGTGTAATTTCAAGTCGGTGGCAATTGTTTTTATATATTTTTCAAGTTATCGAAATTATTGTTCGTTTCTAAAATTGTGCATTCTGTTCAAATGAGATTATCTTGAAGTTTAGAGATGGGGTGTTTATGGATTTTTTCAGAAACGTAACCCCAAATGAATTTTGAATTGATTTGTGTAATTTCAAGTCGGTGGCAATTGTCTTTATATTTTTTTCATGTGATCGAAATTATTGTTCGTTTCCAAAATTGTGCATTCTGTTCAAATGAGATTATCTTGAAGTTTAGGGATGGGGTGTTTACGGATTTTTCCAGAAACGTAATTCCCAAAGAATTTTGAATAGGTTTGTGTAATTTCGAGTCGGTGGTAATTGTTTATTATATTTTTTTCAAGCGATCGAAATTATTGTTCGTTTCCAAAATTGTGCATTCTGTTGAAATGAGATTATCTTGAAGTTTAGGGATGGGGTGTTTACGGATTTTTCCAGAAACGTAACCCCGAATGAATTTTGAATTAATTTGTGTAATTTCGAGTCGGTGACAATTGTTTTTATATTTTTTTCAAGTGAACGAAATTATTGTTCTTTTCCAAAATTGTGCATTCTGTTCAAATGAGATTATCTTGAAGTTTAGGGATGGGGTGTTCATGGATTTTTCCAGAAACGTAATTCCGAAAGAATTTTGAATAGATTTGTGTAATTTCAAGTCGGTGGCAATTGTTTTTATATATTTTTCAAGTTATCGAAATTATTGTTCGTTTCCAAAATTGTGCGTTATGTTCAAATGAGATTATCTTGAAGTTTAGGGATGGGGTGTATACGGATTTTTTCAGAAACGTAATCCCGAATGAATTTGTGTAATTTCGAGTCGGTGGCAATTGTTTTTATATTTTTTTCAAGTGATCGAAATTATTTTACAATTAGAAATAATCATACATGTTTAAAAAAAAACGCTCGGACATCATCGATTTTGTTTTTTTGAGAAGAATTTGTTGGACAGTAATTTTTTTAAAATAATCCTAAATACAAATCTGGTACTGTGTGTAATCAATGACAACAAAAATCATTCTAAAAATTGCTATTATTTGTGTTTTGTGGAAACGCGATTCTGCTTAACTTTGCTGTTACACAGAACGTTTCAAAAAGAAATTATCGCAATCGCCAATGAATCGAAATGCTCATGTCTCTGATTGACTGACTCTACGAAAGGCACTTCAAATATATATAATGCAGGAGTGTTTGCGCGGAAATTTCAGGCAACCATACATACATAAGTGTAATGTATGCAACTTTGTACACATGTAACATAGGCAACTAAGAATACCACATGTACAGTGCGCGGAGACAAAAATAGTGATGTGGCCATCATGTTACTTTCTCCGACTTGATGGTATCGTTTATTTTTACGCTTTTATGGTTTATTTTCAATTTAAATCATATTTTAAATGTACATCGAGCGTTGTGTAAACTCGGATGAAACTGACGTTTAAAACGTCAAAATTATGAAAGATGGAAAAATTATACTTCAAATTCAAAAACTAAAGGGATTTCGAAAAAAATTTATTCTTTATAAGTTGTTCATTTTAGCGTTCTCTACAATTATTATTAACATATATTTGCTGTAACTATTATTGTTTTATAATTATAAACCAAAAATTAAAAAAAAATAATACTTTTTTTTCTCGAATAAAAATGATTTTATGAAAAATGTTTTCAAGCAAAAGATGTTCATTTCTTTGTTGTCTTCAAAGTTTGTTTAAATTTTTTTGTGATATTTTTCATATTTAAGGAAATATTGGCAAAAAACAAAAAAATATTAAGGTAAACGCCCACTTCCGGTGTACGAAATTTTACCAAAAGCTTTTCAGTTCTTCAGCTTATCAAATAAGCCGTATGTTCAAAGTTTCATATCAATTACTCTATTGGTTTTTGAGATACAGCGCGCACAGACAGACACACACAGACACACACAGACACAATTTTTTTTTTCCAGAAATTGTTGAAATGGCATCTAGGGGCCCCAAAACGGATATTTCCGGAAAAAAAAATTTTGAAAAAAAAAACGATCACAATACTTTCTCGTACTTCGTAACGGAGAAAGTAATAAAAAACACCTACCGCACCAACCATTTTCCCACTCTCAGCTACACCCCAGCGAACACTACAAAAAAGATTTTGGTTGATCTTTTTAATATTTTCGATTTTTTTCAGTATAAAAACTTCTAGTCTAGTAAAAATATTGCTGTTATTCTCAAACAGGCTCGTAGATGTTCGGCGGTGAGGCAACGGAAGAAAATTTGACCAAAACAGCAACGAGCCTTACCCTACGAAGAGGCCGCCGCTATGGTGCTTTAACTATGGTGCAAAAAAAATTTGATCGAAACAAAACGGAATATTTGCTTTCCCTATGAGTGAGGCATCTATGATACATATTTGAATTGATAAAAAAATAGTTTGCAAATAAAAAAAGTTGCAAAACTGAAATTGATAATTTAGTGAAATTTACTTTCGAACGTGTAAACCACATAGGAGTAATTTTATGTAAGGAGACCAAACCTTAATTTATTCCACAAGAAGCGATAATTTCCACGCGAATTACATTTATAATATCGGTGTCAGGCGGCATTGTGAGATAAAACGTTGGCACGACTGTAAATCACGCCCTCGTGCTCACCAATTGTGAAAGTTGCTCCAAATAATGGGCTACTGAGGAAGTCCTCACATTAATTTAGGGATGACAATACAATTCGATAAACATAATGAAGAATAAGTATTTACAATATTGAAAGTCTGAAACACCATCGTTGCTGCAATGCTTTTCGAGGAGGTACTACAGGGGATGGAATTTTTTGAAAAAGTATCAATAATAAAAATAGAAAATAAGTCAACAAATAAGTAAAGGTGAAAATCCCCTGACTTCCTGTAGATGATGATGGTTTTTACAGAAACCAAAACCGGTACAGAAATAATATACTATAAAAAAACAACACAAAATTAGAAGAACGCCTTACGTTACTCCTTCAAATAAAATTAGATTGTAGAAGACGAAAATTAAATCAAAATGTTAATCAATTTAAAAATAAAAGTAACGTGTTTTAATGATGTAAGAAATTAGAAAAAAATCACCTAAAGCCTAGGGTAAGGTAATGCAAGTAATCGGCTCCTCCAAATCCGCCACACCGACACTGTTAATAGGAAATCTGTTACCTAATAATAAATATTATTATCTATCATTACTTATATTTTTATATATCCTGCAAATCCTTGATAAATAGTTTGAATAAAATTGGTCCGCAATGCGACCCTTGAGGTACACCCGATGTTACAGGTATTGGTTTGGAGATATAATTTTTTATCGAATATACTGATCGCGATTATTAAGAACGCCAATGTGCTGCTACTGAAGTCAATCGAATATATTTTATCTAATAAAAGGTAAATGTTTATTCTATTGAAGTCTGTATAGAAAAATCGTATAGACGAAACGACTGGACATACGTACAAAACATGTCTAAATATTGCCGAATAGGTTAACCCTTGACACCTGATCTCTAAGTCTCATCTGATAGGCTTCATCAGCCTAGTCACTAACCAAGCATTTTAACTGCCTAATCCGTAAAGGGGACACTTCACGGTCTACCAGATGTCACTAAAATCTTACATTATATACCAATCTGCGAAGAAGCTCATTTTTAACGTAACATATTGGCTCATCGAGTCTGAGCTCAAATATTAATATTTGAGTCCCAAGGAAGCGATCGCGCTGTTGAGATTTTTTGTCGATAAAGATAAGCGCTATTGCGTTTTTCGACCAAATGGTTGAACAATCTTACCTTAATATTTCATTAATACCTTAAGCACACATAATTCATGTTTTTGTACGACAACTGTATGGATCATTTCTATGATACGAACGCATTTCTACATAATTTTCCATGCAAATTTCAAGCAACAGACGTATATTATTCTGATTAGCAATTGTGCGCGCCGTTTGCGACCAAAAACATTGTATTCATATTCAATAACAATATCGACGTAAAAGGCACAACCTTCGCCGATCTGAAAACGGCTCGGCATTCCTACGGATTATTACGTTCATAACTAGACAACAGTTGCTGGCGAAACAATAATAATAATAGCAACAACGATAATAAGACGTAATGGCCGGCAATAAATAATTCAGCGTTTAATATCTTATCACATTAGCATAACTGCCGTAATTCGAAGTACGCCCACCGACCAATGGGACACATGTAACGTAACGCTCGGTCGAAGAAAGGAATTCTGTTCTGGTCTCGGCAGCTGGGGCTTGTTATTTATTAGATAATTACTGGTAATGTTTCTTATGCACTACTGTACAGATTCGGATTGTGTACTGGTAGATCTATAAATAGGGGTTTTAATTATATTTATGCGAAATTTTATTCGTGTTATTTGCTATAAGTAGAAATAGCATCTATGCGTGGCCTATTAAATTTGAGCAAAGTTATCGGTGACGATGCTCCGCTGCGCTGCGCCGTCGTTTTTGCGTATCCCTTTAAAAAGTAACTGGTGACGAACGACGGCTCCGCTGCGCTGCGCTGCGCCGTCGTCTGTGCGTAGCCTATTAAAATTGATCAAAGTAACTGGTAACGACCGACGGCTCCGCTGCGCTGCGCCGTCGTCTGTGCGTATCTCATTAAAATTGAGCAAAGTAAAAAAAAAAATGTGCTCCGCTGCTGAATTTCGCTCCCCCCTTCCGTATACAACGTCATATCTCGAAATCCACAAATCGGATCGAAAAACTTTATGGGGATCTTTGATACGGATTACATCGGTGACTGATATGCCGTCGTCAAATTTTTAATTTTCGAAAAAAAAAATTCTTCGAAAAATTCCCGCAAAACAATCAAAAATCGGCCGTAGATCGTAAACGGTACGCCCCACGAAAAATATAGTACTTACCTTTTCGACGCAAAATGCAATTCCTAATGGCATGCCGCTTAAATTTCTTGCGTGAGATTAAAAATGGCCGCTGTAGAATTTTTTTTATTGAAATCGGGGTTGGTTTTCTTTGAATAACTCCTCGGGGGTTAGAGATATCAAAAATTCGTAAGAGACATAAAATATATAAGGGAGCTAGTTCTACAAAACTCTATGAAATTCGGAGTCGTGTCCGTAAGGGGAAGCGTGCCCTTTTTTCCGGAAGCGTCCGAAATGTGATTTTTTAGAAAAAAACGCTTGAGGGGTTGCAACGGAATTTTTTACGGGAACGTGCGATAGCAAACCTTGTGTCCCGATGCATTGGGGATTTTTTGAGCCATATTTGAATCCTCCAACTCAAAAATTCTGGGAGGAGATAGGTTTGGCGCGAACCTCTGCATCGCGAAAAATCGATTTTCAAAAATTCACCCCCGAGTCTAGGGGTTGTTGGAAAATCGCAGTTTTCACGGGCCTCTAGAGGACGTTTTCGGAAAAAAAAAATTTATCGTTTTTTCTTTTAAGGTTACAATTTTAATGGTGTATTTCTTGAATTATTTGTGATTTTTCATGAAAATTTCAAACCGTCATCGATAAGCGTTTTGAAAATAATGTAAAAAAACTTGATTTTGATGTCAAAAATTGATTTATTCTGGCTGAATTTTGAAATTTTAAAACTAATTCCAACACAGATTCATTTCTTACAATTTTTGAAATTACCGAATGCAATTTCAATTTTATTTGAGGTTTACTATTTGGTTTCCAGTTGAGATATGTTTTAGCGATATATCAAAAATAACTTCATTCTGGAAGGATTTTGAAATTTTGCAGCTGATTCTGGTAGTGATAATTTTTTTTATTGTCGAAAATAATTTGCTTTTCTTCGGTTCAAGTTTTGAGTGTTTCTATTTAATTTTCAGCTGTGATATGTCGATTTCTTTAAAGGGATGTCAAAAATTGGTTCAATCTTCAAGCTTCGAAGTAGCGATGATTTTTTTTTTCAAATATCTTAATCGCTGAATGTAATTTTCATTTCCATAGTTTTTACTTGTTGCCATTAGAGGTGGGTAACTCATGAGTGAGTCGATTAAAAGAGCCATGTAAGAAATGAGTAGATCGTCAAGTTACAAATTTCTTACTCATGTTAAGTTTAAACAGATGAAAACGGTAAAAGAAGCCGAGCACACAAATTTTGAATAGTTATTTTTAGCAATTGAAAATTTCCTTTATCCTGCTAACGTACCATTTGTGATAGTAGTGCGATTTTTGACAGTTCGAAATTGTTATTTTTAGCTGTTGAAATTTTCTATTTTTTTTAATATCAAAAAATGCCGCTTTTGATAGTAAAAAACCAGAATTTTTTTAGCTGCAAATTTCTTTATTTATCATTGAATCGCGGTGCAAAAAATGCAGAATTTTTAACAATACAAAAATGGCAATTTTCTTTTTTAATATCAAAAAATGCCGTTTTTGATTGTAAAAATCCACAATTTTTGGCAGCTGCTAATGTCTTTATTTACCGTTGAATCGTGCCATTTATGGTGGCAGAAATTCAGAATTTTTGATAATTCGAAATTTTCATTTTCTTTTTTTAATATCGAAAAATGTCGTTTTTGATAGTAAAAATCCACAATTTTTGATAGCTTCAAATTTCTTTACGTGCCTTTTGCGGTGGAAAAAATGCAGAATTTTTGACAATTCGAAATTGTGATTTTTGACGGTTATTTATTGGAAATTTCTGTATGAAAGTTCAGGGAAAACACTGATGAATACGAATAAAATGCAAATGAATTATTCAGCCAAAAAGAATACAAAGTACAAAATATATCGCATTCTATGTGATTGTGGGCAGATGATTTTTTGACCTTTTGCGAAGAAGAAGCGCTTATGATGGATTTTTGTATTATCTACTTATGTTATTATTAAGTTTTCATATAACTATCATGTTACGCAGTGATTAAAAAAACAACAACAAATTATTCGAGTCCGAGCGGTGCGCGCACATAATATTTTTGCGCATTCTAAAATAAGCCGATCAATTTGCTCTAAATTGAACCGAATTGCTCAACCCCCCCGTCGGTAAGTAGAACGGTTATATAACGCCAGTCTGGTGTAATGTAATCTTTGTGCGAATATTTCAAAACGATGGGCCGAGCGCTCGCGCCGTTTTGCAATTACTGCTAAAAATAAAAGCCAAAAATCGGATCGAGTTTTCAGCGCGTCCGTTAGTCCCTCGATTTATGGCACTCGAATATTTTCTGGGTTATTAATTCCTGTTGTGCGTTCGCGATTATCTCATCTGTTCTCGTAATTGTTTTCGATTATGATCGGTTTCGCAATTTTTTATTCATTACTTGAGCACACGTCTCGAATTCAAAATTGAAACAGTTAATTGCTACCTGATGTGATTTGTGAGTGATTTCAATCAATTAAAAAAATATATAAAAACAATTGCCACAGGCTTGAAACTTTACAAATTTACTCAAAATACATTCAGCTTTATAATTCAATCAAAATCTGCAAACATTCCTTCACCAAATTTGCAAATAATCACGTGAGAACATAGTTATAATATTGCTGAAATTGATCAATTTTCCTTGGTTTAAAAAAATATAAAAACAATTGTTACAGGTTTGAAATTTTCCAAATCGACTCAAAATACATTCTGCTGTATAACTCAATCAAAATCTGAAAACATCCCTTCATCAAATTTGCAAATAATCACGTGGGAACATAGTTATAATATTGCTGAAATTGATCAATTTTCCTTGGTTAAAAAAAAATATAAGAACAATTGCTACAGGTTTGAAATTTTCCAAATCGACTCAAAATACATTTTGCTGTATAACACAATCAAAATCTGAAAACATTTATTCACCAAATTTACAAATAATCACGTAAGAACACAGTTGTAATAATGCTGAATTTGATCAATTTTCCTTGGTTAAAAAAATATAAAAAACAATTGCCACACGCTTCAAACTTTCCAAATTAGCTTAAAATATATTCTGCTCTATAATTCAATTAAAATCTGAAAACATCCCTTCACCAAATTTGCAAATTTACACCAATGTAAATTTGATTAATCTTCCTTGGTTAAAAAAAATATAAAAACAATTGCTACAGGTTTGAAATTTTCAAAATCGACTCAAAATACATTTTACTGTATAATTCAATCAAAATCTGAAAACATTCCTTCACCAAATTTGCAAATAATCGCGTGAAACCATAGTTATAATATTGCTGAAATTGATCAATTTTCCCTGGTTAAAAAAAAATATAAAAACAATTGTTACAGGTTTGAAATTTTCCAAATCGACTCAAAATACATTCTCCTGTATAATTCAATCAAAATCTAAAAACATTCCTTCACCAAATTTGCAAATAATCACGTGGGAACATAGTTATAATATTGCTGAAATTGATCAATTTTCCCTGGTTAAAAAAAAAATATAAAAACAATTGCTACTTATTTGAAATTTTCCAAATCGACTCAAAATACTTTCTGCTGTGTAATTTAATCAAAATTTGAAAACATTCCTTCACTAAATTTGCAAATAATCACGTGGGAACATAGTTATAATATTGCTGAAATTGATCAATTTTCCCTGGTTAAAAAAAAAATATGAAAACAATTGCTACAGGTTTGAAATTTTCCAAATCGGCTCAAAATACATTCTGCTGTATAATTCAATCAAAATCTGAAAACATTCCTTCACTAAATTTGCAAATAATCACGTGGGAACATAGTTAAAATATTGCTGAAATTCATCAATTTTCCTTGGTTAAAAAAAATATAAGAACAATTGCTACTGGTTTGAAATTTTCCAAATCGACTCAAAATACATACTGCTGTATAATTCAATCAAAATCTGAAAACATCCCTTCACCAAATTTGCAAATAATCACGTGGGAACATAGTTTACACCAATGTAAAATTTGATTAATTTTCGTTGGTTAAAAAAAAATATAAAAACAATTGCAACAGGCTTGAAACTTTCCAAATTGACTCAAAATATATTCTGCTCTATATTTAAATTAAAATTTGAAAACATTCCTTCACTAAATTTGCAAATAATCACGTGGGAACATAGTTATAATATTGCTGAAATTGATCAATTTTCCTTGGTTAATAAAAATATGAAAACAATTGCTACTGGTTTGCAATTTTCCAAATCGACTCAAAATACATTCTGCTGTATAATTCAATCAAAATCTGAAAACATTCCTTCACCAAATTTGCAAATAATCACGTGGGAACATAGTTATAATATTGCTGAAATTGATCAATTTTCCTTGGTTAAAAAAAATATGAAAACAATTGCTACAGGTTTGAAATTTTCGAAATCGACTCAAAAAACATTCTGCTGTGTAATTCAATCAAAATTTGAAAACATTCCTTCACTAAATTTGAAAATAATCACGTGGGAACATAGTTATAATATTGCTGAAATTGATCAATTTTCCTTGGTTAAAAAAATAAAATAAAAACAATTGCTACGGGTTTGAAATTTTCCACATCAACTCAAAATACATTCTGCTGTATAATTCAATCAAAATCTGAAAACATTCCTTCACTAAATTTGCAAATAATCACGTGGGAACATAGTTAAAATATTGCTGAAATTCATCAATTTTCCTTGGTTAAAAAAATTATAAGAAGAATTGCTACTGGTTTGAAATTTTCCAAATCGACTCAAAATACATACTGCTGTATAATTCAATCAAAATCTGAAAACATCCCTTCACCAAATTTGCAAATAATCACGTGGGAACATAGTTTACACCAATGTAAAATTTGATTAATTTTCGTTGGTTAAAAAAAAATATAAAAACAATTGCAACAGGCTTGAAACTTTCCAAATTGACTCAAAATACATTCTGCTCTATAATTAAATTAAAATTTGAAAACATTCCTTCACTAAATTTGCAAATAATCACGTGGGAACATAGTTATAATATTGCTGAAATTGATCAATTTTCCTTGGTTAAAAAAAAAAATATAAAAACAATTGTCAAAGGCTTGAAACTTTCCAAATCGACTCAAAATACATTCTGCTGTATAAGTCAATCAAAATCTGAAAACATCCCTTCACTAAATTTGCAAATAATCACGTGGAAACATAGTTGTAATATTGCAGAAATTGATTAATTTTCCTTGGTAAAAAAAAAATATAAAAACAATTGCTACTGGTTTGAAATTTTCCAAATCGACTCAAAATACATTCTGCTGTATAATTCAATCAAAATCTGAAAACATTCCTTCACTAAATTTGCAAATAATCACGTGCGAACATAGTTATAATATTGTTGAAATTGATCAGTTTTCCTTGGTTAAAAAACATATAAAAACAATTGTCAAAGGCTTGATACTTTCCAAATCGACTCAAAATACATTCTGTTGTAACATTCCTTCACTAAATTTGCAAATAATTACGTGGGAACATAGTTATAATATTGATGAAATTGACCAATTTTCCTTGGTTAAAAAAAATATAAAAACAATTGCCAAAGGCTTGAAACTTTCCAAATCGATTCAGAATACATTCTGCTCTATAATCCAATCGGAATCTGAAAACATCCTTTCACCAAATTTGCAAATAATCACCTGGGAACATAGTTATAATATTGCTGAAATTGATCAATTTTCCTTGGTTAAAAAAAATATTAAAAAAATTGCCACAGGCTTAAAACTTTCCAAATTGACTCAAAATACATTTTGCTCTATAATTCAATTAAAATCTGAAAACATTCCTTCACCAAATTTGCAAATAATCACGTGAGAACACAGTTGTGATAATGCTGAAATTGATCAATTTTCCTTGGTTAAAAAAAAAATATAAAAACAATTGTCATAGGCTTGAAACTTTCCAAATTGACTCAAAATATATTCTGCTCTATAATTCAATCAAAATCTGAAGACATACCTTTACCAAATTTGCAAATAATCACGTGGGAACATAGTTTACACTAATGTAAAATTTGATTAAGTTTTCTTGGTAAAAAAAATATAGAAACAATTGCCACAGGCTTGAAACTTTCAAAATTGACTCAAAATACATTCCGCTCTATAATTTAATCAAAATCTGAAAACATCCCTTCACCAAATTTGCAAATAATCACATGAGAACATAGTTTACACCAATGTAAAATTTGATTAATTTTCCTTGGTTAAAAAAAATATAAAAACAATTGCCACAGGCTTGAAACTTTCCAAATTGACTCAAAATGCATCCCGCTCTATAATTCAATTAAAATATGAAAACATCCCTTCACCAAATTTGCAAATAATCACATGAGAACATGGTTTACACCAATGTAAAATTTGATTAACTTTCCCTGGTTAAAAAAAAAATAAAAACAATTGCCACAGGCTTGAAACTTTCCAAATTGACTCAAAATGCATTCTGCTCTATAATTCAATTAAAATCTGAAAACATCCCTTCACCAAATTTGCAAATAATCACGTGGGAACATAGTTTACACCATTGTAAAATTTGATTAAGTTTCCTTGGTAAAAAAAAATATAAAAACAATTGCCACAGGTTTGAAACTTTCCAAATTGACTCAAAATACATGTTGTTCTATAATTCAATTAAAATCTGAAAACATCCTTTTACCAAATTTGCAAATAATCACATGAGAACATAGTTTACACCAATGTAAAATTTGATTAATTTTCCTTGGTTAAAAAAAATATAAAAACAATTGCCACAGGCTTGAAACTTTCCAAATTGACTCAAAATACATTCTGCTCTATAATTCAATTAAAGTTTGAAAACATCCCTTCGCCAAATTTGCATGAGAACATAGTTTACACCAATGTAAAATTTGATTAATTTTCCTTGGTTAAAAAAATTATAAAAACAATTGACACAGGCTTGAAACGTTCCAAATTGACTCAAAATACATTCTGCTCTATAATTCAATTAAAATCTGAAAACATCCCTTCACCAAATTTGCAAATAATCACATGAGAACATAGTTTATACCAATGTAAAATTTGATTAATTTTGCTTGGTTAAAAAAAATTTAAAACCAATTGCCACAGGCTTGAAACTTTCCAAATTGACTCAAAATACATTCTGCTCTATAATTTAATTAAAATCTGAAAACATTCCTTCACCAAATTTGCAAATAATCACGTGGGAACAGAGTTTACACCAATGTAAAATTTGATTAATTTTCCTTGGTTAAAAAAATATAGAAACAATTGCCAACGGCTTGAAACTTTCCAAATTGACTCAAAATACATTCTGCTCTGTAATTCAATTAAAATCTGAAAACATCCCTTCACCAAATTTGCAAATAATCACATGAGAACATAGTGTACACCAATGTAAAATTTGATTATATTTCGTTAGTTAAAAAAAATATAAAAACAATTGCCAAAGGCTTGAAACTTTCCAAATTGACTCAAAATAAATTCTACTCTATAATTCAATTAAAATCTGAAAACATCGCTTCACCAAATTTGCAAATAATCACATGAGAACATAGTTTACACCAATGTAAAATTTTATCCTTTTATTTCCTTGGTTAAAAAAAATATAAAAACAATTGCCAGAGACTTGAAACTTTCTAAATTAACTAAAAATGCATTCTGCTCAATAATCCAATCAGAATCTGAAAACATCCCATCCACATGAGAACATTGTTTATAGTGATGCTGAGTTTTCTCGCTTTCCCTGGTTAAAAAAATATATAAAAATAATTGCCGCAGATCTGATACTTTCCAAATTTACTGAAATTTAGTTATATTGTACTTATTATATTATATTTAATTTTCTTTCTTTTAGAAAGTTTTCAAAAAAAAATTATTTTTCAAAGTTTTTCAAGAAATTTTATTCGTACTAACTTTTGTGTCTAAATTTGAAATATGTATTTTTTTTTCGGATCTTTATTATTCATGATTTTACTTGACAGCTGATACGACTAATTACAACCAGATACTAAAGGATAATGTATAATTACTGTGATGAGCATCAATGAACTATTATTATTATTATTAATGTTATTAGTTACTGTTCTGCATCAAAATCCTCTCGTGAAAAAAACATGACCACAGAACTTTCACTACAAGAAACATATTTTTACACTTTTTCTCTAAAATAATTTGGGGAGCCAATATTTGAACTCTGTGCTTAAACCAATTGTTCACCCTGTATATACTAGAGGAAAACCGTTTTCTTGGATGATAAATTATTTTCAGAGATTAATTCGTAATTCCTTATTTGCATTCCGACTGATGAACGAACCTGAAGGCGAAAGACAGGAAATGTCTGAATATCGCAGCATCTGAAAATAGACCAGTGCACTCGTCCATAAAATCCTTCAAGAGGAATGAAAATTTGATGTCGCGTCCGCATTCTCTAATGCTCCGGATAATCTATGTTATATGACCAAATGAATAAATAAAGTTTTTTTTTTATTATTAAGTGAACGAAAATTGCATGTCCGGATTAGTCACTACCTTTCAAAAGTATTTTCAATTTCAACACCTGGTTTTAAAGAATACGATTCAACCACTTTGCTTATTTCTTCTACTTCTTGATTGATCTATTCTGATGTAATTTCCTGAATGACTGAAGTATAAGCAATTCTCCAAACTAATATTTACTCGCGTTCTTATTTACACCAAAACCAGGTCCTGCTCGAGAATGTCCATGGAAATAAATACGAGCATGGGCGTATAAATAGCAATAGTTGGTTATATGTCCAGTTCTAGGATATATTTAAAGCAAACAATTGCGCGGCGACGGCCTTTTTTAAAAATATCCGTGCGCACGCCTACCCGGGAAAACTTGTAAATACACGAAAAAAAAATTATATCAAAAGGAGGTAAAAATATATGAAGGAGAGGAGAGCGAACAATCCCCGTCCAAATAAACCAGAAGGTTGCCAAAGCGTAGTTTTACAGTTTTATAACACTCGCACGCAAATAGAAGTGATTCATGTAGGCAAATAGTAAACAATTCCAAAAAGTTGTGTATGGAAATGCGATATTAGGCCAAGAATTTTAAATTTCGCAGTTTTGGTAACGCCGGCCAAAAACAGTTTCATTAATGTAGAATACGTTGTACTATTTTGATACCTCGGCAACATCTTCATTTTCATTATATTTTACTGCAGAGGCCTGAAAATTTTATAGCAAAATTGTTAATACCAACAATCTGTAGATAGTAAACATTACACTGGTTTGCAAAAAATACAAATTTCGAGCCCCGCTGATTCTCATGTAAAATGACCTCCTGAATCCGAAAATGACTCCCGAATTCCTCCATCAACCACCATTTTCGCGGGAGGCCCTCAACCAATTTTTTTCACTTTTCGGTAATTTGGATTACCTTTACATTACTTCTGAGGAGCTAGAGAGGAGAACTTCTAAAACAAGGACATTTGCAGCAAGGGCTATTGAAGATAGCTGAATCTTTTTAACGATGATTATTAAGAAAGTTGCATTTTTTAATAAAAGTTCCAAGAGGTTTACTCGTGTATTTTTTCATGTTTTCGTCAAAAATTAAAAATCTCTAATTCGACTAATTGACGTAGGAGGAGCTCAGATTTGCAAACCGCATTCAATTTGGAGTTTTCGTTTAGCCGCTACGGCCGATCAAAGTCTGAAAAATCAATTATTTTTTTAAATTTTCAAAATGTTCATGGTGACTAGCTAATTTTCTTGTTATTGAAGATATCTGTAATGTTTTATTACCAATAATCAATTAACATCGATACTGTAGAATATAATCATAATCGCAAAGCTTTAACCACCTCCGAAACCGCCTCCGAATCCACCGAATCCTCCGAATCCTCCGTATGGTTCACCATATCCATCTTGTCCATCTTGTCCACCTTCTCCACCATCCTTCTTCGAATCCTCCCCGGGTTCACTTTTAGGTAAATCTCTCGGCGACTCGATTGCGCTCACAGCAATGATGGTGGCGGCGATGCAGACGAGAACCAGCGCAGCTTTCATCTTGTTCTAGCCAAAGTCTTCAATTGACTGTGACTGCGCAATTTATTTTCAAGCTCTTATACGTATACTAATTGGAATACCTTCTGTATTTATCGCATTCGTTACATTTTATTTGTTTTTGTAGTAAGGAGATAAGACCATTTTAACGCAAACTGATACACAAGTATTACAATCGTTGTTTTGAACCACATTCTTGTCATTATGCAAGTTTTAAATTCTTTTACCGCATAACGATAAGGATTGAGTCGTTGAAATTTGAATGTGTGTGAATCTTTTAAAATGAACAATTATACTTTTTTCAAAGTATGTCCAGATATTTGTGGAGAGTAGGTTAGTTTAAACTCGACCCTTAGAAAACCAAACAAAAGTTTGATATGTTAAGAATAAAGTCCTGAAAAACAAGTCTTCAAAAAAAAATTTTTCTAAGAAAAAACCTAAAAATGAATTTCATTTTTGGTTTATAATTTTGAAACGATAATAGTTACAGCAAATTTGTAATATCAATAATTTTCGTGACTCGAAAAAAATATAAAGGCAATTGCTGTTGACTTAAAACTTGCCAAAGTTACTCAAAATACACTATAAATTATAATTATTTAAAAACCATAAACACCCTTTTCCTAAATTTTGAAATAAGTTCATGCAAACGGAGCGCAAATTTGCGAAAAATATCAATAAGTTCCGTGACTCGAAAAAAATATAAAGACAATTGCTATCGACTTAAAACTTGCCAAAGTTACTCAAAATACACCCTAAATTATGATTATTCAAAAACCATAACCACGCTCTCCCTAAATTTTGAAATAAATTCATGCGAACCGAGCGTAAATTTGCGAAAAATATCAATAACTTCCGTGACTCGAAAAAAAAATATAAAGACAATTGCTATCGACTTAAAAATTGCCAAAGTTACTCAAAATACACCATAAATTATCATTATTTAAAAACCATAAACACCCTCTTCCTAAATTTTGAAATAAATTCATGCAAACGGAGCGTAAATTTGCGAAAAATATCAATAACTTTCGTGACCCGAAAAAAATATAAAGACAATTGCTATCGACTTAAAAATTGCCAAAGTTACTCAAAATACACCTTAAATTATGATTATTTAAAAACCATAAACACCCTCTCCCTAAATTTTGAAATAAATTCATGCAAACGGAGCGTAAATTTGCGAAAAATATCAATAACTTTCGTGAATCCAAAAAAAATTTAGAGGCAATTTCTATCGACTTAAAACTTGCCAAAGTTACTCAAAATACACCCTAAATTATCATTATTTAAAAACCATAAACACCCTCTCCCTAAATTTTGAAATAAATTCATGCAAACGGAGCGTAAATTTGCGAAAAATATCAATAACTTTCGTGTCTCGAAAAAAATATAAAGGCAATTGCTATCGACATAAAACTTGCCAAAGTTACTCAAAATACACCCTAAATTATGATTATTTAAAAACCATCAGCACCCTTTCTCGAAATTTTGAAATAAATGTATGCGAATGGAGCGTAAATTTGCGAAAATTATCAATAATTTTCGTGTCTCGAAAAAAATATAAAAGCAATTGCTATCGACTTAAAACTTGCCAAAGTTACTCAAAATACACCCTTAATTATGATTATTTAAAAACCATAATCACCCTTTGCCTAAATTTCGAAATAAATTCATGCAAACGGAGCGTAAATTTGCGAAAAATATCAATAACTTTCGTGTCTCGAAAAAAATATAAAGGTAATTGCTATCGACTTAAAACTTGCCAAAGTTACTCAAAATACACCCTAAATTATGATTATTTAAAAACCATAAACACCCTCTCCCTAAATTTTGAAATAAATTCATGCAAACGGAGCGTAAATTTGCGAAAAATATCAATAACTTCCGTGACTCGAAAAAAATATAAAGACAATTGCTATCGACTTAAAACTTGCCAAACTTACTCAAAATATACCCAAAATTATGATTATTCAAAAACCATAAACACCCCCCCCTCCCTAAAATTTGAAATAAATTCATGCAAACGGAGCGTAAATTTGCGAAAATTATCAATAACTTTCGTGACTCGAAAAAAATATAAAGACAATTGCTATCGACTTAAAAATTGCCAAAGTTACTCAAAATACACCCTAAATTATGATTATTTAAAAACCATAAACACCCTCTCCCTAAATTTTGACATAAATTCATGCAAACGGAGCGTAAATTTGCGAAAAATATCAATAACTTTCTTGTCTCGAAAAAAATATAAAGGCAATTTCTATCGACTTAAAACTTGCCAAAGTTACTCAAAATACACCATAAATTATCATTATTTAAAAACCATAAACACCCTCTTCCTGAATTTTGAAATAAATTTATGCAAACGGAGCGTAAATTTGCAAAAAATATCAATAACTTTCGTGTCTCAAAAAAAAATATAAAGGCAATTGCTATCGACTTAAAACTTGCCAAAGTTACTCAAAATACACCCTAAAATATGATTATTTGAAAACCATAAACACCCTCTCCCTAAATTTTGAAATAAATTCATGCAAACGGAGCGTAAATTTGCGAAAAATGTCAATAACTTTCGGGTCTCGAAAAAAATATAAAGGCAATTGCTATCGACTTAAAACTTGCCAAAGTTACTCAAAATACACCCTTAATTATGATTATTTAAAAACCATAAACACCCTCTCCCTAAATTTTGAAATAAATTCATGCAAACGGAGCGTAAATTTTCGAAAAATATCAATAAATTTCGTGTCTCGAAAAAAATATAAAGGCAATTGCTATCGACTTAAAACTTGCCAAAGTTACTCAAAATACACCCTTAATTATGATTATTTAAAAACCATAAACACCCTCTCTCTAAATTTTGAAATAAATTCATGCAAACGGAGCGTAAATTTGCGAAAAATATCAATAACTTTCGTGTCTTGAAAAAAATATAAAGGCAATTGCTATCGACTTAAAACTTGCCAAAGTTACTCAAAATACACCCTTAATTATGATTATTTAAAAACCATAAACACCCTCTCCCTAAATTTTGAAATAAATTCATGCAAACGGAGCGTAAATTTTCGAAAAATATCAATAAATTTCGTGTCTCGAAAAAAATATAAAGGCAATTGCTGTCGACTTAAAACTTGCCAAAGTTACTCAAAATACACCATAAATTATCATTATTTAAAAACCATGAACACCCTCTCCCTAAATTTTGAAATAAATTCATGCAAACGGACCGTAAATTTTCGAAAAATATCAATAAATTTCGTGTCTCGAAAAAAATATAAAGGCAATTGCTATCAACTTAAAACTTGCCAAAGTTACTCAAAATACACCCTAAATTATAATTATTTGAAAACCATAAACACCCTCTTCCTAAATTTTGAAATAAATTCATGCAAACGGAGCGTAAATTTGCGAAAAATATCAATAACTTTCGTGTCTCGAAAAAAAATATAAAGGCAATTGCTATCGACTTAAAAATTGTCAAAGTTACTCAAAATACACCATGAATTATCATTATTTAAAAACCATAAACACCCTCTCAATAAATTTTGAAATAAATTCATGCAAACGGAGCGTAAATTTGCGAAAAATATCAATAACTTCCGTGACTCGAAAAAAATATAAAGACAATTGCTATCGACTTAAAACTTGCCAAACTTACTCAAAATATACCCAAAATTATGATTATTCAAAAACCTTAAACACCCCCCCCCCTAAAATTTGAAATAAATTCATGCAAACGGAGCGTACATTTGCGAAAATTATCAATAACTTTCGTTACTCGAAAAAAATATAAAGACAATTGCTATCGACTTAAAAATTGCCAAAGTTACTCAAAATACACCCTAAATTATGATTATTTAAAAACCATAAACACCCTCTCCCTAAATTTTGAAATAAATTCATGCAAACGGAGCGTAAATTTGCGAAAAATGTCAATAACTTTCGTGTCTCGAAAAAAATATAAAGGCAATTGCTATCGACTTAAAACTTGCCAAAGTTAGTCAAAATACACCCTTAATTATGATTATTTAAAAACCATAAACACCCTCTTCCTAAATTTTGAAATAAATTCATGCAAACGGAGCGTAAATTTGCGAAAAATATCAATAACTTTCGTGAATCGAAAAAAAATTTAGAGGCAATTGCTATCGACTTAAAACTTGCCAAAGTTACTCAAAATACACCCTAAATTATGATTATTTAAAAATCATAAACACCCTGTTCCTAAATTTTGAAATAAATTCATGCAAACGGAGCGTAAATTTGCGAAAAATATCAATAACTTTCGTGACTCGAAAAAAATATAAAGACAATTGCTATCGACTTAAAAATTGACAAAGTTACTCAAAATACCCCCTAAATTATGATTATTTAAAAACCATAAACACTCTCTTCCTAAATTTTGAAATAAATGTATGCAAACGGAGCGCAAATTTGCGAAAAATATCAATAACTTTCGTGTCTCGAAAAAAATATAAAGACAATTGCTATCGACTTAAAACTTGCCAAAGTTACTCAAAATACACCATAAATTATAATTATTTGAAAACCATAAACACCCTTTCCTTAAATTTTGAAATAAATTCATGCAAACGGAGCGAAAATTTGCGAAAAGTATCAATAATTTCGTGACTCGAAAAAAATATAAAGACAATTGCTATCGACTTAAAAATTGCCAAAGTTACTCAAAATACACCCTAAATTATGATTATTTAAAAACCATAATCACCCTTTGCCTAAATTTCGAAATAAATGTATGCGAACGGAGCGTAAACTTGCGAAAAATATCAATAACTTTCGTAACTCGAAAAAAATATAAAGACAATAGCTATCGACTTAAAAATTGTCAAAGTTACTCAAAATACACCATAAATTATCATTATTTAAAAACCATAAACACCCTCTCCCTAAATTTTGAAATAAATTCATGCAAACGGAGCATAAATTTGCGAAAAATATCAATAACTTTCGAGTCTCGAAAAAAATATAAAGGCAATTGCTATCGACTTAAAACTTGGCAAAGTTACTCAAAATACACCATTAATTATGATTATTTAAAAACCATAAACACCCTCTCTCTAAATTTTGAAATAAATTTATGCAAACGGAGCGTAAATTTGCGAAAAATATCAATAACTTTCGAGTCTCGAAAAAAATATAAAGACAATTGCTATCGACTTAAAACTTGCCAAAGTTACTCAAAATATATCCAAAATTATGATTATTCAAAAGCCATAAACACCCGTTAACTAAATTTTGAAATAAATGTATGCAAACGGAGCGTAAATTTGCGATCAATAATGATCATGTTGTTTTGAGTTTGAGCGTTTCAGAAATGTCGGTTCATTACGTAATTTCGCATTTCCCGCCATTTCTCAACGTCCGCTACGAATTAGATTCGGTTGCGCAACTCCCGGAAGTGGGACGATCGCGATAAACTTCCTGGGGGTTACGCAACGACCGCGCATTTCGAACGAACACCTCTTCACCAGATGCAACAGGAAGCGGCGTCGGCGTCGCCGCCGTCTCCTAGGCTTATTTTTAAAGAGGCGGAATAAGAGTTATTCAGTAAGAATGTGTGTGTGTGTGTGTGTGTGTGCGCGCACAGTTTAATAATAGAACCTGAACGGACGTCCAATACCATATTTAGTACTATCTCGTGTTACAGCAAGCGCCTAAAACAGCATATACCTTCCTATAGTAAGTGGAGAGGGCGTCGGGACGCTATTTCCGACGACGACGCCAGCCTTCTACGGATAACCTGAACTATGCCACTGGCACTACGTCGGCGTCGCGACGCCATAACGCGCAAAAAATGCAGACCCGCGACCGGATGTGTGGGGTTGAATGAGGGATTTTCGAAAATCAGAGGAGGAGACGCTGTTTTCGGGATAATTGCGTGCCGAGTGAGAAGTGCGGAAAGTGTCGTGGGAACAATATTTTCGCGCCATGGACTATTTTTATTTCCCGACAACGAATACGTTGGTGATTCGCAGATGATTAATTTACACGCGGGCAGGTAATGTTTGTCAGGAGTTTATGTTTGAAAATTAAGTTGCAAAACATCACATTAATCAATTGGATTACACTTAAGTCACACTTAAAGCCATCTAAGAATTCATAGAATGCGATTAATCATAGATGATGTAAAGCTAGAAGAGCTTGCTTTGGGTATCTTAAGGCCTGGCGCGCACTGGCAACTTTTACTAAGGAACTTTTTAGTCACTGAAATCAATCACATTGAAATAAATGTAAGTCCGTGAACGAGGGATTTTTATTTCGAAGCAACTTACATTTACTTTAATATGTTTTATTTAGGTATCAAAAAAGCTGCTAAGTTGCCAGTGCGCCAGGCCTAAGTTGTCCTTTTGTGGGTTGAGCCTGTTACCTTTAATTGCGGACCTGGATTTTTTTTATTTAATTTTTGAGTAGCTTTACACCTCCTAAAACTAATGATGTGTCACACTTGTCACTAAATTGTTTACTATGGAAGTTATTTGATGATTTAAAAAATTGAAGAGTAGGCATTGGATTAGTAATTGTGGAGGCTTTCACGTGATATATTTTGTATAGTTCAAATAAGTAGGCATTGACTTTGAAACATGTCAAGGTACTCGACAATAACAAAGTTTTTTTCTAAGGCTCTTCATATGAATAATAATCATTGTACAAAAATAGCCTCCAAAGCTCTTCAAGGACTGTATTAAGAAATATTTAATCAGTAACGCTTTTTACTCAACGCTGACTTTAAATGAGAGCAAAATGGTAAATGTCATATTTTCATTAAAAATATTGCATCCAGACTTGCGCGTGTTCATTGCGCGAGGGTGGAAATTAATTATTTTCATAGTTTTCGGGGTGCGGTGCTACGACTTTAATTTTTTTATTAGTTAGTACGGTTAATGTAGAATCTCTTCATGTGCTTATAATTTTTATGGCGATGTGCGAAATTTTAGAAATTTAGAAATTGTTAGAACTCTGCGAGTGTTCGTTGCGCGAGGGTGGAAATTAATTATTTTCATAGTGTTCGGGGTGCGGTGATACAAATTTTATTTTTTTATTAGTTAGTACGGTTAATGTAGAATCTATTCATGTGCTTATATTTTTCATGGCGATGTGCGAAATTTTAAAAATTTTGCAATTGTTAGAACTCTGCGCGTATTTTTTGCGCGAGGGTGGAAATTAATTATTTTCATAGTTTTCGGGGTGCGGTGTTACGAATTTTATTTTTTGTTAGTAGGGTTAATGTAGAATCCATTCATGTGCTTATTTTTTTTATGGCGATGTGCGAAATTTTAGAAATTTTGAAATTGTTAGGACTCTGCGCGTATTTTTTGCGCGAGGGTGGAAATTAATTATTTTCATAGTGTTCGGGTTGCAGTGCTACGAATTTTATTTTATTATTAGCTAGTGCGGTTAATGTAGAATCTATTCATGTGCTTATATTTTTCATGGCGATGCGCGAAATTTTAGAAATTTTGAAATTGTTAGGACTCTGCGCTTATTCTTTGCGCGAGGGTGGAAATTAATTATTTTCATAGTTTTCGGGGCGTGATGTTACGAATTTTATTTTTTTATTAGTTAGCACGATTAATGTAGAATTTTTTCATGTGCTTATATTTTTTATGGTGATGTGGGAAATTTTAGAAATTTTGAAGTTGTTAGAACTCTGCGCGTCTTTTTTGCGCGAGGGTGGAAATTAATTATTTTCATAGTGTTCGGGGTGCGGTGATACGAATTTTATTTTTTTATTAGTTAGTACGGTTATTGTAGAATCTATTCATGTGTTTATATTTTTTATGGCGATGTGCGAAATTTTAGAAATTTTGAAATTGTTAGAACTCTGCGAGTGTTTGTTGTGCGAGGGTGGAAATTAATTATTTTCGTAGTGTTAGGGGTGCGTTATTACGAATTTTATTTTGTTATTAGTTAGCACGGTTAATTTAGAATCTATTCATGTGCTTATATTTTTTATGGTGGTATGCGAAATTTTAGAAATTTTGAAATTATTAGAACTCGGCGCTTATTCTTTGCGCGATGGTGGAAAGTAATTATTTTCATAGTGTTCGGGTTGCAGTGCTACGAATTTTATTTTTTTTATTAGTTAGTACGTTTAATGTAGTATCTATTCATGTGCTTATATTTTTTATGGTGATGTGCGAAATTTTAGAAATTTTGAAATTGTTAGAACTCTGCGCGTCTTTTTTGCGCGAGGGTGGAAATGAATTATTTTCATAGTTTTCGGGGTGCGGTGCTAGGAATTTTATTTTTTATTAGTTAGTACGGTTAATGTAGAATCTAGTCATGTGCTTATTTTTTTATGGTGATGTGTGAAATTTTAGAAATTTTGAAATTGTTAGAACTCTGCGCGTATTCTTTGCGCGAGGGTGGAAATTAATTATTTTCATAGTGTTCGGGGTGCGGTGATACAAATTTTATTTTTTTATTAGTTAGTACGTTTAATCTAGAATCTATTCATGTGATTATATTTTTATGGCGGTATGCGAACTTTGAAAAATTTCATGACACAGATTTCCAAGAAGCTTGTAGCATGAATTTCACAAAATAATGGTTCGCCCGTAAAAAATAAAAAATGCATACTGAGAAAACTTTTGGGGTACTTTTCTCTTTACGTAATTATAATCATTCCTTTAACTAATCCACAAAATTTCTTGGTATAACTATTGACTCTCACATTGTTGCGATTTCTAAGAAGGTAGCAAGTCATTTATTTTTTCTACGTAATCTGTAACACTTCTTAAAAAGAGATGCCTTACGTACAGCATACTAGAACTAGTATAAAGCCATTTAAGAGCCCTGGATACCATGCATACATCGAAAACTTTAGATTTTTCGCTTAAGAATTTATAAAATGTAAATCTGTTTTTAGTGTTATTTCTAAAATTATTATACCGAGGGCATACAAGATTGAATTTTTTTGTATTTTTGTTAATAATAAAGTAAACATTAAAAATAAATAAATTTTAAAAAAATAAGCCTTGGCTGCTCTTTTTACATTTATTTAGAATATATTTTTCTTATAACCCTTTTTTCTAAAATGTATAATGGATGAGAAAAATGCGATCGCGTTTTTAGAAATTAGTGATCCGTGATAATCTGCCACCAACGGCATCTTAGCCAATGAACTATTTGGTCTGCAAAGGCGTGCAGTTAGAATAGTTGCGGAAGGAACTTACTGCGAAGATAGTTTATTAAATTCTAACTCTACCTGCAAATTTTCATACTCAATTATTTAGACTTCTTCACTTTTAATGCAGCAAACTATTGCACTCATGAAGATATCTATACCCACAATACACGAAATAGATTCAATTAAAAAACTTTTATTTTTTGTTTTGTTTCACTGATTTTATTTGTCTCTCCGACTAGTTTCAACCTTAGATCATTCTCAAGGAGATATATAAATCAATTGTTTTAATTAATCAAATAATATAATTATGTTTCACCACGGGTTAAGTGAGAAATTAATTAATCATAGATTCAATGTGTTAACGAAATACTCTCGTCTTGCAAAAACACAAAATAGCACCAACTATTTTTTCCGAAAAATTTCAACGCTATTCCTTGAGAAATTAACCATCAGCTGCTTCACAATATTAAGAAGAAATTTAAACATATTTTGCTTCTGGATCCTATTTATTAAACAGATGACTTCTTCACACTTACAGTTGTAGCTTAAATACCATGTTCTAGTTATTATTATTGAGCCGTGCGCCAGTAACTTATGCGTTTTTATGCCCTTTATTATACAGGGTGTTACAAATTCGATGCATTAGCATTGCAATCTCGGTAACTATAAGAGACAGATAGTTGGTTAAATTACGGCAAAGTTGCGCATTTTAATGCTGAATTTACTCAAAACAAATTTAAAATATTCCGACAACTTCCAGAGATATTTGATAGAAACCAAAAAAGTCAATTTTGTTTTTTGTTTTTTTACGATATAATAGTTGACATAATCGATGTAATAATCGATAAAATAATCGACATAATAATTTATATAATAATCGGCATAATAATCGACAACAATAGATATAATAAACGATGTAATAATCGATAAAATAATCGACATAATTTATATAATAATTGACATAATAATCGACAATAATAATCGATGTAAAAATAGAGATAATAATCGATGTAAAAATAGAGACAATAATCTATGTAAGAATAGAGATAATAATCGGTGTACAACAGTAATTTAAATAATAATCGATATACAATTTTGAAATCTTAAATAGGTACCCCTATTTTTTATTGCAGATTTGGATTCTACTCTAAAATATATTAGGTTTTTATTCGAAACATTATTTTCGATTAGCAAAAAAAAATATATATTTTTTAAATTAAACATTGATAATCAAATTCATTTTTATTGATTTCTACGATTTATTTTTTACAACCTACCTTTATCCCAAATATCGCACACGAAAATTTATTGATGGCATAAAATTACATTTGACTTCAATTAACGTCTTATTTAAAAGATGACTACGAAAAAATGTCATAATCTGTCATTTAATGCGAGAAATAAATTTAATTCAATAAATGTTTTTGCCGGATATAGCGCCATCTGTCGCTCATCGAAAATTTTTTTTCGGATAAATAATAAAATATTTTTTAGCATAGAATCCAAATCTGCAATAAAAAATAGGGGTTCCCATTTAAGATTTCAAAGTTACCCCCCTCTCCGCCCCAGAGGGAAGGGGGGACGGTTTACATTTCACACCATATGATAAAGCTCAAAAAAAAAATTGTAGACGTATTTTTTGTATGTCAATCCGATTTGTATATCATCAGATATTTTGGGTGTACGAGTGGTCTGAATCACCCTATATATGGAACACCCTGCATATTCTTATGACAATGAATTCATTCCCTTTTTATAAGCTTTCATTTAATACCCAGTTTGTATGGGTTTTAATAAAAAAAATGGTGATGTGGCCATCATGTTACTTTCTCCGACTTGATGGTATCATTTATATTTACGCTTTCATGGTTTATTTTCAATTTAAATCATATTTTAAATGTACATCGAGCGTTGTGTAAACTCGGATGAAACTGACGTTTAAAACGTCAAAATTATGAAAGATGTAAAAATTACCCTGCAAATTCAAAAACTCAGTGTACTCAAAAACTAAAGCGATTTCGAAAAAAACTTATGCTTTATAAGTTGTTCATTTTGCCATTCTCTACAATTATTATTCACATAAATTTGCTGTAACTATTAATCGCTTCATAATTATAAACCAGAAATGAAAAAATGGTGATGTGGCCATCATGTTACTTTCTCCGACTTTATATTTACGTTTTCATGGGTTTATTTTCAATGGAAATCATCTTTTAAATGTACATCGAGCGTTGTGTAAACTCGGATGAAACTGACGTTTAAAACGTCAAAATTATGAAACATGGAAAAATTATACTTCAAATTCAAAACCTCAGTTTACTCAAAAACTAAAGGGATTTCGAAAAAAACTTATTCTTTATAAGTTGTTCATTTTAGCATTCTCTACAATTATTATTAACATAAATTTGCTGTAACTATTATCGTTTCATAATTATAAACCAAAAATGAAAAAAAAATAAATACATTTTTTTCTCGAATAACAATGATTTTATGGAAAATGTTTTCAAACAAAATAATCTCATTTCTTTATTGTCTTCAATATTTGTTCTAATGTTTTTGAGATATTTTTCATATTTAAGAAAATATTTGCAAAAAACAAAAAACAGTTAAGGTAAACGCCCACTTCCGGTGTACGAAATTTTACCAAAAGCTTTTCAGTTCTTCAGATTATCAAATAAGGCGGATGTTGAAAGTTTCATATCAATTGCTCTATTAGTTTTTGAGATACAGCGCGCACAGACAGACACACACACACACACACAGACACACACACACACAGACACACACACACACACACACACACACACACACAGACACAAAAAATTTTTTTCCAGAAATTGTTGAAATGGCATCTAGGGACCCCAAAACGGATATTTCCGTAAAAAAAATTTTTGAAAAAAAAATCACGATCACAATACTTTCTCGTACTTCGTAACGGAGAAAGTAAAAATGAAACATAATAATTGAAACACAAAACCCATACATATTTAATGAATTTAAAACCATAAAAATATACAGGGATTTCCATTAAAAACATTGAGAAAATCTACAGGGTGTATTTGAAATAGCGAACAGGCGTTTAAGGGCACATACACAAAATATTTGTGAACCCATTTCCGTCAAAATTTATTCGAAAAAAAAAATTTTTCGAGGTTTTTTAAACATTTTGAGAACCGATGCTTTTCTCATTTAATTAGGTCTGCATGGAATGTGTGTTTTTTTATTTAAAACGCGAGATACGGTTTCTTGCCTCCGAAATTTGAAATGTTATCGCAACGTTTTCTTTTGTAAAAGATAAACAGTCCTCAAATTTAGAGTACTCAGATATTTCCTACGCGCTTGTTGTAATTCGATATCTAAAGCCGATGCCGTTTAAAAATTAAGTCACATTACCACTGCCCCCAAACATGTTGCGTATTTTCACTCATTAACTTTAATAATTAATTGCGGGCTTTTTGTTACAGTTATAAACAAAATAATTGCGAATATTGTTTAAAAATAATATAATCTCTTTGTGGTTGCGAGCCTGTTCGTTATTTCAAATAAACCCTGTATATGTTGCGTGATTGAATACCGTGTATAAAAGATCACAAAATCACTACATAATGACAAGACATTAAAAATAATAGAACAACTGAATAAGAAAAAAAAAAATTTTTTCTTGAATGGTGGAGGTGTGACTCTTTAAACTTGGAACTTGGGTTTGTTTTCATATAACTAAACAATTGACGATCAATACTAGTACCTGATATAAATGCGTTGCTTTCGAAGTGGTTTATCCAGTGACGGCTCGTAGGGTGACTCATGGTACGGCCGAGGTAGCAGAGATGGTAATACAGATAGGTGCAGTCACTGCTACCGACTCTACCTATTTCTGTATTGCCACCTCTGCCGTACCATGAGTCACCCCGAGAGATAGGTGCGGTCGGTTGCAGTATTACCACCTCTACTACCTCGGCCGTACCATAAGTCACCCAGCGAGCCGTCACTGCGTTTTATCTAAATATTGAAAAAATACTGGGTGTTCTATTTGAAAAATGTAACTGTAGTGTGTAGCTCAAAAATGGAACACCATCTATATATGAAAATATTTATAGATAATCTAGCAACAGATTTTTCTTAAAGGTTTTAGTGCAGGCACAATCGTTCGTAAACAGACGCATAGTGCTTTGCGATTTTTCTTATCTTATGTATTCATTATTGAATGTACAACCCTGTATATATGTAGACAACATTGAAATTAATCTCTTCGTATAAGAATTGTATTTATTAGGCACCGAAAAACACGTTTAAAAAATATTTATTTCGATGTTTACAAATGGCAGTAATATACGTTTCTATTTCAGAAGAGTACAAGATGCAATCAGAAGAATTAGAAGACATAAAGAGCAATACCACAACGGAACCAGCCGACATGACTTTCTCAGAATCTCTTGAAGCCACTCCTCAGAATATATTAGAATATTCACTAGACGATTTGAAGTAAGTAAGAATTTTGAGACAAATTGTAAACGTAGAATTGCATGTTTGCAAGTTATTAATACTTTTTCCATCTTTCCTTTCGATTAGATTTTGTTTGCAAGTTAGTAACACTTTCGCCAATTTTTCGTTCTATTAGATTTTCTCTCATAAACTTTCCAAAGGTTTGTTAGGCTGGCTTACACGGTTCTCGCGACCAGTGACGCGACGATTCATAGTGCGGCCGAGGTAGCAGAGGTGGCAATACAGAGATAAGTAGGGTTGGTTGCAGAGATCTGTATTACCACCTCTTCGGCTACCTCGGCCGTACCATGAGTCACCCCGCCGAGAGCCGTCACTGCTCGCGACAGTAAGATTACAGTATCAATAATATTTTAATTTGTTCTTAGTTCAATTTCCTTATAAGCCCCCTTCAACTAGCGGTTGCAACCGTTGGTGCTTGAACTTAGATTTGAGTTAAGCTAAGACTCCCCTGCGCCCTGGACCTGCCAGTAATTTTACGCGCTGTAGCTTAAGGGAAAGCGAAGCTATCGTGGTAGTTTTAAGCTACGCGCACACTTGTCGGAAGCGGACGGACGGCACGCAACGGATAAAATTGCTTAACACAGTTGTAAACGAGTCAACGCACATTTATCGGATAAATGTGCATTGACTCGTTTACAACTGTGTTAAGCAATTTTTGCCGTTGCGTGCCGTCCGTCCGCTTCCGACAAGTGTGCGCGTAGCTTAAGACGTAGTTTTCTGGGCTTACCACTGTCATAATTTACCAGTTTGAAATTATTTATTGCATGCCTTTCAAACAGCGCCTATAACGCTGGAACGAGGAACTAATTAAACGTCGCTATAGTTAATGTTAGTATGTGTAACGTAACCTCTTTAAAAAGTGAGAAGGGGTTATAAAATTAATCCATTCAACAAGATTTACAAGCTCCACCCCTCGAGGATGGATAAGAGACGAAGAATCGAGACGTATCCTAGATGATAGATATTGTAGTCGGAAGTTATTCCATAAAAGAAAATTCTAGGTTTTTCGCCGGATAAGAGCAACAATTTGGAAAGTTTGCAAACCTCCTAGAGGAGTTTTAAAAATCTGAAGGTGATCAAAATTCGAAATTAGAAAATCTTCCTCATTTGGCATTTCCAATGTCGTGTGAAAGTGTGATAACGCAGGATAGTCAGGTTGTAATGTAGTGGATGATGGATACTATTATTAATAATAGTAATTACACTGATTACCTCACAAAAGACTTCTGGAAGTACACTTAGTCCAGTTAAATTAGAAAGAAAAAAAAAAACATTAATCAATAAAGATCTCAATTTTGGTATGAAAGCTTATTACGGCCATTGAACGAACAAAATCTGTTGCGCTCGAGCCGCCATCTTGGAAAAAGGTGCACTTTCTCAATATTTTGCCTATATATCGGCAACTGTAACCGATATGAAAAAATAGTTCAGGTAAAAAATATAGTTCATTAAATTGTCTATAAAAAAAGATTATTAATATTTTTTGCATCTTCAATACTTCAGCTGTAATTCAACATCGAAAAGAAAAGATGTGATTTACGCACTGTTCGCATATATTCATTTCAAAATTTAGGGAAAGGGTGCTTATGGTTTTTAAATAATCATAATTTATGGTGTATTTTGAGTAACTTTGGCAATTTTTAAGTCGATAGCAATTGCCTTTATATTTTTTTCGAGTCACGAAAGTTATTGATATTTTTCGCAAATTTACGCTCCGTTTGCATAAATTTATTTCAAAATTTAGGGAAAGGGTTCTTATGGTTTTCAAATAATCATAATTTAGGGTATATTTTGAGTAACTTTGGCAAGTTTTAAGTCGATAGCAATTGCCTTTATATTTTTTTTCGAGTCACGAAAATTATTGATATTTTTCGCAAATTTACGTTCCGTTCGCATAAATTTATTTCAAAATTCAGGGAGAGGGTGTTTATGGTTTTCAAATAATCATAATTTAGGGTATATTTTGAGTAACTTTGGCAATTTTTAAGTCGATGGCAATTGTCTTTATATTTTTTTCGAGTCACGAAAGTTATTGATATTTTTCGCAAATTCACGCTCCCTTCGCATACATTTATTTCAAAATTTCGGGAAAGGGTGTTTATGGTTGTTAAATAATCATAATTTATGGTGTATTTTGAGTAACTTTGGCAAGTTTTAAGTCGATAGCAATTGCCTTTATATTTTTTTCGAATCACGAAAGTTATTGATATTTCTCGCAAATTTACGCTCCGTTCGCATACATTTATTTCAAATTTTCGGGAAAGGGTGATTATGGTTTTTAAATAATCATAATTTAGGGTGTATTTTGAGTAACTTTGTCAAGTTTTAAGTCGATAGCAATTTCCTTTATATTTTTTTCGAGACACGAAAGTTATTGATATTTTTCGCAAATTTACGCTCCGTTCGCATACATTTATTTCAAAATTTAGGAAAAGGGTGATTATGGTTTTTAACTAATAGTAATTTAGGGTATATTTTGAGTAAGTTTAGCAAGTTTCAAGTCGATAGCAATTGCCTTTATATTTTTTTCGAGTCACGAAAACTATTGATATTTTTCGCAAATTTACCCTCCGTTCGCATACATTTATTTCAAAATTTCGGGAAAGGGTGATCATGGTTTTTAAATAATCATAATTTAGGGTATACTTTGAGTAACTTTGGCAAGTTTTAAGTCGATAGCAATTGCCTTTTTATTTTTTAGGAGACACGAAAATTATTGATATTTTTCGCAAATTTCCGCTCAGATTGCATACATTTATTTTAAAATTTGGGTAAAGGGTGATTATAGTTTTTAAATAATCATAATTTAGGGTATATTTTCAGTAATTTTGGCAAGTTTAAAGTAGATAGCAATTGTCTTTATATTTTTTTCGAGTCACGAAAGTTATTGATATTCTTCGCAAATTTGCACTCCGTCCGCATACATTTATTTCAAAATTTAGGGAAAGGGTGTTTATGGTTTTTAAATAATGATAATTTAAGGTGTATTTTGAGTAACTTTGGCAAGTTTTAAGTCGATGACAATTGCCTTTATATTTTTTTCGAGTCACGAACATTATTGATATTTTTCGCAAATTTACGTTCCGTTCGCATAAATTTATTTCAAAATTCAGGGAAAGGGTGCTTATGGTTTTTAAATAATCATAATTTAGGGTACATTTTGAGTAACTTTGGCAATTTTCAAGTCGATAGCAATTGCCTTTATATTTTTTTCGAGTCACGAAAGTTATTGATATTTTTCGCAAATTTACGCTCCGTTCGCTTACATTTATTTCAAAATTTATGGAAAGGGTGATTATGGTTTTTAAATAATTATAAGTTAGGGTATATTTTGAGTAACTTTGGCAAGTTTTAAGTCGGTCGCAATTGAAATTTTTTACAAATTTACGCTCAGTTTGCATACATTTATTTGAAAATTTAGGGAAAGGGTGTTTATAATTTTTAAATAGTCATAATTTTGGATATGTTCTGGGTAACTTTGGCAAGTTTTAAGTCGATAGCAATTGTCTTTATATTTTTTTCGAGTTACGAAAGTTATTGATATTTTTCGCAAATTTACGCTCCGTTTGCATACATTTATTTCAAAATTTAGGGAAAGGGTGATTATGGTTTTTAAATAATCATAATTTAGGGTATATTTTGAGTAAGTTTAGCAAATTTTAAGTCGATAGCAATTGCCTTTATATTTTTTTTTATTCACGAAAATTATTGATATTTTTCGCAAATTTACGCGCTGTTTACATAAACTTATTTCAAAATTTAGACAAAGGGTGTTCATCATTTTTAAATAATCATAATTTAGGATGTATTTTAAGTAACTTTGGCAAGTTTTAAGTCAATAGCAATTGTCTTTATATTTTTTACGAGACACGAAAATTATTGATATTTTTCGCAAATTTAAGGAGGCGCGAAGAGTAAATTTTACCCTTTCCTGGTGTAGTGAAGTAAATAATTCTGTGCTGCCCATCGGTCCATCTCCCTCTCTTTATAATTTCAGGGAATGAATTTAAAAAAAATATATTTTACCGATTTTACGGCAAAAATATAAATAATTTTTCTATTCAACGCCGGATTATAGCTAAAGTATTGGAAATACAAAAAAAGTTAAAAGTGCTCTTTATAGGCAATTTTATAAACTATATTTTTTAACTGAACTATTTTTTCGCATCAGTTACGATTGCCGAGATATAGGCAATAAACTGAAAAAGTGCACTTTTTCCCAAGATGGCGGCTCGAGCGCAACAGATTTTGACGGGAACTTTTAGTATGTTCAATGTGAATCCTTGATATGTAAACCAAAATTCAGATCTGTACCGATTAATGTTGTTATTCGTCGAAAATTGGTCCAATTTGACAGATCACATTTTTATGCTTATTCGAAATATTTTAAGTAATGAATTATAAAAACTAATTTAGACTATATTTCAGGTCGAACTTAAAACCGGAACTCAACATCAACGCGGACCCCGCCAAACCAGTCCAAGAATCTCCCCCGTCTTCAGACACTGAAGACGACTTGAAGACCGAGGACATTCCCCAGAACCTGTACAAACCCATGCTGGACCTAACCAAGCCCCTCCAAGACCAAAACTCCAACGAATCCATACGTACGTGGCTGCAGCGCATAACTCAAATGCAGAACGAAATCCAAAAGAAGCTGCACGTCAGCCAAGCAGCGCCACCACCACCACCACCAAGTGTTCAAGTTCAAAGCAACCCGTCGAGGGTGGTCAAATACCAAGACCTGCCCTACATGGGAGAAATGACTCTAGACAATTCCAAACCGAGGCGCGGAAGGAAACCGAAAAAGGCGGACATCTGCCACTTGATTTACAAAAATTACGGGACCATCTTCCCGGGGACGCCCAACGCGAAGAGCATAGTGGATAGGGATGCGAAGAGGTCGGTACCTGAAACCGCGACTGACAGCTGTAACCGCACGGATGTTCAGAACCGGATCATCAGCAGCTTACTGGAGAAAAGACTGACGCAAGAATCCAAGCGGAAGGAGGTGCTGAATCACAAGGTGGTAGCGCAGAACGAACCGTTGAATTTGTGCATCAGAGACTTGGATCATCTGAAGATCAGGCTGATGGATAAACCCGAAAGCGTTGAAGTTAAATCGGAACCGCAGAGCGATGATGATGTTGAGTTTGTTCACGAGACTCCGTCGCCGGCTTCTAGTAATAAGGATTTCAAGTTTGCCATTCCGCAGGAGGGTTTTAGTCCGCCTGATGGGGGGGTTAAGGTGCCTGAAAATGGCACGGCTCCTGGGGGGTATGTGTACTGGCCCAACGCTGGGGTTTTTATCCATCCAATGGCTTTACAGCAGCAGCTGTTGTATTACCAAAAGATGGCTGCAAATAACAACTACGCGGTGCCTGCGAAACCAGAGGCGTTGCCAGAACCGCCCGTACAGGAGTTGCGAAAATTAGTTCCGAAGCAGGTGAAGCCGAAAAAGAATGAAGGTGAGGAGGAGGTGTTGAGTGAGGTTAAAAGCAAAAGGAACGCCAGTGGGGGCGATAAAACTCCAGCCAAACGCAAACGGAGCGCCATCTTCATCCCTCCAATACCAGCGGAGAATCAGAATAATCCAGCCACTGAAGTTAGCATCTGCAAGTTTAAATTTACCGGCGGAGCTAAGCCTAGTCTACAGGAGAAGAAGATGCTATCGGTTGATTCAGGTGGTAACTTCAGGTACTACAGCGGAACGGGTGATAAGAGCATGAGGGGCTACGAGTTCTTCCCACGGGAAACTCTACAGCAGCAAATCAACAACTCGCAGGGATCCAGCACCGGAGCTTTCCTTCAAGCCAGCGGGGAGAAGATCTACCCCTCATCACCCATAGACTTCAACAACACCAACGACTTCATGTTAACGCCAGAGATCCAACCACCGACGCCCTCGATATCCGAAACGACGACCAGGAATAAAAAGAGGAAATCCAGGAAGTCCCTCCAGCGGGAGAAACTCGAGCAGACCTTCAAGGAGAAAGGCTTCCTCATCCAAACGCAACAGCTGGAGTCCGCGGAGGGCGCCACGTATTGCAAATTCAGGCAGCTCAGGAAATTCACGAGGTACCTCTTCAGAAGTTGGAAGGACTACCTGCCCGGAAACGTGTCGGAAAATCCCGAGGGTCAGGAGAAGCCGGAACTGGACGAGGTCAGCGAGCAGGACGTCGAACTCTCGAGATCGGAGGCCAGTTCTCCGCCCTGAATCCAATCCGAGGGAACCCTCTTCAGCCAAAGATACTCTTATCTAGTGATAACAAAGGACACTTCGGTGTAAACACGGTGCTAATAAAATTAATTTATTCTAGTCTATTAATATGTGGTGCTTAAATGAACTCCGGTAGTCACTAAATTTAATCGCAAGTACACTTCACTTTCATTATTTATTGTTATTGTTGGACCAAATTGATTAAACTAGCGTAATAAAAGACAATCGTTGTATATTTTTTTATGTAAGGCGGGCCAAATTTTCGTTATCGAGTCATTTTTTTTGTTTGTTGATTGTACAATGTATAATTCGTTTAACTTATACGAACAAAACAAGTATTACTAAGAGTTGTGAGTGCAGAGGATGTTTGTTATTTTTCTTTGTTCTTTTTGAGGGATGTATTAAACTTTAAATTGTAATTTAAATGATTTCAAAATAATAACTAGTAAATATAATTGTTTATATACAAGTGTTTTATTGAAGTATTTTAGCGGTAACTAACAGTATTTTTAATCATCGTTTATTTTTGTCGACGGAAATCTTCATTTTGAATCGATTTAGACAATTTTTCATCTCAAATATCACTTGCGGAATTGCTTAGAAAAATCTAAATCTATTTTGAAATAGCAAATTTTCGACACACTACAAAATAATTGGTATCCCCGCACTGGAAACAAAATGGCGACACTCTAAACACGAATTAAGAGAAACGAAATTTGCATCTCGCGATTTCCAAAATTCTAAAAACATTATCACTTGCCCAATCGCTCTGAAAACTTTCTAAGATAACTTGGAAATAATATATTTTCGACACAAGACAAAACAATTGATATCCCCGCACTGGAAACAAAATGGCGACACTCTAAACACGAATTAAGGGAAACGAAATTTGCATCTCGCGATTACTAAAATTCTAAAAAAATTATCACTTGCGGAATTGCTTTGAAAACTTTCTAAATCCACTTGGAAATAATATATTTTCGACACACTACAAAACAATTGATATACCCAATCTGGAAACAAAGTGGCGACACTCTAAACACAAATTAAGAGAAACGAAATTTGCATCTCGCGATTACTAAAATTCTAAAAAAATTATCACCTGCGGAATTGCTTTGAAAATATTCTAAATCCACTTGGAAATAATATATTTTCGACACACTACAAAACAATTGATATACCCAATCTGGAAACAAAATGGCGACACTCTAAACACAAATTAAGAGAAACGAAATTTGCATCTCGCGATTACTAAAATTCTAAAAAAATTATCACCTGCGGAATTGCTTTGAAAATATTCTAAATCCACTTGGAAATAATATATTTTCGACACACTACAAAACAATTGATATACCCAATCTGGAAACAAAGTGGCGACACTCTAAACACAAATTAAGAGAAACGAAATTTGCATCTCGCGATTACTAAAATTCTAAAAAAATTATCACCTGCGGAATTGCTTTGAAAATATTCTAAATCCACTTGGAAATAATATATTTTCGACACACTACAAAACAATTGATATACCCAATCTGGAAACAAAATGGCCACACTCTAAACACAAATTAAGAGAAACGAAATTTGCATCTCGCGATTACTAAAATTCTAAAAAAATTATCACCTGCGGAATTGCTTTGAAAATATTCTAAATCCACTTGGAAATAATATATTTTCGACACACTACAAAACAATTGATATACCCAATCTGGAAACAAAATGGCGACACTCTAAACACAAATTAAGAGAAACGAAATTTGCATCTCGCGATTACTAAAATTCTAAAAAAATTATCACTTGCGGAATGGCTTTGAAAACTTTCTAAATCCACTTGGAAATAATATTATTTCAACACACTACAAAACAATTTATATGACAAGTTGACAAAATTGCTAAAATACGAAAATTTCCAAGTTGAAAATCAACAATATTGCGTTTTTCATTTTTAAAAATTGATTAACTTTCTATAGCTTTATTTGATTTTGATGATTTAGATACCAAAACGTAGTCAATTTAAAGTACTTTAAAAAATATTAAAAGATATTTATGTCAAGTCAACGAAAATTGCTAAAATGCGACTTTTTCAAGTTGAAAGTCAAAAATATTGCAATTAACATTTTTCAAAATTGCATAACTTCCGAAGGCTTTATTTGATTTTGATGATTTAAATACCAAAACCTAGCGAATTTAAAGTACTTAAAAAAAAATTAA